>CM040998.1:17104170-17137826 GCA_022985145.1 Pangasius djambal
ACCGACATCATATTGAACCCTATGGGTTAGGAATGGGATGGCACTTAAGTTCATATGTGAGTCAAGGCAGGTGACCGAATACTTTTGGTAATATAGTGTATGTACTGCTTGACTCGAGAAAAAAAAAAACGTAATAAAACTCATAACTGTGGTTTCATTTTATCCTCTCATATACAGCCGCACATTAAACATATAGAGACATTATGAAGAAAATTAAAGCTGAAGGTGTTGCAGGAGAGTGTTTGTAGCTAGTACAGTTAGCTTGCGCTGCTAAAATCTAATATGAAGCCTTTCACATATTGTACATCACACAACCTATTTTCACACATTTGTCACTTTATTAAAATATTAGAATTCATTTTAAGTACATTTTAAAGATAACTAAATTGCATACTGTAGTAAATCATGTGCAGTAGGCTACATTTTGGGCCCTACTCTTTCTCATTGAAGCTAAAAATGCTGGATAGATGGTATATGCCCACGAGTGACAACAGTAGAGCTCATGCCACGCCCACAAGAGACAAAATCCAAGTGACACAAATGACTTGTCACATACTATTGTGAACACAGGGTTAGTGCTTAATTGAACAATCAGGATTAAACCTTTATATTGCGTGAGATGTAAAATAGACACCTACACAGATACAGGGTGCCTGAGTGGCTCAACAGAAAAGTGTTTTCCCATTAGGAGATCAGAAGTTCAAATCCTGATGCTGCCACAGCCATCCATGGCCAGCATTCAAGACAGTAAATTGGCTGTGCTCTTTGGGAAGGATAAATTCAAATATTTACAATATATTTTTTGTGAATCCATTTATTTCTGTAAAGCTGCTTTGTGATAATGTCCATTGTTAAAAGTGCTATACAAATAAAATTGAATTGAATTGAATTGAATATATTCTCGCTTTCTCTCTCTCCCCTGTCAACCACAGTGACACTAGCCAATCGTATGCTGCATTTTGACGAAGCAGCCACCAAAAAGTTGCAGTTGGCTGGCTTCACATCTCTCAGAGGAAGCAAGTGTTAGCCTTCACTCTGCCAGGTGGGTAGTTGTCATATGACAGAGAAGATAGGTGGTGGGAATTGAGAGGTGAGCAAATTGGGGATGAAATGTGGAAAAAAAGTGACATCAGGTGAATAATAAAGTTTCTGTTTAAAAAAAAAAACAAACCCAGGGGTTTGTCCTGAGATATGAATCTATTTTGTGTAAAATCCATCTTGGGAGCAGAAGCCTCAAATAGAGAAATCCAAGGAAATCCAACTTTTTCAGTGTTTATTCTAATTTATGGGACCTAATACCATATCGCCACTAATGTTTAGGAAGCAGAGATACTGTACAAAAACAAAAGTATCATTGTCTATGCTTAAACTTTGTGCACTAAGGTGAAACAAACTGAACTGTCTACAGCTTTATTTTCAGAATTGAAATATGTTTTTTATTGGCCACTGTCTACGAGGTTTCCAAATTCTGAGGCACCTGCTGAGAACCACCACAGAGCCACCGTCACGTGACCATGTCCAAGTTAAGAACATATCTGATGGGTTTTGAACTATGTTTTCAACTTTTCTTTCTGCTTCAGAGCAATGTCATTTGTGCCAGCATGAATCACCATGAACACCACATTCTCTCCTTTCCTAGAATATGCTACTATACCAGTTGACATTTCAGAACCTTGAATTGAATGAATGTACTGTAAGAGTTGTGAAATTTCTCATTTCTGTTGACTGAATTTCTCAGTGAAAAATTGGCATCTCTCATTTTGCTCTTTCCTAAAGTTAGTTAGAAATATATAGTCTGAGTTGTTTACAATTTTGTAGATTTACTAACTCACTTGGTCCATGTGTTGTCTCACAGCTTTCTGTAGGTGGACATAAGCTGATTATGAGACCTGTTTACTCTTGAAATAATTGCTCATCAAAATCAGGAGATTCAATCTGGAGGAAGCTTCAAAAGAATTTGATGACTTATGTTAAACCGGTACAGGGATGAGTGTGGAGTGACTTTGTGGCCATGGGAAAAATCTTTACTACCAATATTGAAGAATTCAAAGTTCAAAGTATGAAAAATAAATAATCCAGGTGGCATTGTGCTGCCTCGTAGATCCAAGTTTCCCAGTTTGATCCTGAGCTGTGGAGATTTTTGATGTTCTCCCAGCATCTGTGTGGTTTTCCTCCCACCTCCCAACAAACCGTGCTTGTAGATTGGTGTAAAACTGTGTGTGTTTGTGTGTGTGTGCATGTGTGTGAGTGTGTGTGTGAGAGAGAGAGAGAGAGAGCGAGAGAGAGAGAGAGAAGGAGGACAAATGACTTCTGGTGGAGGTTTGTCCTTCTTTTCTTTTTCTTCTCTTCATTCACCCACTTCATGACCGCTTTTTAGCACAGATTGTTCACATATGTACACCAATAAAAACCCAAACAAAAACTCTAAGGCACTCACGGCTATGCCCATGTTCAACTTCACATTCAAGCTCAATGTGAGGGTGTTGTGCTTGTCTCTGTGTGGGTTCCATTGGCTCCGTCTCTCTCTGACTTACAGCGTTCTCCCTGAAAGCACGAACAAAGCATATAAGTAACCTGGAGGTGAGCACGCTGGTTACCTGCTGCTCGACTATGCCCCCACTGCCACAACTGACTACACTAAATTCTCCCTAATTGTGAATGTGTCTCCTGACCCATAAAAAGTCTATTTCCACCTTAGGTCAATGCACTTAAATAAATAAACACACACATAATATGAAAAATGTGTAAAGGCCCAGTTACATATAAAATTCTAACATGGCAAAAGTTGACAACAGTGGTCATTTAATGCTTAGTGCTTTATTCAGGGCTAAAAATAAGACATTTCAAAGTGGTACTGTTTTATTTCTTAGCGGAGATTCATGATGTTACCACTTTTGACTAGCATCACAGATTCTGAACAGTGAAAATATGATGGGGAGAATCAACACGTAATTCTCTGTCCATTCATCTTTACACATTCTGTTTTTGACACCGCCTTTTCTTTATTTTTCTTGAACAACTCGTGTTGTTTTACTAATCAGACCAGAGAGGGTAAAAGAAATGAAAATCTGTGAAATTCTATGAAAATCGGAAAATTGCTAGCCATGTAGCTAGTCTCTGTTCTGATTAGCTACCTTCTGCTAAATAGGCTCCGGGATAGGCTCTGGATCCACCACCCTGACTAGAATGAAGCTGCTATTGGAGATGAATGAAAAGCTCTATGTAAAGATACACTTGTCCGTAAAACATACGCACAAGATGTACCACCGCAGCAACAGCAACAGGGAAAGGTACAATGTACCATGACCCACAATTGGTTTGTTTATGTCTCTTGCCTATTTTGCATCCATGGGAGGTGAAGTCTTCAATCATCTAAAGATGCGAATGCAGCAGAAAGAAGAGACTTTTCTCCTAAAGTTTATAGAGACATGGAGATGGGCAACTAATGGAACACAGCAGGCACAGAAACAATTGGTACAGAGCAAAGCAAAATTCTATGAATAATAAGAAATGTGAGACAAGGTGGGCTGATTAGAGTCTGGTGTAAGGGAAATGAAGAACAGGTGCCAGTGGTAAGTCAGCTGGTGACTCTGACACCTGATAGGCCACCCCCGAGAAAGCCACAGATGGAGGCATGACACTTCATAATCACGTCGCTCAGTCTGAAATTAAGCATGCATCCTTGTAGTCCTCAGTAATTAAACGAGAACTGGGGAAAGAATGAAAACTTTACACTGAATCAGGGCATGTATATTTCAGTGAACATGATCCAGTTCAGTGAAATGTATAATTAGGTGTTTAGTGCAGTATAATTAGGATATTATAAGTTCTCAGGTAATACCATGTCGGAGGAAAATCATAGTGTTCCCCCACCCCCTTCATCTTTTGTGCACATGCTCATATTAATTAGGGGCTGAAACGGAGCTATACATTTTAAAAGAGATGAAAAAAGTATTGATTGGTTTTGATGAGAAAAGAATGAGAGAGAACACTTGAAAGATGATACCATAACTCATTCCGGTTCAGGAGAGAAATGAGATCGGGGGTTTGTGCAATTCCTTTTCTTTTTGAAAGAGATAATTGTTTTTTTCCACTTTTATTATTGTCATTAGAAAACAGAAACATGGATGGGGGTTTGTCAATACCGTAATTGAAGTGTGTGTGTGTTTGTGTGTCTTGTGAAAACAAGAAAGAATGGAAAGCAAGATGGTGGGTAAGAGAGAGACTCCATGTGGATGATGGAGTGACCGGTTCACCATCCAGGTAAAACAGATGTGTGCGATGAACATGTCTGGGGAAGTTGTTTCTGATGCTGTTAAATCTGTGTAATCACAGAAACCCTTGAAAACACAATATATTGAGCTCTCATAGGGCTGTTGTGTTACTATAGGATGAGATATTGATGGGTTTCCCTGTAAGATAGAACTCATAGCACATTGTACATGATCAGTAATACACATTTCCAATAATCTAAAATAGGTTTTTTTTTTCATTAAAAAAAGAACATTAGGTAAACATTGAGGTTTAACCTGATTTGAAAGAGATAGTATGTGACATCTGGGACTTATAATGTGCATATATATATATATATATATATATATATATATATATATATATATATTACACACACAGTACTGTGCAAAAGTCTTAAGCACCCTCCTTTTTTTTAGTACAAACTTTGTTATAGATGTTTATTTCATGACTTCTACATTATTGATTCAGTACAAAAACATTTTAGATTCCAAACATTAGTTTTCTAATTAAATGTTAGAAAAATGTTTGTGTGTCAGTAAAGAAAGCAGCAGATTCCATAAGAGACACTTTTCAGATAAAAACAGAATGAAGGCCGCTGGGTTTCGCTGCAGAAATAAAAAGCGAGTCGACAGTCAAAGTCTCCAGAAGAACTGCGGCTGCTTCTGCAAGATGCTCAGTAACACTTCCAGCTCGTTTCCTTATCAAACTACACACACTGCACCTGAGACTACTTTTTTTTAAAGTGAAGGATCGTCACACCAAATATTGACTTTGTTTCATTTATTACTGTTTACTGCTCTTTACAGTATTTTTTGTAATGTAGAAACATTTAATTTCATTATTTCTGAAGGCATCTTTGCTCTACAGCATTTCTTTGCATGTGCCTGAGACTTTTGCACAGAACTGTGGTAAATCCTAACATGCCCAAAGTCTTGTTGCTATCATTTAAACCTCTCTGCCTTTTTAATTTTGTTTTAAGTGTATGCAAAATTTTGCTCTCTACTCTAAGCCAGTGAGCCGAGTTAATTCATTCTAGATGGGTTTGAGTTGAGATGGTGGTGTACTATAGTAAGGAATAAAAAACTCCATTTCATGCTGTTGTACAAAAACTATCAAGGTGGTGTAATGAAGCAGAGTTACTGTTACTGTCCAAAAGTTGTGAAGTTTTCCTAAAACAGCATATCCCACTTTACCTAAAAAGAGGGCTAGGCAGGGCAGTCGTGGCCTAATGGTTAGCGAGGCCGACTTGTAACCGGAAGGTGAACCTGAAGGTTGTGGGTTTGAGTCTCAGGCCGGCAGGGATTGTAGGTGGGGGGAGTGAATGACCAGCGCTCCATTCCAAGCAAGCAAGAGCAAGGCACTCAACTCCCAACTGCTCCCTGGGTGCTGCAGCAATAAAAAAAAAAAGAATAAAAATAAAGGCTGCTCACTGCTCCGGGTGTGTGTTCACTACTGTGTGTGTGCACTTGGATGGGTTAGATGCAGAGCACAAATCCTGAGTAGGGGTCACCATACTTGACTTCACTTCACCTAAGCAGTTTGCTAACAATTATACTTTAATAAATAGAAAAGAATGTTATATTAGGTTAAAGGTTATATTAAATATTATACATGAACTAACTAAAGTTCCATGTTATAACAACTATAAACAATTATTCCTTAATCTTTTTCTTGACATTACTGCAGCTATTACCAAGAAACCGGAAAGCATAAACTTACCCTCTGGCTGTTACAAAGTGCTGACACTGGAGACTCCTTCAGCGAATGTTAAAAATCTGTTTGTTATTAGTCTCAGATTATGTGGAGCATCCACCATACACGTCCCTCTGAATGAGCTGTTACTGTAGAAACGATATTGGAAAGAGCACGTTAATATAAACCCGAAATCAATAGAGTACCTTGGGATGTGGTAGAACCTTGTGGAATCCACACCATGAAGTATTTGCGCTGTTCTGAGAGCAAAGTGGGGATATGGCCAGGGAATTTAGTTATTTATCTAGCTATTTATTTATTTAGTTAGAGAAACACACAAGCTCCAAAGGGTACTCTTAAGCCCAGGTCTCATTTCCAGTATAATAATTGGAAAGTAAAAAAGCCTTTCATACAGAAGACCAAATGTGCAGCATATATCTGAAAGAAACCCATCTATGTGCTTTGGCAGCTTAATTGTGGATTTTTTTTCCTAAATGTTTAATATAAGGGATGTTTTTTGAATTATTTTGTACGGTACCATTTTATTTTAACCTGTTTGCTATACAATATGGTTGTTTACTTAGTCTACAATAAGGGAAAATAAGGTACAATTCTAATCATCATCATCATCATCCAGTGCTCTGAGAACAATGCATGCACCCATCACCATCCTAGGCAATCATACAAACATTAACATATGAAAAGGTGCTCACATTAGAAGAGTAGCCAAAAAAAAGCACATTCAATTACAAACAGGAATTTCCATAAAATGTCGCCAATGCCGGTAATCATTTCTCAATGTCCTCAGAGGTGAGGCGTGTGGCTTTATTAGAAAATTTACACTTCTATGTAATCAGAGTTTGCAATTTTTATGTAGTGTTCCCTAAGTGTCGGCACCCAATTTCACTTTCACTGAATACGAACCCTATTGTATATGTTGCAAATGTAGCAAACATTTCTTGATTTAATTACACAGTCATCTGAATGTTGTAAAAATGGATAAATCAGTAGTCTCAGTGTCGGGAAAAGCAGATTTCATAGCCAGGTGAATCTTTTTTTTTTTTTTACACACATCACACACATCAGCCTAGACACGATCTGGCTGATGATACAGCAGTTTTTACTAGGTAGGGTAATAAGCATGGAGAGATGATATATGACCTTTTCAGAACCAGAAACACGCAGTTTGTGGAAACACTGAAGAAAATGAGCAAAATAAAGTCCAGAACAAAACCATCATATAACTATTATGCTTATTACATGCAGTTAAACATATCTAGAGAAAAATAAAGAAGCCAACCAGACTCAAATAAGTAAGGAACACACCGTGCGGTTATACAAAAATAGTCTATGCCGAGGTGGTGTGTTACCACCCTGAAGTCGATTGTCGATTGTTTAATTAAGGGGTTATAATTAAGGTTTAATGTTGTTGAACATCCACAAGACAAGAGAGTTCCTGTTAACACATTATTGCTATGTTTTTCCCTTACCAGTATAATACAGTATAATATGACTGTTGCAAAGTGCAGAGAATCCTTCCACAAATGCTAAACAAAGGTCTTCCAACAAAAAGTTTCCTATCAATGATTATATATGTTTTTGTACATAGAAAAAAACAACAAAAAAAACCTGTTTATTAGTCTTAGGTTATGTGGCACATCCAGCATACAATTCCCTGTGTATGAGCTGTTACTATAGAAACAATAACATATTATAACAATCACATTAATATAAACCTATCATTTATGTTACAATCAGAAATACTGTCCGAGCCATGCGGTTTTACAAATATAACGCACACCTTCTGACCAATCAGATTCAAGAATTCAACCACACTGTGGTATAATATCTTTTACGTATACTGTACTGCACGTGGACCAAACACCACACCTTACAGCCTAAATGTCAAAACGCTCAATGTCATGTGCTACATGATGTGCTACCTGCCACCAATGGATAGAAGAAAGCCTAAATCCAGGGTCCACAAGTGTACTGGAACTAGAAGACGTGAACAAACAGGGTGTGTGGGCGTAATAGTTCACAGAGGTACCTAGGGTACAACCATTTATGGCTATATTAGTGTTTTCTGTGCTCCAACACAGCCACTTCAGGTGAGGAAGAGCTGTTAATTGGTGTGTTGGAGGAAGGGAAAACGCTATAATGTGCAGCACGGGGGGGGGGGGGGGGGGGGGGGGGGGGGGGGGGGGGGGGGGGGGGGGGGGGGGGGGGGGGGGGGGGGGGGGGGGGGGGGGGGGGGGTTCTTCGGGATCAGCTGCGGTAAGGAATGAGTATTGGGTGTAATTTAAGAGAGTGGGTGAGATGTGGGCTGAACGACTGGTGTATGTGAGAAATACAGCTGAATTTTTGACATACTGGAGTGTTCTGGCAGGGAGAGCAGTAAAACACTCGTTCATCAAATGACCTATTATTAATCATAGCCCACGTTCCATTGCTCACCCACCGATACAATTATTTTGCAGTACATTAGGTTGTCTGTTTACTTCATAACACACAATTCTTCATCAACTAACCTTCTCCTGGAAATGTTGGTGTAACTCAAACTCTGCTCATAAGGTGCCAGAATCAAAGGTTTATTCTGAAATACCTGACTCAAATTTCTGTCAGAAACACTGCAGTAGTCGCATTATATTAGTGGATGGATCAATGCCCTGAATTCATCATAGTTTCTCTGTGCATTACTGGACCCAAAAAAAAAAAAAAAAAAAAGGGTAGCTCAGTGATTAAATTCTGCTCTAATGACCAGAAGGTTGTGAGTTCAAATCCTAGCACTGCCAGAGAATCGTTCTAATAATTTATCATTTCTATAGTAACAGCTCATTCACAGGGACTTGTACGGCAGATGCTCCGCATAATCAGATGTTAAAAATGTGTATAATCGTTGATATGGTGAAGTTGTTTAAAAGAAGCCATTTAATATTTATGGAAGGAGTCTCCAGTGTCAGCGCTTTGTAACAGTCAGAGGTAAAGCTGGAACCTAAAGCTGGAACTTTAAGTTTATGACATTTTCAAAACAGAGGAGTTTACACTTTGTAGTTTCTTGGTAACATGACAAGCTGCATTTTTTTTGTGTTATTAACTTCATGAGAGAGAAAAACAGAGAGGCTGGTGAGGGAATGACTGTTTATAGCTGCTATAATGCAAGTGAGAACAGAAACTGACTCGTTTCACAGGTGTTCCACAACATTAAGTGTAACAAAAGGAAAAAAAATTACTGTGTGCTATTCTTTTATAAATAAAAAAAAATTTAATTATTGGCAAATTGCTGTGATATAAGTAGATGTGCTGTTATAAGAAAACAATCAAATTTGAAAAGAGAAAATCAAGCACTTTACAAAGTGGTTTTCCTTAAAGATCGCATGGATCCTGGCACTGCCTGATCTTTTCTCTCATAGAGATGATAAAATAATTTTATAATCAGAATTTTTATGACATTTACCATGATGTTGGATGGTAAATGTCATGCTCAACACCATATCGAATTATGGATGTAATATAAATTGTGGCTGAACTTCATTTCAGCATGGTAGTTCTGTAAAGCTATTTCTGTGCCATGTGTTATTTCATAACACCATCGATGATATTTTGTTTACACGACTTATCAGTAATCTAACCTTCATGTCACAATATAGTGAATTAATGCTCTCACGAATGATCAGCAAACCTCATATTATCCTTGAAAATGTATTGTCTGTCTAGTTTTAAACATCTTAGTGTTTTAGTCCACATTCCATCTCACACTAACTAAATTATCTGTGAGTAGATTTGCAAGTCTTGTACAGACACTTGGCCCTCAAGGTTGTCCGTTTACCTCATAATACACAATGCTGGATGTCTTTCAGTAACTTTTGAATAATAACTGAGCTAGACTGCTTGTTTGGCAGTTGTGCCTTTGGGCTTTGATGGTTTTGTTACTTTAGTCAATATAGCATCTTGCTCTGGATACTTTTTTGCTCTTGCAGGGTTTATGACTGAGACAAGGTGTATGTATACATATGGCCTGAGGATCTTTGGGAATATGCCTTTGGAGAGAGTTCTATCACATTGTGTTCTGCTGTGGCTTGTTTCTGGTCAGTTGATGTAACCTCACTGTGCTTTCACACCTATTAATCTGTTTGTTCCGTCCAAATCAGAGTAAAATTAATACTTTTTGTTCGTTATTTGATCTGGTGAGGTTATACCAACCACGCATAGAAATCATAAAAAGTATGTTTAAAAAAAAAAAAAAACACCATTTATTTTTCTCTGACAAACTTCTATAATTTTGAGTTTTGGCACAAATATTTTTTTAGGCTCCCAAGTGACACACACACAAAAAAAATTGTTCACTCTATCATTGGGTGATTGAAAGATTGAATCCAAATGTTGCAACAGCTGTCTGTGCCCAGGAGCGAAAGGAGCAAAATTGGCCATGCTCTCTGGGTGGGAGGAGCAAACTGTCTCCCCTGTCAATCACAGTGGCACTAGACAATCATGGGCATCTGTGAGCTCAGGTATGTGGAAGAGGGTAAATACCATTTTCCTCAATGCGTGTTATGCTGCCGCATGAGCAGCAGTTCAAAAAGATGTGGTTTGGCTGGCTTTGCGTGTCTCAGAGGAAGCATGTTAACCCGCACCCTCCCTGGTAGGTATCTGTTGTATAATAGTGGGTGGGTGGGAATTGGCAGGTAACCAAATTATGGAGAAAAAAAAAATCCCTTTAACAATTCTGTACTTGGGTGAGAATGACTCCCAGTTTTTTAATATTTATCTCTGAAGAACAATTTGGATGTAACCAAAAAACTTGTACTAATCTTATAGCACTATAAATAACGTCACTATAAATATCACTATAAATACGAGCTGCTCAGATGGGAAGTCAGACCCTGCTAGACTTAAGTAACCCTAGAACGGTTACTTCGCCATATGGTTGGTTTGGACTCTGCCTCACTTTTAATGCACTCTGGATAAGACCATCTGGCAAATAAGTAAATTTAAATCTGCTATGGTTTTATGAAGAGGAATATGCAGCAGGTTCTTGCTAATAAATATGCACAAGATAGATTATTCACACACGCACTCACTTTTTTATACACTTTTTTAACAGAAACGTAGCTCCTACAAGAGCAAAACAAACACTCCTCTGTGAGTGGCAGGTGTGTAATACGTCTCATGCTCCAAACACAGTTATTTGAAAGAATAAATTACACTCCATCTTATAATGTGCATACAAACGGACAGGTATGTTACAAAAACAGCAATTTGATATAATATTTGCTGTCAAAGCAAGTAAGTTTACAACAAAACAATCATTTCAATTATCTCAAGTGCAATCAGGGGTCACACATTAGATGTACTGTTATTAACATGTGGTGTGTGAAAGCAAGATGGAAATGGATGAGCTCAGCCAGTGGGGGGGCGGTAGTGGCTTAGTGGTTAACACTGTTGCCTCAGGTTGGGGGTTTGAATCATGTTCTCCTCATGCTTTGAGGGTTTTCTCCGGGTACTTTAATTTCCTCCCCCAGTCCAAAGACATGCATTGTAGGCTGATTGGCATTTCCAAATTGTCCGTAGTGTGTGAGTGGGTGTGTGCAATTGTGCCCTGCGATGGATTGGCACCCCGCATTGTGCCACGAGTCCCCTGGGATAGGCTCCAGGCTCCCCTGCGACCCTGTGCATAAGCGGTACAGAGGATGGATGGATGGATGGAAGGATGGACATAGAAAACACCACATAATATTATTATTCCAGGTATTGAAGAAATAAATTAATTTAACAGTGTCCGGTCTGCATAAAGGATATTGAAGTTTATGGCATACCGAAGTGTACAGAGTACTGCACCTTCATGTTAAATACACTATATGGCCAAAAGTATGTGGACACCTGACCATCATACCCATATGTGGTTCTTTCCCAAACTGTTGCCACAAATTTGTAAGCACAAAATTTTATAGACTGTCTTTGTGTGCTGCAGCATTACAATTTCCCTTTGCTGGCACTAAGAGGCCCAAACCTGTTCCAGCTTGACAATGCCTCTGTGCACAAGCGAGCTCCACAAGGTTTATCTTTCTATAAATCAAAATGTATTTTGGATGTATAGTAGATATTTTTTATCAGATATTTCCATAACGTCCACTGATACAGTAGTGTACGAAATAAACATATTAGCTAACCTCTGACCATATCTTCATATCATCCACCCAGACGGTAAGTTTTGGGAGATGGGGTACTAGTAAACGGTCAATATTCATCTGTATCGGGTTCCTGAGGGGTGCAACAGAAAAGCATTCACCCTATCATTCTGAGATCGGGTCGGAATCCCGACGATGCCACAGCCAATTGGCCATGCTCTCTGGGCGAGAGGGATGGTATACATTTTCTTTGCTGTCAATCAGAGTGACACTAGTCTGGGCATCTGTGAGCTTATGTATGCATAAGAGGGCAGAGAGCACTTTCCTCAGAAGGCATTATGCTGCTCTGTGATGATGTTGTATGAGAGCTGGCTGGTGGGAAGGTGTCACAAAGGTGACCAAATTGGGGACAAAACAGTCCAGAAATCACACGATGTGCATCGTAATGGGAACTGTGATGCTTCGGGAACTTGATTATATGTGAAAATATATCCAACTGAAGGACATGTATAAAATTTGTGGAAGCCCGTTGTTCCTATATAAACACAAAATAAAATTACTTATTAAAAAATACTTATTAAATAATTAAGGTCGACAGTTATCTCACAGTATGTCAAATAACAAAATTTCCTAAATTTTACTGCAGTAAATACACACACACACACACACACACACACACACACATATTTTGGACATTTGTTTCACATGCCTTATTGCCATTAATCAGCAAGTTTCAGTTTTACGCTTCTGAAAGTGTCCATGAAATTCAAACTCACCGTGGCTATGAAGAACAAATATCACAAGAAAAAAAAAACTTGCATATAGTTTTCTTATCATACTTTGCATGCGACATCAGTTATGTAATTATTCTTTGTAAATCACAAACAATATGTCATATTAATTGCACTCACAAGTAAGTAAATCAGAAAAGTGTTTTGTAATTTCTTTAACTTTAGTTGAAGCAGTGGCAGTTCAGAAATTGTGGTCCTCTTGTGAAGTTACGCTAATTGAGCTAATAACCTCCAACTGCTCTGATGTTTGGATTGTATTCTTCTTTGCATGTACAGTCTTAGAAAAATAGGTTTTAAACTGAGCTCTACATCTTTTGTACAGTTAGAGCAAAACCATTAATATGCACATAATTTAAATTTAATGATAACTGGGGTACTTCTGAGGTTCATTAACATTTAGTGTTTTTAAGCTTGTGAAACACAAAAGCATGAATGTACAGAACTTTCAGATGATTAAGTGAGCAGTCAAAACTACATCAGCACTGCATGATATATATATATATATATAAACTAGTCACACGTTTCATGTTGTGAAGAGCAACAGTGCAGATAAAAGTGTGAAAAGATAAGTGTGACCATGATTGTAATCTTAATTAGTGTCTGGTATAACTCAAGAAAGAGAATACATCAGGATTTAAATATGTAGCAACATGATATTCTGCAAGGGAACTCTCACAGTTGGTGTAGTTAGGATATAGAATTCAAGCTGAACGTAAAAAAAAAAAGAAAAAAAAAAACCCAAACCCATCATGAGTATTGCTCCAATTCCAGTCAAAAGTGTCTCACTATTGTTACACATCATCTCGGATTTTATACACCAATCATACTCCTTTTGTTTCTTATTTTATGAATCCCAGAAAGGAGGATGTCTCTGTGGCAGGAATGACAGCAAACTCAAATATAATTTCATAAATCATAAGAGAAGCTATGACTGCTAACTCTTAATATTCATATCATCTTACCCTTTCATTAACCATTCATAACTTTACATAATGGAAATTCTTACAAATTTCGCATGAATTTCAAGGGCATGAAACAAGCAATTGCAGTGCCTTTTTTGTGCAGGAATAGCTCGTACCTATCTAATTATGTAATGCAGGATGTTTTATTTAATGTGAGGCGTCCTGGGAAAACCCACTGAATATCACTGACTGGAAATTTTCTGGAAAACAGCCAAAAATGATGAAAATCATGCTTTAACCATAATTGATAGCTAAGGAGTAACACAGTGCTGTTATATAAAAATAATTCACGCTGGTGTGGTCTGGGCCTGATGCAAATCTAAATTTGACCATGGACCATGATGAGTATGGTACAAAGTGTGTTATTCCACTTATACCATAACAATTTTCCACTTATTAATGAATGACAAATCATGCTTTTTAACTTTTTAAATTTAATGTTTGAGAGACAAGTTAGTTCTTGTTCACACTTACAGTAAAAAGCAGCTGTAAACAGTCGTTCCCTAACTTAACAGCCTCACTTAATTCTCTCTCATGAAGTTAATAAAATTAAAAGAAAAGCCCAAACCTGTTCCAGCATGACAACGCCCCAGTGCACAAAGCGAGCTCCATGAACACAAATGGTGTGTGAAGGTTGGAGTGGAAGAACTCGAGTGTCCTGCACAGAGCCCTGACCTCAACCCCACTGAACACCTTTGGGATGAACTGGAACACTGACTGCACCCCAGACCTCCTCATTCAAAATCTAGTGGAAAGCCTTCCCAGAAAAGTGGAGGTTATTATAACAGCAAAGGGGGAATAAATCTGGTTTCTAACCTTGCCTAGGCATCTACCTGCAAAGATCATGTTGTATAAGGAGTGATGATACGATCAAGGTTTTGGATCATTATGAACCATAGTGATATGGACATGAGCCTAATCAATTCATACCTAGTTCAGATAGCTGCTATCAAAATGTTCGCACAGTTCCTGCGTAAACGTAGGCACTGCTAGATGGACAGGGAGCCAGAAAACAGTCAGGCTGCTACAAAAATCCACATATTTTTCATGTCCTTATTTCTAATTTGTTTGTACTGTTTATTGCCTATTAAATTTAATGCAAATTAAATAAATAAATTGAAGTTCAGTGGAGTTGAAATGGAAAGTTTTCTCCCTTTTCAATTTAATATGCTTGACCCTTACTTCAGCATAATATGCATGGAAAAGGAAAACAGAATTATATATAATAGAAAAGGTTTTTTTCAGTGGTATTCACGATAAACCATTCCAATTGCAGAGTATCAAAAGCAACCTTTGCGACTGACATGCTAGCATCTACAATACTCAAGGAAAAGTCATTCAGTGACAGTTGATGTATGTCTTCATAATGAATTCTACAGCTGTATTGACATTTTTATTTTCAATACATCCGGTATTGAAGTGGCTATTGTCAGCTTTTAGACATTGGTGCTCTTGAATGTTATTAAAAATAAATAAATAATCCAAAAAAAAAAAAAAAAGATCTCATGAATCTGTATATAAGCCTCTTATGTAACCCTTTCAGGATTATATGAGAGAAAAATAATGAAAAGATGAGAGAGAGGAAGGATGAACCAATTTCCTAATCACCACTGAACCACCAAAAATCTTAATGATCATCTGTTTGTCCTGTTTACCCAGGCTTGTATGAAATGTCAGTGACGTGATTAGACACACTGAAAGGAAAACCACAATAGGCCAATTATCATTCCAGAAGAAGATTGCAGCTTTTGCGTTCTCAGACTGGTGTGTTCAATAATCTTTATCTTTAAGCACTTCTAACTATTTATTGGATTCCTACTATGGTGGCAGATTCAACAGAACCCTCAGCAGACGTTCATAATCCTTTCTTTTTCCTTCCCATCCTTCATGTGAGACAACAGTGCTGTCAGTCAAGCGGGATTTGTTTTATTTATCACAGCTGATCTAACATAAGGTCAGAGCTGGATGGAACGCCTGAGGTGGGTTTGTGTCCATGTTCCTCAGTTCATGGTGAAACGTAATCATGATGTACTCTGAGGTTTGAATATGAAAGTTAGCCTGGATTAGCTCTACACATAGGTCTAGATAATGTTCTTAAATCAGTGGAGGCTCTGAATAGCAAAACTGATTATTTAGACCTGATGATTTACAGTAGGTGGCTTTGTGTCTTTCCCCACTAATCTTCATAACGTTACATACAAACAAAGTTGTGCAAATTGTTACCAATTTGTTTTACACACATGTTTACTTTTACATCCTTGAGTACCTTTACGTCCATTTGCCTAGCGAGGTGGGGTGTCAAAGAGGATGTTGGCTAGCAAAACCAAAATATGGCTATAACAGTTCAAATTAGTGATCTTCAAAGGATCCTAATATTTGGCAAAATCAATCAAAAGTCTCCTAAAACCAATGAGATACTGGTTCACTCTTACAGGAGAGCTATGAAGTTGTTTTGCAATCACTACAACGTGAGTACATCAGGGCAGGAGCTCTTCAGAGAACACTGTCTGTCTCCACCTCAGTCTGTACAAATTTCCACACCAAAGCAAAAATGAGATGCTCTTCATAATATATAACTGGTGCAGTTATATATTTATTTTTATTGAATGCTCTGTGTCTGTGTGTGTTATCAGGTCTTGTCTGGTACACATACAGTGATGAATTCTCTGGATATCTGGGACGGCATGCCTTTGGCCTTCACAGAGACTGAGGAGTCATCCGACCTGTCAGATCTCTATATGAATTCAAGCCTCTTAAACGTCTCCACCAGCAACACCACCAACCTCACCAGCATCACCTACTACCCATACTACCAGCACTCTCTGCCTGTGGCAGCCAGCCTGACCATGGCCTACCTATTCATCTTCCTGCTCTGCATGGTGGGAAATGGCCTGGTTTGTCTCATTGTGCTGGAGAACCGGCACATGAGAACAGTCACCAACCTGTTCATCTTTAATCTGGCCGTGAGCGACCTGCTGGTGGGGGTTTTCTGCATCCCGACTACGCTGGTGGATAATCTTATCACAGGTAACATTTTACTAATAATCTTAAACATTAACTTGCCATCAAACTTACCATTATGTAAGGAATTAAAAACACTCTGTGTTATGGTGTAATAGGAAAATAACCAGTGACAGGTTGGTGTGGTGAAGCGTAGGTACTTTTACACGTCCTGAAGTGTTTTATTCCTCTTATACCACAGCAATTTGCCAATGATTAATTTTTTTTATTTAGTAAAGAACACCACATTGTACTGTTTATCCATCTATAGTTACATTTATTGTTAGTTCCTGTTATCACATGCGATATAGTAGCCATAAACAAACATTCTCTCACCACCCTCTCTCGTTTTTCCTTTCTCCTGAAGTTTATAAGACAAAAAAAAAGTCCTTTATCCTGAAGATGTCGTTAAACTTAAAGCTACAGCTTTACCTCTGTCTGTTAAAAGTGCTGACACTGGAGACTCCTTCCATTATTGTTACATAAATGTCTTTTTATAGAAAACGTCACCATATCAACAGTCTGTATTTTAATCTTTTGCTATAGAAAGGAGAATGTATTAAAACAAGTTCATTAAGCAACAACTTTTAGCCTATCAGAATTGAGAACGCAACAGTACTGTGATATAACGCAACGTAACAACCAAATTCTAATGTTAATCATCTAAATTCTAACTTAAATGTCTGAGTTTGAATTATTATGGAATTATGCATATGCTAACTAGCTGTTATTAAAAATGAATAGCGACTTCCCTTAAAGTAGGCTGCATGAACACATGACTTACCACATGACTTAACATACGATTACCTCTCATACTCGTCCTAAGGGAAAAGTGCTCCATTAGTATATTTTTAACATGCTTTCTAGAGCCAATGTGTTGATTCATGGGGAACTTATATGAGGAAATATAAAGTGAGAGAATGTATGACAGAGAAAAACAGCAAACTGCAGGTGCCACTTCCTGCTTTGAGTCACCCGTGCGAATAATTTCAACACCATTATCCTACAAAGTGCCACTCATCACCAATTCAAGGGCAAAGCACGTCAGAGATACCACAGAGTGAATAGATGAAAAGCAGAAAGATTACCATACGCTTTATCTCTAACGCTCAGACACACCACTTTTTAAACCAAAAAAAAAAAAGCAATCAACACCGAGTATGTTTGTGAGTAAAGAGTATATGACTTGGCACATTTAAACTGCATCTATAGCGAGTCTGCTCTCAAACAGCATTTTTGTCCGCTTGTGTCTAATTGCAATGTCTGAAACTTAGCAATTTTGAAGACGGCTTTAAGCTTCACCAAATCTGTTTGATTTACTTCGGAAGCGGGAGGTCGAAGCTTGTGTCATTTTGACCTCTGTGTGTTCATGGGTACAAAGTGGGAAGCAAAACATGGATGTTCATATTTTGTCAGCAACTACGTAGCCAGCTACCATCAGCAATGTGATGTATGTTTTCCTCCTCAAAACAGTGAACTGCACAGTGAGTGTTATAGATCTAATAATCTAATATAGCTGCATGTTGTTTGATCTAACGCAAATACCAGTACATACAGCAAAACTCATTTAAAAGTAAACAAGTGCTATGTGGTTTGCTGCTGATGCTGTGAGCGGCCATTTTGACTTGACGTCACTTGCTGAACTCAGACTCGAGGACACCATCCTGACTTTCTGAGTAGGAATTCTGAGTTGTTCTTTGTTTTTTTTTCCCCTAGTTGAAAGTCGGAAATTCCAAGGTTTAGTCGAAGGCAGCATTACATCATATGTCCGAATATATTTTTTTCCCCAAAATCAATGTTTTCTATATTCAGAATAAAAAAAATTATCCAAGTTTGTAGGTAACCTACATTCATGAAATTGTGTATGTTCATTTTTAGCCTGATTTAGAAACCTATTACAGAGAAAATCTTTAGAGTTTATGAGATAGAGATTAGAGTTAAGGATAGAGTTTGATAGATTATAAAATAAAAATTACATAAACGTTTTCTTGATATTTTCTTGAATTAAAAAAAAACAACATTAAATTCTAACAACCTGTACTATAAAAGCCTTTTAAAATAAAAGTGTTTTCACGGTGGGGGGGAAACATTTTAGTTATCATCCAAAGATTTTTGGCTTCATTAAGTCTGCAAATTTACACATATTAGAGAAAGCCTCATTTGTTTACATACTGTAAATGTATTGTGAGGTTTCAATACAAAATGTACAAAGAATCATCTGGAAAAAAGATTAATTGTGGTATCTGTTGTTTTAAGAAATAACCCTACTCACCTGTAGTGCCCAACCTATAATAAATTAAACATGTACAGTACAGAAACTTTTCTGTTGGTTTCTCTCATAATAACATGTTCGCAGGAGTTCGGAGGTAACCAGCTGAAGAGCATGACACACCACTAATACAAATGACAGTAATTAGCAGAGTTTTGATCTTAATTTCATCTCGGTTTGTTTTTTCTTGTTTCCTGATGTGAGAGAGCTGTTATTTGTCTAGCACTGTAACTGGAAATATCAGATGATTATTGTGTAATAATGAAAAGAAACTTTCAACTTTCAAACTTTTTAAAAGCAATTAAAGTGCAAAAAATGGCAGAAAGAATGTGATGGTATGAACTTGGTGACTTTGAGAACAGCGTATCACATTATGGTTATGTCTGTGACTAATTATTGTTCTGAGGCCTTATGAATAAGCCGCCCTTCTGTTAAACGACGAGTTCCAAGCCACTTCAAATTTAACATTCCTCCAAGAATATACGGATTGACTGAGTTTATAATGACCTACGTTTGTTATTTCTGGGTATTATTTTCCTCACCGGAATTGACATAACTCAAGAAGTTATTAGAAAATCGTGTATGTTATAAAATGAGACAGCTGGGAGAAAGTTAAGAGGTTAAATCTTTTTAGTAACTAAGCTCACTTTAGTTGTGCCAAGCAGTGGTGGAAAAGGTACTGCGAAATTATACTTAAATGATCATGATCTTACTCATCTTTATTACTTGTTTAAAAATTTTTATTTTAAAGCAACTACACTGTTTTGCCTGAAATCATCATTTGACCTGTGTAGGTTTGCTGGTCATATGTATGACTAACTGATTAATGTCAATAACTAATATTTACCATTATCTAGAATTTGACTTGGTGCCTAGCCAAATATGTTAGCTACTTGAATCAATGCTAGCCTAACCTGGCATTAGCAAAGAAAACAGGTTAACTTATTATAGTCAGTTAACACAGCAAATTAGCTAAACTTACTTCAACAAGCTTTTTCAAATGAGGTGGAATTAATTATATACACCTAATTATATACGAGTCTCTTCTTACTCCAGGATATTGAGATATGTTACTGAAGTCGCTCATCCTCAAGTTCCACACAGCAGTCTGGTGGATTATCCAAATTTAAACACACCCAGATAACTATAGTACTAACTACATTGTGTAGCATGAGAAGGTCACCACAGGTTATAAACTGATTCATGATTCCTCATTCATGAGTAGGCAGTCGTGGCCTAATGGTCCGAGAGTCGGACTTGTAACCCGAAAGTGAACCCGAAGGTCGTGGGTTCGAGTCTTGGGTCTGGCAGGGATTGTAGGTGGGGGACGTGAATAACCAGTGCTCTCTTCCACCCTCAGTACCACAACTGAGGTGAGACCCTTGAGCAAGGCACCGATCCCCCAACTGCTCCCCGGGCGCCGCAGCTAAAATGGCTGCTCACTTGTGTGTGTGTGTGTACTTGGATGGGTTAAATGCAGAGCACAGATTCCGAGTATGGGTCACCATACTTGATCACTTCACTTATAGTATTATAAAGTACAAATACCCCCAAATAATACTTAAGTATTATAATGAAGTACAATTACTCAGCTGATATAAATATGCTAGCAGATATTAATACAAGGTTGTTGATGTAATAAGACATTAATAAGGTTTCATTGTTGGCATCTACATCAAATTATTTGTTCAAAAAGTGGATTATTCTGGATTTTTGTGGAACAGAGTGCAACAGTTTCATGAAAAATACACAGAATGGTATGAAGATGCGAGAAGCGACATTGCGGCTGATTCCTTTCTAAGCCTGACCGTAGATTCGTACAGCCTATCAGTGACATCCATGTCAGGTGATTACTCACAGAGACATGCCCCCTATATTTGTGCTGATTTTTTCCCCCACACGTGTCCATAACATGGAGCTTTTCTTGTTACTATGTTTGGCATTTGGAGGAAACGCAGCATGAACCCCTTGAAACATTTAAAAAATAGAAAATCATGAATGCAGTTGCTTCTCTGTCTTTAAAGTGTGTATGTTTAATATTTTTTCACTGATGAGACCACGTGATATAATGTATTACTGAACCCTAAAAATTGCAGAAGTCGTCTTAAGTCCATTCTTTCTGAGACATGTTTAAGGTTTTGCAGTTACCCAAGTAGGTAATCTATTTAAGAAGATATTATCTCACCCCTTTTAAAAATAAAAAAATGAAGAACCATGTCTTCTGAAAAACACTTCTTCATTTGCCAGACACTCATTTGAGGGTCCAAAATATTTTTAACCTCATGACCTTCTGGTCTCTGGTACAGAACTTCATCTTCTGTGCTACCACTTACTGTCAGTTTCAATGAGTACCATATAGTATGAGTCATCAAACTCAGACAGTATGTCTATTTCTCAGAGGGAACAGACATCATTCCACTGTATTAGACAGAAATTGTGGACAATGTAGGAGCAGAGTGAGCAACCGCTGGTGAATCATAGAATTGAATGTTTGACTATCATTTGTGTGTCTTTATTAGGAGCGATAAGACGATAAATGGCAGAACTTCTGACTACGGTCTTCACTGTCTGCTTGCTGCACGTGCAGGATCACGTGCCTCTACCTTCTGACTCGTCACAATCCCGCTCACAACAATTACAATTATTGTCTATCGAAATAAACAGACCCATAAAAATCTACCCTTTGTGTCTGTTATATATTCATGTTCTTTCATGTTTCTTTTTTGTTTCTCTCAGGTTGGCCCTTCTCGAACATGGTGTGTAAGATGAGCGGCTTGGTGCAGGGAATGTCCGTCGCAGCCTCCATCTTCACTCTAGTAGCCATCGCCGTAGACAGGTTTGTTCTGACATGATAATGTCATACCTGTTTTGCTCTTGATATTAAAATAACAAGAGGTTGGAAAGAAGTACAAAAGGGGAGCTATGACCACAAAAATTGCGCTTCATTGATAACACATTCCTTACATCTGAAAACTAATGAGCTTAGGTCTACATAAAAGAAATATTTACAATAACAAAAAAATATAATGAATATCAGAGAGGCCATTTGTAAAATGACAGGTCTGTAAAAGCTCTGTAATGAGTCACCAGGTTTAATTATTAAAAGCAGCTTATTAAAGTGATGACTAGATGGGAAATCAGAGGGGAGCAGAGGGTTTGGTAGCGTTGTAAACAGAAAATAAAAGATAGCATCGACTTTGGTGGTGGAACATACAGTGGATATGAAAAGTCTATACAACCCCATTAAAATTGCATTTTTTTTTTATAAATGAAGCAACCTGCAAAATTCAAATGAAAAACAAATAAAAATGTTTTAGGGGGAAAAAAGAAAAAAAACTTACAATGACCTAACTGCATAAGTTTGCACAACCCTTAACTAATACTATGTTAAAGCACATTTTGCTTGTAATACAGCACTCAGCGTTGTTGGGCAAGAGACTAACAAATTAGCATATCTAGATTTGGCAAATTTATTCAACTCTTCCTTGCAAAAATGCTCCAGATCTATCAGATTGCAAGAGGATCTCCTGTGCACAGCCCTCTTCAAGTCATTCCACAGGTAGGATTTAGATCTAGGCTTAGACTGGGCAATTCCAAAACTGATCATCTTCTGAAGCATTCTTTTGTTGACTTGGATTTGTGCTTTGGGTTGTTATCATGCTGGAAAGTAAAAGTTTTTCCTTCATCTTCAGCTGTCTAACAGATGATCTGATCTATATTTCAGGTTAATCAGAATCACATCATTGTTGACAGGTGTATGAAGATTACTTTTGAACACAAGTGCGAATGTGATTGGTTAACACTTGTAGGCCCACTTGTATAAGCAGCTTATTGTAAGTTAGTTGTTTTTTTCTTTTTTCCCCCCGCAAAAACATTTCTATTTGTTTGTCACTTTGAATGCCAGTAGTGCTTACTTTCACTTCCTATTCCTATTTCACTTATCCATGTAAACTAAAATCTATTAATTCACAAGCCTCGGCCTTGTGACTCAATAGAAAATAAGAAGGTGGGACTGTGGACTCTTGTTGAAAAATAAATGCAGGATCTGCTAACTATCAAATAGACTCAAACCAAACTTTTGCACTGCTGTTTACTTCTTGTTGCTTGGCATACATCTGGGGGGGAAAAAAACTAGCCACCAATATATGCAAGGGTTTTGGCAGGAGAAGTCTCTGTATTCAGAAGAATGTTGTAGAAGAACATCAGTTCTAATTAATCATGAGTCGTCTTATAATTACCTTCAGGTTTCGCTGCATCGTCCACCCTTTCCAGCCCAAACTGACCTTGCTGGTTGCCAAGGTGACCATAGCGATGATTTGGGTCCTGGCATTGGTGATTATGTGCCCTTCGGCAGCCACGCTGACTGTGGAGCATGTCAAGCATCACTTCATGGTGCACGACCTGGACTACAACCACACGTATCCGCTCTTGTCTTGCTTTGAGAACTGGGCCAACCCTCACATGAGGAAAGTCTACACTACGGTCCTGTTCGCCCACATCTACCTGATCCCACTCACAGTCATCACGCTCATGTACGGCCGCATCGGCATCAAGCTTTACACCACATCGGTCATTTCCGGGAATGACCAGCAGGAAAGTGGCGGGGGTCAGAATGCTGCCAGGCCACTTATCTCACAAAAAAAGATCAAGGTGATCAAAATGTTGATTGTAGTGGCCCTCCTCTTTATGCTCTCCTGGCTCCCCTTATGGATCCTCACGCTACTGACGGACTATGGAGGTCTGGAACAGGAGGAGCTCGAGCTCCTCGCTGGCTACGTGTTCCCGTTCGCACATTGGCTGGCTTTCTCGAATTCCAGTGTCAACCCAATAATCTATGGCTACTACAATGAGAACTTCAAGCGAGGCTTCCAGGCAGTGTGCAGGACCCATTCATGGTGCTGGTGCTGTTTTATCATGCCCACAGGAAGCAGAAGGGCTCACAGACCAGGCAGGGAGGACAGGAGAGAGACAGTGGCGAACTCAAACACACTGCCCTTTGGAGCCAGAAACAGGGTGTACACTGATGGTAACTTAAAGAACTGCAGAGCCAACAAGGATGAGGGGCAGAGGAGGGGTGGATGCAGGCTCAGCAGCTCTGCCAGCATGGATGATGCCAGATCTGAGATGGCCATTCAGACGAAAGGGGTTGCGAGCCAAAAAGGACTGCAAATGGAGGACCTGGAGAAGATCAGTCCCATTGGCATGACTGTGAGTCAGGCCTGGGACCAGTAAAGACTAGTATGCAGCAACAGTAATTTAAATTGTATTATATTATTTTTCAATAAAGGCCTAAAACTACACACAGCCATTTCCAGGATGCACACAGGGGTGCAAATCCAAAGGACCTGCAGACAGAGGACTAACACAATCAATCCCATTTGCATAACTGAGAGTAAGACGTGGGAAATTTAACAGATATGCTTTCAGTATTCAGCCACTGCAATTAATTTTTTTTTTAAAAACAAAAGCCTAAAGATTAACTACAGAACCAAAACCAAAAATGCTTCGAGATCAAGAGTGGAAAATACTTGAGTAATTGTACTTTGTTACTGTACTTAAGTAATACTTTAGAAGATTTGTACTTTATTCAAGCATTATTGCAAATATTGAATAACTGTACTCTTACTTAAATAAATTTAAAAAAAGAAAAAAAAAAACTTAGCTGCTCTCACCCAGCTGCTATGCCAATCAGTTTTGTTTTTGCTCACTTAAATGGATTGAATTATTATTATTATTATTATTATCATTATTGATATTATGAGACATTAAAGTGATCAAGCCATGTAATATGCAGGATTTACCAATGATTCACACTCCTGGCTCCTTTGCCTCCTATGGAGAAAAAAGAAAAAGAAAAATTGGCCTTTGAAAATTTGCCATCACATATAAAGAAACATGTTGAAAGAAGCAAGCTAGATTTAAGTCTGCTAAATTTGCTAGCTAGTTTTGTTTTTATTGCTAATGTCAACTTAGCATTCATTCCAACAAGGTTATTAAACATTATCTAACCAGCAAGCCAAACACTATAATAATTTGTCCAAGTTAGCAGAATATTCAGAATTAATTAATTAAAAAAAAAAAAAACCATTACTCTTGAATACCCGAGTATGTTTAAATGTAGATATTTTTTTGACATTCACTCAAGTGGATTTTTGCCTCCATACTTTTAACTGAAAGTGTCTATACTTTTTCAGTATACAGTTTCTCTATACTTTTTCCACCCCTGTTCTGATTGGAGGATCTATGTGGCAGTGACCCATCCTACCAGCATTCCTGGGATGAGTAAACATTATCTGTGTTGACAAGAGGTCCATAACATGGCCACAGACTTTTAAAAGGTCATGGACCAAAAGGTCCTGTATAGAGTGGACCGTTACAAGATCAATTCAATTAGCATGACTGTGAATCAGCTGAGAGACCATCAGCAAACACCAGCTATAACCTGAGCAACTACAGAGCAAGGCCAGTTGAGCAGAAAGTGGCAGCTGCAGGCTGAGCAGCTCTGTCAGCAAGGATGATGCCAGGTCCAAGGTGGCCAAAATGACAAAAGGGGTTGTGCGATAAACAGGACTGCAGATGGAGGACCTGGACATGCTCAGTCACATTGCTGTGACCATGAGTCAGGCTTGGGACCAGTAAAGGACACAATTTCACAGTTCAGGAACCAGATTGAACAAATGCTGAGACTTGTTTGCCAAATGGCAGCAATCCTGGCATAAATGCTGAATTGTATTGTAATGAGATGAGAAGAACCCTCTGAGAAAGGTGTAACATTGTAGTCATCAGCCTTCAAACTAGAAGACCAGCATAAGAGTTGACTCCCTGACCTCTTAGAAGAATTAATGCAAGTTTAGAAAGATAATAGATACAACAGATAGCAAGGGATTATAATTTAAAGTGATTAATCACATAGATTTTCTTTGAATATGTTTAAATATCTGGTCAGGAGCATGATGGTGTCTAAATATTCAACTATTTCAGAATAGGAAGGGGGGGGGGGATTTGTTGAAGTTCATGTGGTACTTTCTATTTTTCTACATTTTAAAGAGCTTTTCATTTGAGCAAAAAAGTATTCGGTAGTCATCGTCTGCATCCAGCTGTTCAACCTGATAATAGGTATTTTTCTATTTTGTCAAAACCCACTAGAAAGAGGTTGGAGTGTGTTATAAAAGCTGCAAAGAAACTTCACTGGGTTTCATGTTTGCCTAGACATTTACGATCAACACAGCAGACAATCATTTAGAATCAATAAAAAAAAAACAGAACAGAGTTAAAATATGTAAGAGAGTTATTTAAGTTGAGAGGCTAGACTGATGACATTTCTATTGTCAGACCTTGGATGAAAATAAGGAGGGAGGGGGGGACAAACAAACATGATGTTTATGTAATCCTGAAAAGAAAAAAAAAAAAACTGGAGATAGGTCTGGTGACAAAGAGTTATTTTTGCATAACAGCAAGTGGTAGCAATTGGTGCATCAAAACGCTAACATGTAATTGGATGTAGATTATAGAGCTTGTGCCCATTATGTGGAAGAACAAGCCTTAAATGCAAATGGAAGCACAAACTCTCATTAGTATCATTATTACTTGGTGTATGCCTTTGTATCTGGTTTATTTAGAGAGCCAGGTTAAAAGGAAAAAAATATATATATAATAAGATTTACTCAGGTATAAATCATGAAATTGAGCTAGAATGTATATATCTACAGTCCCCTCTAAAAGTACTGGTACAGCAAGGCCAATTCTTTTGTTTTTGCTATACACTGAAGACATTTGGGTTTGAATGACCATGATCATGGCACCTTAGGTGGCAGACCACCCAATGTTTGGGTGAGCAAAAGTATTGGAACAGATAGTCTTAAAGTAAATAACACTTAATATTTGCTTGCAATATCTGCATGACGTCACCAAACTGTTGCATTCTTTTTTGTGTGATGCTTTTCCAAGCTTGTAGCACAACTTCTTTCAGTTGTTGTTTTGGTGGGTTTCTTCCTTCAGTTTCCTCTTCAGGAGGCGAAATGCTGCACAATTGAGTTAAGGTCTGGTGATTGACTTGGCCAGTCTATATCCTTCCACTTTCCCCCCTCCCCGATGAAGTTCTTTGATGTGTTGGTAGAGTGTTTTGAAGCATTGTCTTCAGATTGTCTGAAGATCCTCCCAATTAGATTGGATGCATTTCTCTGTAAATTGGAAGACAGATTGTTTCTGTAGACTTCTGAATTCATTCTGCTGCTACTATCATGAGTTCCATCATCAGTAAAAATGAGTGAGATTTTTTCCAGAAGAAGCCTTGCAAGCCCAAGCCATGACGCAACACCCAGCCATTCTATCACTTTGGTAGAAGTTAATCTCGGTTCCAGACCTTTTGCGGCTCATCTCTGTATTTCTTTGTGAATTCCAGTCCGGCCTTATGATTCATACTGTTGATGAGTGGTTTGCATCTTGTAGTATGGCCCCTATATTTCTTCTCCGAAAGTCTTCTTCAAATGGTGGATTGTGATTCATTCACCCCTGCCCTGTGGAGGTTGTTGTTGATGTTACCGACTGCTGTTTTTTGGGCTTTTCTTCACAGCTCTCACAATGTTTGTCATCAACTGCTGTTGTTTTCTTTGGCCAGCCTGTTCAATGTCTGGTTGCTAGTACACCAGTGGTTTCTTTCTTTCTTGGGATATTCCACATTGTTGAATTGACTATGCCCAATGCTTGTGCAATGGCTCTGATTGATTTCCCCTCTTTTCTCAACTTCAAAATGGCTTGCTTTTTTTTTGGCCTTGCCATTTCAATACTTTCTGAAAGGACTATAAGCATGCATTTATGTGCCTTTTGTGGGTATCTTGTAATGTACCTGTTTCATTCACTATAAAGCACACACACACACACACACACACACACACACACACACACACACAAGGCAGGGAAAACCATCGCTTTGGCTTTGCTAAATCTATTGTGGAATAAACGCCATGACTATTTGTGAATGTGTCTAGTGGCAAATCAGAGTATTAACTTAAATGCCAAGGAGCAGTGGCAGTTTAGCAGTTAAGCCCTGACACACCAAGCCATGGTCAAAACATTGGCAAGATACAGCACTCAACCCCCAACCCTAATAATTAAATTAAACCAAATTTTATGTGATTGATGTGATAATTACAACTAGGACTATTCATGCAGCAATATATTGGCAATATACCAGACTATGATTAGATTTATTAAAATGGTCACCATTTTCTCATTAATATATCATCGTATTAGTCTGTTTATTTTTCCATTTTGCCATTGTTCTTGTATCTTGCTTTTATGGTACAAAATGTTACATTTGACAGCAAAGAAGAAAAAAAAAGGCTATTTCCTTCTCTAGTCTGCATTTTCTTTCCCTGGGTTTTTTCAGGCTTTAAGGCATGTCGTATAAATGCTATTGAAACCCATGCCTCAGATGGTTCTATTCAAACAAAAATCTGTCAACTTTGAAGGCATGCACCTGCAGGACCCAATTCTAAACATGCAGAACTTTCCCTGCATAACTACTGACATAAATGTTGCATGCAGGTGATTTTAATAATCAGAATAGGGAGCTCAGAAAACTGACTTTAGTACCTGCTTAACCAGAGTCTGAATACACAGAATATTTCCTTTGCAATTGATGCCATTACTTATAATCTGCAATTTATGTTAAAAAAAAAAAATTCTGTAGATACTGGTGATAATCTGCATGATAATCAGCATAACCTGATATACAAGGAACTTTCTCATTAATATTGACATAACTTTTGAAATTAAGTTGCCAGTTCTGAAATCAGCAGCCCTGCACCAAGCCTATTTTCATCCACAGGAAGGGTGTGGTGCGTCATCTCTCGTAGTCTGGCTTTGTAAGAGCCGATTCATCATGTTAAACGTAAAATTGTTAGCTTGGCTGTGTTCCAAACCACATCCTAACACACCAAACACCAGAGTAAATTAGTTTGCAAAATAGTTCACCACTGTGTGGTTATTGACAGTCTTTTTTTCTGTGAAAATGCTTTCAGTTGTCTGTTTTTTCCCCAATCACGACTACAGAATAGTGCCCCCTGCTGGCATGCCGAGTTACCCCCTTTGATATAGGTGCACAACATCTATGCATGTCAGCCATCATCTGTCACCTTTGCAGTGTGTTTGAGAGTGACTCTTCACAAAAGTCAATCCTGGTTGGTGCTGACTTTTAGACGTCTGCTTGGTGCGTCATGGCTTTTGACTAGAGAGCGCCATTGCTGTGCCCTTGGGCAAGGCTTTTAAACTTCAACTGCTCAGCTCTATGTTTGGAGTACTTTCTTCTTCTGTTGCTATGGATAAACACATCTAACGAATGTACATAAATTAGCAGAGTTTTTGATCAAGAGAGTCTTGAAATGTTAGGTTTCTTTTTTTGTACTCGAACCATTATGCATGTGTTTAAGAGACCGTGTCAGCTTGTTGGGCAAGGAAACAGTAATGTGCATGAGACAAGGTCAATAACTAGCATGCAACTATGAGAATATATTCACTACTTACCTGGCTGGCTAGCAATTTTATGTTTAGGCCTTACATGTATTGCAGTTGACAAGCTGTTATAAATTATTTGCATATATTGTTGCAGCTTTTGAGGTGTTTGAAAATGGCCCAACTTGAAAGCACATGGCAGCAACATAATCCTGTGCTGTGTGGAGTTTCTGGGCATGTTCTCCCAGTGTCCGTGTGAGGTTCCTCCAAGTTCTTCATGGTCCTCCCACAGCAGAAAAACCACTAGGTATATCTTAAAGCTGTGAAAGAGAGTGTGGTGCCCTGAGACGGACTGGTTTTCCATCCAGAGTGTATTTCCTCATTTTGCTCAGTGTTCCTTGGATACTCTCCAGATCCACCAGAACAGAATAAAGTGATTACTGTCAATAATATTGATTAAGCTGGTTATGTCAGTTGAGAACATATTCTCCTCTGCAATACTGAGCTGGAGTTCTGTTAATCACTGATAAATAACTGCACATTAATATTAGTCATGATTTTCTACATATATACTATTGTGCAATAGTCTTTGTTTGTTTAGTTTATTGCCATTTCCTGTTCTTTATATTACATTTTCTAAAAGTAGAAAACGTTTTGTTTCATTGTTTTTGAAGGCATAATTGCATTACTGTATTTTCTTTATTTGTGCCCAAGACCTTTGCACAGTACTTTCTTTCTTCCTCTGCTATAGTTCTGATCTAATAATCATGTGGAATTTAAGAGAATTATTAGTAAGAAACTAATTACAACTTAGAACTAGTGGAAACATTTGAAGAATGAGCTTGAGGTTTCATCTGCAGAAACACTAAATTTAGCTGTAACTGCAAACTGACCTGTAGGATATACAGTGGATATAAAAAAAAGTCTACACACCCCTGTTAAAATGCCATGCTTCTGTGATGTAAAACAATGAGACCAAGATAAATCATTTCAGAAATTTTCCCACCTTTAATGTGACCTCTAACCTGTACAACTCAATTGAAAAACAAACTGAAATCTTTTAGGTTGGGCGAGTAAAAATAAAAAAACCAAAATAATGTGGTTCAATAAGTGTGCACAGCCTTAAACTAATAGTTTGTTGAAGCACCTTTTGATTTTATTACAGCACTCAGTCTTTTTGGGTTTGAGTCTATCAGCATGGCACATCTTGACTTATTCGCCCACTCTTCATTGCAAAAACTCTCCAAATCTGTCAGATCACGAGGGCATCTCCTGTGCACGGCCCTCTTCACATCACACCACAGATTTTCAATCAGATTCAGGTCTGGGCTCTGGCTGGGCCGTTCCACAACTTTAATCTTCTTCTGGTGAAGCCATTCTTTTGTTGATTTTGATGGATTCATGCTTTGGGTCGTTGTCGTGCTGAAAGATGAAGTTCTTCTTCATCTTCAGCTTTCTAGCAGAACCCTGAAGATTTTGTGCCAGTATTGACTGGTATTTGGAACTGGTCATAATTTCCTCCACCTTGACTAAGGCCCCAGTTCCAGCTGAAGAAAAACAGCCCTAAAGCATGATGCTGCCACCACCATGCTTCACTGTGGGTATGGTGTTCTTCTGGTGATGTGCAGTATTCTTTTTGCGCCAAACATACCTTTTGGAATTATGGCCAAAAAGTTCAACCTTGGTTTCATCAAACCACAACACATTTTCCCACATGCTTTTGGGAGACTTCAAATGTGTTTTTGCAAAATTTAGCTGGGCTTGGATGTTTTTCTTTGTAAGAAAAGGTTTCCGTCTTGCCGCCCCGTAGCCCAGACATATGAAGAATACAGGAGATTGTTGTCACATGTGCTACACAGCCAGTACTTGCCAGAAATTCCTGCAGCTCCTTTAATGTTGCTGTAGGCCTCTTGGCAGCCTCCCTGACCAGTTTTCTTCTCGTCTTTTCATCAATTTTGGAGGGACGTCCAGTTCTTGGTAATGTCGCTGTTGCGCCACATTTTCTCCATGATGATGATGATGGTCTTCACTGTGTTCCATGGTATATCTAATACCTTGAAAAATTCTTTTGTACCCTTCTCCTGACTGATACCTTTTAATAATAAGATCCCTCTGATGCTGTGGAAGCTCTCTGTGGACCATGGCTTTTGCTGTAAGATGCGACTAAGAAAATGTCAGGAAAAGCCTACTAGAACAGCTGAACTTTATTTGAGATTAATCAGAGGCACTGTAAACGATGGCAGGTGTGTACTGACTCCTATTTAACATGAGTTTGAATGTGATTGCTTCATTCTGAACACAGCCACATCCCCAATTATAAGTGAAGTGAAGTGACTTGTGGCCAAGTGTGGTGACCCATACTCAGAATTTGTGCTCTGCATTTAACCCATCCAAGTGCGCACGCGCACACGCGCGCACACACGGAGCAGTGGGCAGCCATTTTAGCTGCGGCGCCCGGGGAGCAGTTGGGGGATCAGTGCCTTGCTCAAGGATCTCACCTCAGTCGTGGTATTGAGGGTGGCAGAGAGCACTGGTCATTCACTCCCCCCACCTACAATCCCTGCCGGACCCGAGACTCGAACCCACGACCTTCGGGTTATAAGTCTGACTCTCGGACCATTAGGCCACGACTGCCTACTGATGAATACATTCATTCATTCATGGGTGTTAACTTCACTATTTACATTTATCTAAGAATTTAGTAAAATAAACCTTTAGTTTATTTTTTAGACAAATTCTGGTTATCCTGGTCAGGGTGGGGGTGGATCTGGAATCTATCCGGGGAACACTGGGTGTGAGGCGGGAATACATCCTGGAAAAGAAGTTGGCCCATTGCAAGGCACCAAGAAACACATTCACACCTAGGGTATCGTCAATCCAGGTACCTGCATGTTTTTGGGAGAAAACGGAGAACCTAGAGGAAACCCTCACAGACACAGGGAGGAATAAGCGAAACTCGACACGGACATTAACCCGAGCTCAGGATCGAACCCTTAAGTTGTAAGGCAGCAATGTTATGCAGTCGCCACACAAATTTAATTAAACTGGTTTTGAAGTTTAATTATATGCATGACAGTGTTGTAGAAGTAGCACACAATAAATGTGCTGTTTTCTTCTTTTTCAGGCCAAATTGTTTTTAATTAAACGATTTCCTTAATTTCTCTGCAAGTAGTCAAGATGTCACACTGTGCTTTGTATAGCACAGGGCTGTCAGACTCAGGACAAAAGCACGACTGACTTTAATTAGTTGTTAATTGAAGTAGCAATCAGTGAATAATGAGTACAAGTGAATGAAAGGCCTGAAACTGCTGTGGTTTGACAATGCTTCATCAGGTTTATTGTGAGGAATAAAGCTCAGTGTTCTTGTGCTCAGTGTATTTTAAATACTGTATGTAGTAATACAGCAGCTTGTTCTGACACTTTATCGTTTTTAAAAAACGGACTGAAAACATTTGTGTAATTGTTGATGTGGTGAAGTTTTCTGTAAGGAGATGTTTAACATGTATGGAAGGAGTCTCCAGTATCAGCGCTTTGTAACAGTCAGAGGTGAAGCTGCAACTTTAGGTTTTCCGACATCTTCAGGAAAAAGGAACTAATTTGTTCCACAAAATTAAATGTAACTAATCAATGGATAAAAAGTATTATGCATCATTCTTTAATAAATAAAATATTGTAACCATTAGCAAATTGCTGGGGTTTAAGAGAAATAAAACACTTCAGGATGTGCTGTTATAGGAAAATAATCAACTTCAGAGACGCAACTGTAACTCCACTTCATCACACCATGCAGTCACTGATTATTTTCCTATAACAGCACAACATGGAATGTTTTATTCTGTACAAAGCACGTCACATATTTATGTTTTACAGCTAATACTAGTGTTGTTTGCGAGTCTTTTATTTAAAGGCTGAACAGCTTTACTCTCCAAATGTGCTTGCCTTCAATAATAAAGCATTCATTTACAGTTTCATTAGGATCTAAGTAGTTCAGTTCCAGGCAGATTTAGCTTTCCTTATTTAATTACTGTTCTGTGTCATTGTTTTTGGTCTGAAGTGATTAAACTGTAATGAAAAATAAGAATCTACATATCAGTAAATATACAAGGAA
>CM040998.1:17140523-17170298 GCA_022985145.1 Pangasius djambal
AAAAAAAAAAAAAAAAAAAAAAAAAAAAAAAAAAAAAAAAAAAAAAAAAAAAAAAAAAAAAAAAAAAAAAAAAAAAAAAAAAAAAAAAAAAAAAAAAAGTACCAGGATTTTTCACTCAAATAGACACAATTACTTAAAATAAAAACTTCAAATCCTTCACTCATGGCCTGCTGTACAAAGCTGTTTTCAGGCACAATTCCACTGCATTCTGCAATGAATCTGTGTGTTATTTATGAAACTGGATGCAGAGTGTATTTCTTGCTCCAGAAATGTATTTGAGGGAGGACCAGGCAAACAGTGGAAAGTTACACTAGCAAAAATAGGTGGAGAAACCGAATATTTGGGTGATCACTAGGGATGAAGGACTGGACTACCGACTTTTTGGCATTTAATACTTGGACTTGTCTCTGTCTCGGGTATTGGGTTCAACAGAGAGTTTGTAAAAATGATTTTAGTGTTGTCTTTTGACATGCACAAAGTTTGACAAGAAGTAATTCCTTCGCCTATAAAACAACCTGATCATTGGTACAATACACTAATGAAGCTTACTAGTTTAAGTAAAGACCTGGTTGTGAAAAGCATTTGATGGTTTTTGGTCTTGATGTTGACAGGGTCTTGCTTTTATGTATTTATGTATTTAGACTGGATCTTGACTTGGTGTTGACCCTGTTAAGACTTCAATTATTCAACTGAGAATAAATTAACTAAAATCCCAGATGTGAAATTTGCTCAGGCTACCAAAGGTGTCCAGGCTGCTGAAAAAAGGAGCAGATTAGTGCCAGGTGTCTTTCTCGCAGTTGTGTGATCAGCATTACCATAAAATATTCAAGTGTGTGACAAAACCTTAGGGCTAGACATGCAGAGAGTCTCTGGAAAGATTAAAAAGCCACCACAGTTTTGGCATAGCTCACTAACCCAAGTCCAAACGATGGAGTTGGCGCGTGTCCAAAAGCGTGCATGCCGCATCTTACTTGGGTGGGAATATGTTGTTAACCAAAATGCACTATGCACCCTCTCCCTTAGCGCGCTCTATGACAGGAAGATGGAAATCTGCATGAAGTCTGAAGCAAACAGCTTCATCATCTCAGGAGCTGCCCACCAGGGACGCTGTAACTGGACGAGTGAGGAGGACTCAAAATAAACTGGTGATTCCACAAACACAAACTGAACGGTCCCCAAAGTACACCAATAACTTTCCATGTGTCCTTTATCAACAAGGTCAACTAAAATGAATGTTGGCCACCTTGCTTGTGGTCGTTTTTAATTCCAGAGTAATGCGTACTGGTAATTATTGTTTGCACTTATGGATTTATCACATATTTCTAAAATGTAGGTTTCAGAATGCATGAATGTAGTGTAATGTCTATACAGTTACAAACCTGGAACTTGAAATATGAATAATGATGGTCAGAATTTTAAGGCACAATATCTTAAGTCACAGAATTACTGTATATTTCCAGATATTTATAATTTTAAGAAGAAAATATATAGCTCAGAGAAACCTTTCCTGCAATTTTATTTATTTTTTTTTTTAGACCTCAAGGAGAAAATATGTATCCAGTACATTTTTTTTTTTTTTCCTTTTAAGTTGCACAGTGATTATAATTCTCACTATTCACTATTCAAAACACACAGACATGGTCTCAGACTCTAATGAGAACCTTAGTGCATAATTAAGGTCAGGTCAAGGTAAGCTTATACATAAAAGTGAAATTAGGAGGTGTATATGAGCATTGTTGTTGTTCTTCTGGCTGTTCCTGTTAGGGGTTGCCACAGCGGGTCATTAGTCCGCATATTTGATTTGGCACAGTTTGTATGCTGGATGTTCTTCCAGGCCAGGAGTTGAAGCTGGGCTGTGGCGGTCAGAGCACTGCGGCCTAACCACTAGTCCTCCAGAAGGTGTATATGGGTATATAGTCTATTTGTTCATTTATTCTAATTTTCCCATTAGAATAAATGGGAAAACATTTCTAAGTGCACTCAGGAAAATGTCCAATCAGTATTTGCTGCACGTTCTTCATTTCATTGATGATTAAATAAAAAATAAAACTCCCTATTTTTACACACAGTGTTGAAAAATGCATCTCTTGTGCCATTTTATCTTAAGAAAAGTCAGACAGATTGACAGTGACCTAATTCTTTTTCCCCACAAACTCAAGTGAAAAGCGCCCCGAGTACGAATGTGGCATTCATTGGTCTCCCTAAAAAACACATTTCTCAAACGGCAGCAGGGAGAAGTGTGTTCAGCGATTCTCTCGCTGCCCTCTCAGCCCCTTACTGTTGGGATTAAAAACAGCTCATTTCTCTCAGTACACTGAGAAACATCGCTTTTAAGACTGCAAGTGAATGTTTAATATTTCATTAAATGATTAAAAAACCCCAGGATATGTTGACAAGACCATAGTTACATTACTATTATGACTACAGTTTTTACTGCAATCATTTAGAGTAGGTCTTGAATAATGTGCCTTAAGGTGAACAACTGAATGACAAGCTGCAAGTTTACTTTAATTAATTGCTTGATTTTTATTCTGCCTTTCCAACAACCAAGGTCATTTTACATAAAGAAAGTAAACACACACAAAAAAAAAAAACAAAAACAAATGGAAATGGAAAAAAACAAAGAAAATCTCTCAGGCAAGAGTAAATAAATCATCTGGTACTTGAGTAATTACTTTACTCAAGTATATAGTATATTACGTCTTGTATGTCTACAACTGACCCGAATATTCTTGTTCTAAACATGTTGTATTTTCTATTTTGTTCTCACGTGAACATTATAAACAGTTTAAAAATAAAGGTAATGTTAGCTGACTAATGTTTGGGTTTCATTAGCTTGCTAGGTTTGTTAGCAATCTAATGAGCTACTTAATGTTAATTTATACATGTTTCTCACTAGATAGTTAGCCATCTAGCAATTGCTACCGAACATGCAAGTAACATCATACGTTCAATACAATGCTTTCTGGCTACTGTAGCTAGTCTAGATCACTCAGCTAGCTAATGGTTTACCTGTACAGGTTTCCGCAGGTTAGATGTTGAGCTGTGAAATGCCGATATGGACAGATAGAATTTGCAGGTTATCATGATGTTTCCTTTGAAGCAACTGTTTTAGGTGATCAATTGAGCCAACTGATGCTCATCTGTCTCAGACATTGCTGCTAAGCATTTTAGAGCTTGAAGCGTAGACTTTCACCAAGCTTTAATTTGATTGGCTGTCGAAATGGAATTATTAACAATTTGCACGTCTCTTAACTGGTTTGCAGTCTTGCACTGGTTTACGGTCATATGCACAATTTATTTTTTACCCTCTAACAGTGATAAAAGGTACCAAAGTTAAATATTTTATTTAAAAAAAAATTCAAATAAAAGTGCTTTGATATAATTACACACAAAAAAAAAAGTACCGGTCACAGTGAACCATGTACTCAAGTATTACAACGAGAGTACACGTTCATTGCTTTCCACCCTGGAAATAAGTAACAAAATAAAGAAAGAAATTTAGGTTAAAATGTCATGGCGCTTAACAGAATCTATAATTCCATCTTCACCTGCGGCAAAACAGCCCTAAAGCGTCAACAGTCCACCTCCTTATTGTGCAGTGGGTTTGTGCTTTACTTTTGTTTAAAAAAAAAAAAAAACACGCCAAAGGTGTTCATGGCCAAAAGGTTTTGCTCTCAATCGATCACTACATACACTGCTAACTGCAATACCAATGAGGCTTGGTGAGGTTCAGGGGCTGCATTCTGTGGTTTATGAGTAACAGTTTTGTTAGAAGGGGATGTAGTTTCTACATGTCTGAGTGGAAAAAGTGTGCATGCAGCATCATATTTGGACAGGAGTATGTTGTTAACCAAAATGCTATGACAGGAAGAAGGAAATCTGTATGAAGTCTGAAGCAAACAGCTTACCCATCTTTCAGGAGCTGCCCACAGGGACACTGTTACTGGCCGAGTGACGACTCAAAATAAATTGGTGATTCCACGAACATAAACTGAACGGTCCCCAAAAAGTTCCCCAATACTTTTCCCATATCAAACATTTCTAAGTGCACTGAGGAAAATGTCAGATCACAATTTACTGCACGTTTTTCTTTTCATTGGTGGTTAAAAAAAAACGCCCTATTTTTACACACAGTGTTGAAAAATGCATCTCTTGTGCCACTTTATCTTGGAAAAAGACAGACAGAGACCTAATTTAATTTTGTTTGTTTGTTTCAAACTCAAAACCAAGTCAGAAAGACAAGTGAAAAGAGCCTTGAGTACAAACGTGACATTCATTTGTTTCCCTCAAAACACATTTCTCACAAAGCAGCAGGGAGAAGTGTGTGTTCGGTGATTCTCTCGCTGCCCTCTCAGCTCCATACTGAGGGGATTAAAAACAGCCCATTTCTCTCAGTACACACTGAGAAACATTGCTTTTAAGACTGCAAGTGAATGATTAATATTTCATTAAACGATTATAAACCCCCAGGACATGTTGACAAGACCATAGTTACGTTCCGATGAGACTATAATTTTTTTCACTGCAGTTACTGCACTCATGTAGAGTAGGTCCTGAATAATGTGTCTTAGGGTGAATAACAAGCTGGAAGGTTCATTTAATGAATTGTTAGATTTTTTAAGATAACATAAGATGTACCTTTATTGATCCCCCGTTGAGGAAATAAAGTTTTTTTTTTTTTGTTGAAGCAAAAGTAAAAATAAAAGAAAATAACTTGAGTAAGAGTAAATAAGTCATCTGGTACTTGAGTAATTACTTTACAATTTACTGTATACATGCAATGATATCAATATCACAAATTTGCTTAAATGTAAATAGTGCAGAAGCTTTAATATTGTATATTCAAAATATTGTACATTTCCTTTCTTTATTTAATTGTTCAAAAAAAAAAAACTTGTGTTAAAAACTTTTTTCCAGTTTTAAGTTAGAAAAACTGTTTAAGATCTCACTGTAGTTCCTGTAGCTGAATTTCTTTAGCAAAGTAACTTTACACTCTTTGTATAGGTAAGGGTGCTTAAACTTGTTTTTTTTTTTTCTCTGAACCTTTTCAAACATGGAAAAACTGTTATATGGTTATACATAGAACAATTAAGGGTTCTCCCAGTGGGTTGTAGATTTGACACCAATTACACCACTAACAATTTTAGGGTATCAAAGCTTTACCACTTTTTGGTTCTTTTGGGTCAAAAAAAAGTTCAATCTGAGAACATTTTCTAAGAACATTTGAACGTGTTCTAAAAACCCATTTCCAAAAAAGTTGGGACGCTTTGTAAAATGCGAATAAAAACAGAATGCAAAGATTTACAAAATCACATAAACCCATATTTTATTTGCAACAGAGCACAGACAAGATATGAAACGTTGAAAGTGAGACATTTGACTATTTTATGAAAAATATTTGCTCATTTGGAATTTAATGCCAGCAACATGTCTCAAAATAGTTGGGATGGGGCCAACAAAAGGCTGGAAAAGTAAAAAATACTAACAAGAAACAGCTGAAGGAACATTTTTAAACTAACTGGATTAATTGGCAACAGGCCAGTAGCATGATTGGGTATAAAAAGAGCATCTTATAACAGCAGAGTCTTGCAGAAGTAAAGATGGCCAGAGGTTCACCAACCAGTGAAAAACTGCACGGGCAAGAAGTGAAAATTTCTAAATAAATGTTGCACAATGAAAAATTGCAAAGAATTTAAACATCATCTACAGTACATAATATCATAAAAATATTCAGTGAATCTGGAGAAATCTGAATCTGGAGAAAGGCAGAAAAGCAATATTGGATGCCCGTGATCTTCGGGCCCTCAGCCGGCACTGCATCAAAAACAGGCATGATTCTGTAATGGATATCACTGCATGGGCTGAGGAACACGTCAAAAAAAATCATTGTCATTAAACACAGTTCGCCGTGCCATCCACAAATGCAGATTAAAGCTGTACCATGCAAAGAGGAAGCCATGTATGAACATGATCCAGAAACGCCGCCGCCTTCTCTGGACCAAAGCTCGTTTAAAATGGACTGAGGCAAAGTGGAAAACTGTTCTGTGGTCAGACGAGTCAAAATTTGGTTTGATTTCTTTTTGGAAATCATGGACGCCACGTTCTCCGGGCTAAAGAAGAGAAGGACTATCTGACTCGGTTCAAAAGCCACCTTCACTGATTGTATGGGGATGCATTAGTGCGTATGGCATGGGCAGCTTGCACATCTGGAAAGGCACCATCAATGCTGAGAGCTATATACAGGTTTTAGAGCAACATATGCTTCCATCCAGACCACGTCTTTTTCAGGGAAGGCCTTGCATATTTACCGCACGTCCTACAACAGCATTGGCTTCATAGCAGAAGAATCCGGGTGCCAAACTGGCCTGCAGTCCAGACCTTTCACCAATTGAAAATATTTGGCGCATCATGAACTGAAAAATACGGCAAAGAAGACCTCAGACAGTTGAGCAGCTGGAATCCTGTATCAGGCAAGAAAGGGACAACATTCCACTCGAAAATCTCCAGCAACTCATCTCCTCACTTCCCAAACGTATACAAGCTGCTGTTAAAAGAAGAGGAGATGCTACACAGTGGTAAACACGGCCCTGTCCCAACTTTATTGAGACCTGTTGCAGCTGTCAAATTCAAAATTAACTTTTTTTTTTTTCCCCCATAAAACAAGACACTATCTCAGTTTAAACATTTGTTATGTTTTCTATGTTCTGTTGTGAATAAAATATGGGTTTGTGCAATTTGCAAATCATTGCATTCTGGTTTTACTCGCATTTTACGAAGCGGCCCAACTTTTTTTGGAAATGGGTTTGTAATTGGTAAGTTATCCCTAAAAACTTTTAGTCGTTGGATCGTCATGTGGTATTTTTTTTTTTTTTTAATTCCTTCATATATTTATTTAGATATTTTTCTTTATATTTAATATTTTTCTATATTTTCTTATTTTATGTCGGAACAGTTGCATAAAGCATTTCACTGCAAGTCATACTGTGTATGGTTATGCATGTGACAAAAAAAAATTCAATTTGAAACTTTCTAATAACACTGAATACAAAATATTATTACCGCAGATATTTTTCAAACATTGCAGAAATGCTATTTTTGGAACGTTATAATTTAACCCTCTCAGAACCTGCTGAACTTACTGAACATTCTGGTAATGTTCTCTGCCTATACATTAATCACATTAATCTCTTACTATGCCTAATTAAAAACACACCATCTAATAAATCAGCTTAGAACGGCCTCCTGTGAACTCCTCTGGAGAAGATTTACTGCTTATCATCTCAATGAGCAAAGCGTATCTTCATTGCAAAATAATACACACTCTACGAATTGTAATTGAAGTGGTGTTTGCAGCTCAGAGGATGATTGCTCTCCGTGGGGCCTTTAACTGAAACTGAGAGGCTGAAATCCACAGAAGGATCTGCATAGATTAAAATTTCACCTCAACTCCTCATCTGAACTTCTGCTGTGGTCTCTGTAACATGAAGCAAACCGCGATTTAAAAAAAAAAAAAAAAAAAAAAAAAAAAAAAAAAAAAAAAAAAAAAAAAAAAAAAAAAAAAAAAAAAAAAAAAAAAAAAAAAAAAAAACAGGAGACGACAGAGATTTTCCCCGGGGTTTCTATTGTGCGAAAATGCTTTAACACTTTCATCTGAAAACTGTCATCCATCAGAGGTAAAAAGAGAGATTAGAGCAATCTGCCCCAGGGCATTCTGAAATTGAGCTGATGGAAAATATTTTTAGTCAAATAAAATTCAGTTTTGAGACAGTGAGCGTACGCTGAAGCAATTATATGGAATCATAATGTGTGGAATTTCACAGAAGCACAATGTAAGGGGAAAAAAACTCCATGTCATCATGCTGTCACAGTAAAATAATCAGTGATGCTGTGGTGTGATGAAGCAGAGTTACTGTTCCCACCATGAAGTTGCTCATTTTCCTATAACAGCACATCCTGAAGCGTTTTATTCCTCTTATACCACAGAAATTTGCCCAACGATTGCAACGTTTTTATTAATGACACATCATACTTTTTAACTGTTTGCAGTTACAATTAACGTTATAGAATCGCCGTGAATCAAGTTAGTTCCTGTTATTGCTTATTTGTTTGGTTTGGATTTAAGCATCAAGGGATTTCTTCATTTTTACTTTAAAAAAAAAATTTTTTTTTTCTATTTTGGAATAACAACAAAGACATTATCACTATGAATAAACACATGTGGAATTATGCAATGTTACATGCTATGGTAGAGAGAGAGAGAGAGAGAGAGAGAGAGAGAGAGAGAGAGAGAGAGAGACCATCTCTAAATCAACCAGTAATTAAAAAAAAAAAATAGTTCAGTAGTCATGTTTTTCATACTTAATGCAAAAATAGTTTGAGGGCATAGTTATTTTTAGGCTTGTTTTTTTTTTTTTTAATGCAGCAAAGAAAGCATCAAACCACACATCTGTTAGCCTTACACAGGCTATACATCACATTTCCAGCTTCAATGCTGTATTAGGTTAAAGCTGTTAAAGATTAAAGTAAATAAATCAGTGCAACTGCAAAATAATAAACCTGTTGGGGGGGATAAATCAGTCGAACAAACCTGCCCGCTTCATGCTACATGATATAAAAGTTTTCCCAATTTTCCCAGTGTAGTCTTGTGCAGCTGACTGTAGAATCGGCCTACAGCAGCAACTGGGGAATATATTACTCGACTAGTCCATACAACCTCGATCACAAACACGGAAATGAAAAAAAAAGGTTAATGTTTTACTGCGACTACTTTTAAAAATACACCCAACCGAACAAGAAAACAGGCAGCCATTCCTCTTGGTGTTAGCAAGGTCAAAACAATGAACAAAACTCAACACAAACTACCCAAACAAAACTACCTCATCTAAACATAAACAAAAAAAAGTAACTACAAAATGGCTCCTTTTCTAACCCTAAAGCAGGAGGCAAGTGATAAAGAAAATTGCACTTACTCCCTTTCAGCAGTGGTGACAAGCAGACATTTTTTTACTTCACGTTCTTACACAAACTCTCTAACTCTACACAACTTCAAAATTAGCACAACCCCAAAGAAGGCAAAACATACAGGGGGGCAAAGGAGTCCACCACCTTCCCTTTCTCTTCTCTTTTACACTCCACCTCCACGACAGGAAGTGCCCCACCCATAGCAATCAGCAGTCCAGCATGGTGGCAGCTCCCCCTAGTGAGAAGGAGGACACACTCACGCGCACACACACACACACACACACACACACACACACACAGTGTTTCTAAACAATTTCAATAGACTAGGGTCAGTATGTCTGTGCAGCTAAAGTAGTATTAGTAGTAGTATCTGGGATTGACCGCATTTTCTCAGCATTTTCTCCTTAATTTGGTCATATGTTAATTCCCACCCACTAACTAACTCAACCCTATTATATGACAGCTAACCAGGGACTGTGAAGGCTAACACCTGCCTCCTCTCAGAGACACTAGGCCAATCACAGCATCTGTTCACAGGGATCCACATGAGATACTTCAAACACTGCCTTGAGGGTTCTGACTAGAAAATGTGTTTTCTTTTAGTGCTCCTTTGCCACAGTGTAATCTCACAAAGTGATCAGAGTAATCTGGTCCACGTTTAGGGGGCCTTAGGGGAGGCCAAGTTGTTGTCATGGGGCACTGCCCTCGTCAGGCCCCTCCCCCAGAACCACCTAAAAGGCAGGGACCAAGAAAAGTGTTAAACAAATCAAAACTGTTTTACATTTTCTGATATTTAGTACTTTAGAAGCTTTGCACGCTCTCTGCATTTTCATGATGAGCTTCATCCACAAGGTTTTTCTTAAACATCCCAGATAAACCAAGCTCCTCACGGCTTCCGTGTTAAAAACGACTTTTCGAAGTAAAAAATACTTATTGAACAAAATGAATACACGTGTATTAACGTTAACATTTACTGTGGGTGTAAATCTCCCTTTTCTTCAAAGGATAGAATACACGTCTCGATATGTACTACATGACACGATACAAACACAGTACGTACACTTCAATTCACTACTATTCGGATCAGCACTGATGTGATCCAGTTGGGGTCCGATCCAGTATGATTAAGTTGTTAAATTTAAAGCATAATGATGTGTCCTAGTTTTGATTCTGTAAGGAACAACCATATCAAAGCATTTGTTCCCTATCTTTATTTGTTTCCCCCTGAGAATAGATATGTAAGCAAAGTTTTTCTGAGGTGCCTGTGAGGTTTATGGCAGTGTTTGAAGTTTTGCAAATAGCAGTGGTTTTTCATTTCCTGCTGAACTTTTGTTGAATCCAGAGTATTTCCAAACTCTCTCTCTCTCTCTCTCAGTTCAGTTCAACAAGCTGCCATGGCTGTATACATGTACAGTATTGCCAAAGCATTACAGAAATGGGAAGAACTGTTATTAACAAACATATTAGTTATTAATTAGTCATATTAGTTTGTTGATTATATTAGTTAATTCGTTAGTTATTTTAGTTAGTCATATTAGTTAGTTTCTCTCTCTCTCACTCTCTCTCTCTCTCTCATGCATCAATTTTAGAGAGCAATATCAGTTTTTAACCATTTTCCTTTACAATTTGAACTGGGTCTATCTTTGACCGAATTTCTGATTCAAATTCTTTTTTTTTTTTTCTTTTTTTTTTACACATTTCAACTAGATCTCACTTAAGACAATGAAACATATATCATCAATCCAGCATGTCCCAAAGTTTTGACATTCATTTTGCTGTGCCAGAGTTGTGGATTTTGCCGGTCCACTATGAGTAAGAGATATAGAGAATGACTGACAAACAGAAAGACAGAATGAGGGACAAAGTGAAGTGGACAGAGGTTGAAACTGAAGGACACCAGAGAGAATGGCAGTGAGTCAGTCTCTGCCGGGTTCAGGCCAATTGCTTTGGCCTTTTCCCTCCTCCCAAATGAGAGTCATCTGTATGTCCTAGCCTCATCACCCCTGCCGTCCCCACGTCACACACCAGTCCCTGCAGATTACAGAGTGCTGCACGAGTAATCACAAAAGCCTTGATGGCACGAGGGTTCTCTCTGCAGCTACACAAGTCTTCCTGTTAGGATGATTGCTCAAATCAGAGCCGGGCTGATTGGTTAATGATGCTCAGATGCCTTCTGCCATTCAGCCTTTCATTTTAAAAGCCTCTTGTATTAGCTGTCATTTGTCATTTGAGATTGTTTGTCTCTCTCTCTCTCTCTCTCTCTCATCCCCTTGTCTTGGTTGACACAAATGTTGAAAAGCTTCCCACTTCCTATTGAATTCTCTGACTTCAGTGATGACAGCTGTGTGTGTGTGTGTGTGTGTGTGTGTGATATGAGTCTAGTGAATATATAGAGTTTGAAATTTCCCATTTATTGATCTGACTGAAATCTCCAGTAAACATTATCATGCATGAAATTAGCATTTAATTCAATTCAGCTCTTAATAATCATCACGAAGCAACTTTTACAGTAATGTGGATGTAGATTTAGATCCCTAATGAACAAGCAAGAGATGACGCTGGCGGGGAAATCCTCCCTGAGCTGACATGAGGAAAAAACCTTGAGACTCAAAAGGAATTATAAATCACAGGTATATAGTGTACACTGTTCAATTACAGTATACAGGTGTAGAAGAGTAAAGACTGAGTGTTTTGCATGGGAGTGGAAGTTGTATTGTACTTTGTTATTGTACTTTGTTACTACTTAAGAATTATTTTGGTGTATTTATACTTTACTTAAGTATTGCAAATTATTGTACTCTTATTTATTTAATACATTTCCAAGAAAAGTTTCTTTTTCACTCCTTACATTTTTACGTAGAACCTGGAAGTACTCATTAGATAGCTTGAAGGTCTGTTCTCTCATTAAGCCAGTGACTGCACTCTATATGTCAGTAGAATTGGTTCCTGTACAGTTTCAGTTTAAAGCATCCGATCAAGCTAATCAACGTAGAAAAAACTATAATGAATTGTTCCAATTCGTCATCTGCTGTGATCTTTGCATGCTTTCGATTCAGGCCAGGGAACCGACCCCAGCCTTTCATGTGACCTATAACCTGTACAACTGATCTGAAAAGCAAATCTTTTAGGGGGGGCGAGTAAAAATAAAAAACAAAATAATGTGGTTGCATAAGTGTGCACACCCTCTTATAACTGGGGATGTGGCTGTGTTCAGAATGAAGCAATCACATTCAAACTCATGTTAAATAGGAGTCAGTACACACCTGCCATCGTTTACAGTGCCTCGGCTTAATCTCAAATAAAGTTCAGCTGTTCTAGTAGGCTTTTCCTGACATTTTCTTAGTCGCATCTTACAGCAAAAGCCATGGTCCACAGAGAGCTTCCACAGCATCAGAGGGATCTTATTATTAAAAGGTATCAGTCAGGAGAAGGGTACAAAAGAATTTTTCAAGGCATTAGATATACGATGGAACACAGTGAAGACCATCATCATCATGGAGAAAATGTGGCACAACAGCGACATTACCAAGAACTGGACGTCCCTCCAAAATTGATGAAAAGACGAGAAGAAAACTGGTCAGGGAGGCTGCCAAGAGGCCTACAGCAACAGTAAAGGAGCTGCAGGAATTTCTGGCAAGTACTGGCTGTGTAGTACATGTGACAACAATCTCCCGTATTCTTCATATGTCTGGGCTACGGGGCGGCAAGACGGAAACCTTTTCTGACAAAGAAAAACATCCAAGCCCAGCTAAATTTTGCAAAAACACATTTGAAGTCTCCCAAAAGCATGTGGGAAAATGTGTTGTGGTTTGATGAAACCAAGGTTGAACTTTTTGGCCATAATTCCAAAAGGTATGTTTGGTGCAAAAAAGAACACTGCACATCACCAGAAGAACACCATACCCACAGTGAAGCATGGTGGTGGCAGCATCATGCTTTAGGGCTGTTTTTCTTCAGCTGGAACTGGGGCCTTAGTCAAGGTGGAGGAAATTATGACCAGTTCCAAATACCAGTCAATACTGGCACAAAATCTTCAGGGTTCTGCTAGAAAGCTGAAGATGAAGAAGAACTTCATCTTTCAGCACAACAACGACCCAAAGCATGAATCCATCAAAATCAACAAAAGAATGGCTCCACCAGAAGAAGATTAAAGTTGTGGAACGGCCCAGCCAGAGCCCAGACCTGAATCTGATTGAAAATCTGTGGTGTGATGTGAAGAGGGCCGTGCACAGGAGATGCCCTCGCGATCTGACAGATTTGGAGAGTTTCTGCAATGAAGAGTGGGCGAATAAGTCAAGATGTGCCATGCTGATAGACTCAAACCCAAAAAGACTGAGTGCTGCAATAAAATCAAAAGGTGCTTCAACAAAGTATTAGTTTAAGGCTGTGCACACTTATTGAACCACATTATTTTGGTTTTTTATTTTGACTCGCCCAACCTAAAAGATTTCAAATTGTTTTTCAATTGAGTTGTACAGGTTAGAGGTCACATATTAAATATATTTTTAACTTTGTTATTTTATGAAGTTTCCTTGATTGGTAACTCTGTGTGTGAGTTTTTTTTTTTTTGGTTTTTGTTAAGTATCAATGTTGTAAAGATAATTTTCAAGCACCTTGTATGGCATTTTATAAAATAACAAGTCGGTTTCCTTTTCTGAGAACCCAGACGTTTGCATCACACACATATACCTCACTTTTTTAAAACCATGAAATATGGCAACAAAAAGTTTTGTGTGTCAAATTAAAGGACCACTGCATGTTTAATATAAAGTGTGTAGGTGTGAAATAAAGGCCAAGCTCAAGTATGTAATGGTTCTTATCTATGCATAATTGCACCAAACAGCTTTACACATTGCATCGCTGTCTAATAAAAATACTCGCTATACTTTTCTACTGTCATTTCTATCTCGAATTTCTTCCTATATTATTTGATCACGTAACTGGTGGATTTTCATTCTGCTGAAGTTCACTGAATAAGCTGCACATCAAAGCTATAACCCACACATCAGCTTATCCGAACTACTGAACAAGATAAGGCGAAGAAAAAACAGGTTCTCTGAGGAAAACAAAATGGCCATGTTTATATTTCATACATACAGTTATGTAATTATTATATTTATATATACTATAATAATTACTATATACTAGTAATTATTATATTTCTGGATTTTGTGACTAGAATGCAAATGAATACACATGAATTTACTTAAGTGTTAATTAAAACGATGACATTTTGGATACCATGGCGCCATTGTCCTCCTTGCCCTATCTTTTTACCTCTGCATTTATACAAAGGTGGTCTTAACTGCTAATTTGTTGTCTTTTCTTATCTGTATTTATTGCTTAGAAATGTATGTAATTTTTCCCTTTAAAAAAAACGGTGTATTTAAATTATTGATGAGAAATAAATACAGATCAGAAAAGAGGAAAGAAAAATGTATAAAATATATAGTTATTTGTTATTATAGATACTGTAATTTGTTTTCTATTGTGTGTACATACATTATATATGAAATGTAGAAAGCTCCCTGATCTCATGTTTTGAGATTGTTTCATCAAAAACTAAGGCCGCTGTTTCACTCTATAGTTTTGTACTGCTTTTGCTCTCTTGCATAATTGCATAAAAAAATTTTAAAAAAAACTCAAGCTATTAAACTGGTTGTTTCTTATCTTATCTCTTTATCCACTCTATAGACAAACAAGAGACAAACATCTATAACAAAAACATCTATAGAAATAATATTAGTCATAGCTTTTTTTGTTTTGTAGGAATTAGGCATTCATTACTTTGTCCCTTTATGTTATGTTTGGTAGAAAACATTCATCAGCATTCTACACAGTCAACACAGCCAGTGCAATGGAGGTGCAACTCCTCAGGTCATAAAGAACAAATCATTAAAACAAGGTCTTGGTGAGCTGCAATAATCATTAGATTCTCAAGGTGAGAAACTGACATTTTTTTCTCCAGCACATAATTTCCCCTGAGGTACTGTATGATATACCTTTAGCTAATTTACTTATTGCAAGGACAAATTATAAATTAAAATCCAGCAGTGATAAACACGAAGAACAGATCTTAAACCAGGAAGTATAAAAAGAAGACAGAAAAGTTTCAAAATCAGTGGCCTCCGTGTTAATAATGTTAGTCATGATGTTATATCTACATAAACAGTTTCAGTGTATTGCATCTACTGATAGCTCCTCCAGCTCGCCTCATCATGGAGACAAATCAGCGACAGCTCCAGTGCTAATGACTACACTAGCTACAACGCCGACCTCCCTGGTACATCTCCTGAACTAGCTCATCATCCACCCACAGCACAATCAAGACCACACAACTGACACTCTCAACTCCAGCAATCCTGCTCCTGCATGCTGGATCTACAGTCTGCAAATATCGTACAAATACTTGGAAGTCACTGTTAATTTATCAGCCAATAAATTACTCTGACATCTCTACTTTTAAGAAAACATAAATATTTTATCAAAATATAACAAAGAGAAGTGTGACCCATACTCGGAATTTGTGCTCTGCATTTAACCCATCCAAGTGAACACACACACACACACACACACACACACAAGCGGGCAGCTTTTTTTTTTGGTGCGGCACCCAGGGAGCAGTTGGGGGTTCAGTGCCTTGCTCAAGGGTCTTCTCACCTCAGTCGTGGTATTGAAGGTGGAAGAGAACACTAGTCATTCACTCCCCCCACCTACAATCCCTGCCGGACCCAAGACCCGAACCCATGACCTTCGGGTTACAGGTCCGACTCGCTGACCGTTAGGCCACGACTGCCCCTGCAACCCGCTAACCTTCGTGTCCACCTGCAAAGATCATGTTATGTAACGATAAACAGCTCAGCGCTAAATACAGTCAGTCTAAAACTTCGCTAGCTAAGTGTGATTTTCTAATCATTTGATCAGATGTTATTATAGTACATGTTGTACTGAAATGGAAATAAACCTAATCAGTTCAGTTTGTAATCAAAATGTCTGTGATACTCCTGCACCGTCACAAATACCAAAAACAGAAAAGTTGTAACTCTTTCAGACCAAAAAAACAGCATTTCAGTAATTTGTCATTTGTACTTTGATTGGACAATGTGTGTTTAGTCTATCTACTTCTAGTTAATCTTTTCCCTTACAAAGGCATTAGTGGGTAAAAAATGATGATAAATGATCCATGATGATGATAAATGATTTATGAGGAGAAAATGATCCACCGGGTTCACGTTCATTACATGTGTGACTGCATTTCACATGCATTTCCTCCTCAATCATTGCTGCTGATGATGATGATGTGTTAGGGATGTATGTGAAAAATATCAGCCCAAATGGAGATCAAATCTAGGGGTGTGTCAGTCTGTGTAATCACCTGACACAACCGTCACTGCAGGAAGCTACAGTCTGGGCTAGAAAGAAATCAGCCTCATACTATCAACCTTCATACCATTTTTTTTATAACTGATGGTGCTGATGGTGCTCATGGTGCTGTTGCTCTTGTTTCCACAAAAAAGTCCAAAATAATCCACTTTAAGACATTTGTTAACAGCAAATAATCTTATGTGATAGATCTTTACCAAGTACTTGTAGATATCACAAAAAATCACACAAACATGAAGCTGGCACTAAATAAATGTTTAGATAATAAGTGTCATATCCAGTGTTTCTTTTTTTTCTGCAGGGCTACAGCTCTGTCCTTTTGCTCGGTTTAGCAGTTCGTATCTACAAAAAAAAAAAAATGTTGCATCCTAAAACACACAATATGTATAATTTACTTCCTGCAGTCGAGTTGATTCGGAGCCGAATCACTTTCTCATTAGAGTTCACGCGGAAGTGGACCGAGATCGAGAAGTGATCTGAGAACACTTCAGATGCTCTCAGACCTGAGTGTAATTGCTGTGTTCTCACCTGCCTAAAGAACCACACCAAGGAGAAGAGCACACCAGGGTTCCGTTCAAACAGACTAAACGCTGTGTATGTCAAAGTACCCTGAAACGTCACTGTAATTTCTCTGGTAAAAAAAAAAAGAGAAAAAGAAAAAAAAAAGTCATCTGTGAGCTCATGTATCAGGAAGAGGGTGGGTCGAGCTTTCCTCAGAGTCTGTAATGCTGCCCTGTGATGCAGCAGGACACTTCCTGTCCTCCACGTGAAGCACAAAAGACAAAACTGTGAGTCTGGATAACAAACTGACCTTCTACTTTTACGTCCAGGTGTGCATATAGCAAAATAGCAGTAACCATGACGGTCTTGTGCACTTTCAGAGGAAGGCTAATGACGATACCAAGATCACACCATCAAACCAGTACAGATGTAGGTTTCGACAGAGCTGCCCTGACTCCTTCCTGTTCTCATTTACAACTCATATTTTTACAGCTGTAATTGGGGACGAAGATCCCTTCATCCTGATGCTGCTGTGAATGGTCTCACACGGGTATTTTAAAGATTCACACTTCCCAAAAACAGTTTATGTCCGAGTCTCCCCCTTGCATCAGTGGATAATCTCACCTGGATACTGTAAGAGCTGCTGCTGTAATCATAAACACTTTACTGTGCTCTTATTGACAATCTGCAACACACTCAGTGCTGTTTGTCTTTACTCTTCTACAATAGTGTTGCCCAGAAGAGTGTGGTGTCTCTCAAGTTTTCTTCTTTTTTGTCATCTCAGGGAGTTTTTCCTCGCCACTATCGCCTCTAAAAACCTACATCCGTATTTCTGTCTTGTGACAATAGTCTTAAACAGCTGTAGATATAAACTTTTAACATCTATAAATGTGCAGCTGCACATTTTCAAGGAAACGGCTGCTTTCTGAGTGCAGAATACAGAAGAGCTCATTATTATAAATTATGCAAAGATCTAGAGTTCATTTATTATGTGTAATAATAATAGTATTTCAGGGCTGTATGTTAGCATTTTGAGCAGCTAGCACTGGTAACAGGAAAGGTGAAAGTGCTCAGACTAACTTGCGTGCTGTTCATTAAATTACACATTGTTGAAGTATTGCTATTCATGAATACACTGATTTTAATATGAAATTTTAATGCACACCAATATCACAGGCTTAACGTGGCTGCAGTGAGCCACAGCCTACTCTCCATCTATATGGAAATAACTCTAATGCCTTTATCTATCTAAAATGACAAGACGAACTGAATTGAATTAAAAACTTTTAAGGAGCTACCAGCCGTCACTGTTTGACTTTTTTTCCTTTCCTCTAAATACATTATTAGACGATATTTATAAATTATACAGTATTCTGCTTTAAGCACTGATGCAAATTCAGAAACAGAAAAGGAATATATGGTGTGGCCAGTAACCATGGTGAAGGAGAAGGTTATGCCACCTCCCCAATGGTCAAACAAGGCCCATGCCATCATGTGCAGCTAATTATTCATCTTTTCAAAGGATTACACCACAGAAGTGCGAATAAGTGTTGCAACTTTCAAAAAAATAAAGCACCAGAAGATTTATCTTTATCTTCAAGGTGAATGAATGCATTACTAAGATGGAGAAACACTTGGAATCACTGAGTCCTTTTTCAGTCAAGGCTGAGATTCAATTCTCTGTTGCTCAGTGGATCAGTGTTTGTGTCAGTGAGTCAAGATGAAGATTCACTCCATTCTCGTTCACAGGATCGGTGTTTGATTCAGTGAATCTATTTGGTCATGACCAAGATTGGCTCTGGTGTCATTCAGTGGATCAGTGTCTATGTTTACATATATATATATATATATTGCCATTCCTAAACACCTAGCCTACAGCTAAGGATCTGTTAGCACCCACAATTCCTTGCGGACTGAGCATGCGCATATATATCTCCTGTCAGCGGATTTTCTGAATAAGGTGTTTACATGCAACAAGTTTCCAATTAAAACAGGCATATTCCAGGGCTGGGAATCAGAATTTGGGGAATCAGAATATTGATGTGCATGTAAACGTAGCTAGTGTTTGAATCAGTGAATCCTTCTGGTCATGATCGAGCTTCACTTTTCACTTATTCCATGAATCATGGTTTGAATGAGTGAATTCTTTCAGTCATGAATGAGATTCACGCCTGTCATTTAGCAGATAAGTGGTTAAATCAGTGAATCCTTATAGTCATGGCTGAGAGTCGCTCCACTGTCTTTCAGCAGATCACTGTTTGAATCAGATTCGCTCTTCACTTGTTCCGTGAATCAGTAAAGTCATGGCTGAGATTCATTCTTGTCATTCAGTGAATCGTTTGAGTCAGTGAGTTCATTGAGTCCAATTCTGGCTCGTGTGGGCTGAGCTGGAGATTTTGTACATTTTAGTACATACGATAATAGTCTGTGTTGCTCTGGTTGTCAAAAATGATTCTTACCTTTTTTTTTTTTTTAACAAATCAACCTGCCTTGCATTACAGCATGATCAGGCTGAATCTACATTTATACTTTATTTATTTGTTCCATTTGCATTTCCTTTTTTTTTCTCTTTCTTTTCTTACGTCTGAGAGTAACGTAATTACGTTAGAACTGACAATAAAGCCGACTTTGACTTTGACTTTGATCTAAACAAATCATTGAACTAAACAGATTCAGGGAATACAAATTACATAAACAGGTATAACGATATAAGACATATAAGACGGCATCAGTACAAAAGGTCAAAGAAAATGAAAAAGTATCGTAACTAAACAGTGTTATGTTAATGAAACAAAATGACAGAATAAATGAATGCTAATGTTTAAAGATTGTTTTTTTTTTTTTTTCGCTAATGCCCTGGCGCTTGTTTTAAACCCACACACAGTCATGCTGGTTGGCAGAAGACATTTCCTGCTCGTGTTTTGCATGCCCTGCTCTCCCCGACACAATTCTCCTTTTACTTTCGAAACTCCTGTCAAAGATCCACAAAATGTTCTGTTTCTATTGTTGTTTCACGCCGAGTGTTTCCCTAAGCAGATAAGTTTCCGGCTGTTTTGGAGAGGAATTCAAAGCATGCCCGAGGACATAGTGTTCTTACGGCTTCACCCCGCATTCCTCAAACCTTTCATCTTTGCTTTGCTGTTGCTGTTGCAGATCAGTTCAGAATTAATTAGATGATTCATCTCTTTATACGGCTGAAAATGATGTTAAGATTAATAAAGTGAGTAAACGCTGTAGAACAAAATACTTGGGAGATACTTTGGATTCACTCGGCTTCTCTATTGTCTGTGGATTTTCAACTCTTTAAGCTCTTCGGATCTCTCATTAATATTGGAGGTGCAATGGTGAGTGTGATAAGTGTGATGTTGAGCTCTTATGAAGGAAAGATCCCTAGGGTTAATGGCAGTGATGATATAATTAACTACCACGGTGTCAAGGAGTGATTTATAATGTTATGTAGTCTTCTCACAGCCCATTTTCCTGGGTGCTGTATAATGAGCCATTTGTGTAGACAATGTTAATGAGATTTTTCAGATCAATACACCTTAGTTGTAACTTTTTGTAAAAATTCAAGGTGCGCCCCTGTACAATCTATACACAAGGAGTAAACCACACCATGTTGTGCTGTTGCGGGAAAATAATCAACAATGGGGTGCTGTGATGAAGTGGAGTTACTGTTACCGCCTGGAAGTTTATCATTTTCCTATAAAAGCTTGTCCTGAAGTTACCACAGCCATTTGTACTTTTACACTGTACTTTTTTTTTTTTTTTTATCAATTTATGGTTACAGTTAATGTTGTGGAACGTCCATGAAACGAGTTAGTTCTTGTTCTCACTTACGTTATAGCAGCTATAAAAAGTTGTTCCCTTACCAACCTCTCTTTTTTTTTTTAAACCTTGTCATGTTTTCGAGAAACTGTAAAGAGCAAACTCCTCTGTCCTGAAGAAAACTCAAAGTTACAGCTTTACCTCTGACACATTTCTCCTTACAGAATCCTTCAGGGACTGCAAATTTTTTGTACATTCTTCTGGTTACAAGATACGGAGTCCTGAAGGGTGCAATCTGATTGGCTCTTCCCACATTTGTATGCTAGTTTTTCCAACAGGAAAACACATTTTTGCACACTGTGACAATACTGAGCTTTTTCGAAAGAATATACCGTCACTAGACAAAAAAAAAGAAAAGTCCATGGCATCACGTCTTTAAAAAAAAATCGGTGTTTGAATAGTTAGCGGTAAGAAAAATGTAAATGTGTTTGAAATGTCCGTCAAACTGCCTTTTGATGGACCTTCAAAATTTTTTTGGTCATTTCATTGTGGCTGCAGTTAAAAAATATATATATATATTAAAGAATCATGAACCGAAAGGTTCCTCAGGGAACAGGATGACAATAGCTCAAAAATCTAATTGGCCTAATAGTGTCAGCTTGAAACTGGCTAATGTGTTCTGTGAGTGGAAAGTCCAGGAATAAAAAAAAATCTCTTTCACTTCAACAGATAGTCAAAATATTATTGTACAAGTTTAAATAATAAAAAAAAAAGAAAAGATGGGGTTTATGTGAATGAAGTGTGGAATATATTTTTTGGGGTTTTTGTAAAACCTTGTATTGGCTGCAAAAGGTTTGAGAACTTTATTACCTACCATCAAAACAAAGCTTTTTTAAAAAATATATAAGACATTGGTGTGCTTTCTCTCCATGGCAGTGCTCATACACATGTTCAGATCATTTTCCAGGATGGAGCAGTGGAAGAAAGGATTCCATTGTGCATTGTAAAACCTTGGGCACCAGCCCGCTGTGTGGAAGAGCTACGATTCGCATGAATGATATTGTTCTTTTTGCTTTTGTGGGTTATTTTGCATGGATGATGGTGTTTTGCTGTGTTTCTTTGTGCTCCTCTCGCTTGCTTGTGTGACATCCCACTGAGATTGATGCTTTGATCTGGCACAGCAAAACCGTCTGTGATCTTCTTTATATCAGCAATATCATACAGCTTATCCACGCTTTGAACAAAAGCACTACTCAAGGACTCTTCCTTTCTTTTCTGGTCCTGTACAGAACGGTTTGAGAAATTTTAGCATTTTAACAAAACCTTGAGCTCAATGATGAACCCAAGTCAAGCCTTTTCATTCTTTTTACAAATTAGATTTATATTAATAAGTGAAATGTAGGTGGTTACAGAAGCCTTGAACCACAACGTCGGGCACGAGCCTGCTGTGAAGTTAACACCGAAATGTACTGCAGGAGATTTTTTTTTTTAATATTTGGATTTGTGAATACTTGCTTTCTAGACTTTGTGTGGTGAAACAAGTATAAACAACAATATTTTTAAAAGATAATTTTGTGAAAAAATGAATTCATTTCCTATTTTACTGTGCAGGAAGAAAAACTAAAACTGCAAACTGTTTTCTTGTTTCCCGTTTTCATTTTGAAACAAAACAAAACAAAAAGTAGTCAGGTGATACCACAATTGGGGTGCCTTGTTGCCCCTGCATCTCTTAAAAAAAAAAAAACTTTTTAAAAATCCTTTTTCAACATTGAATCATGCGATTAACCAGCAAAAAAACGTGTTCACCCATCTCAGATGACAGCCTGATTTTTACAAATCTTTTTCGATGACACCTGCTGCATTTTGCTCTTAAATGAGTAACAGGGTTGAATTTCATTTTAGCGTACAAATACACAATATATAGTTAACTAGCATCCATATATTTTATGTTAATAGCTTCCATTCAGTCTCTAATGAAGAGAGAACTTCAGGAAATTTGGATGCTGCAGCTTCTTGTTGAACATATGACTTGTGAAATATTCCAAATATTTCATAGGGTTGAATGTGTTCAGGTAAAAGGGTTGAGTGAAGAAACTAAAATGCATATTCTTCATAACCTTTTTGTGGATAGCATCAGATGTTTCACAGAGTAAAGGGGAAAAAAGAAGCATTTTAATGATTATATTTCAAGGTAAAGTGGAGTTATTTATTTGAATATAGCTTGTTGTGAAGGAAACTGTACCTGTGTTTAAAATGTCTTTAACCTTTACTGTGCATACTGATTTGTAAATGTAATATCACCACAATACAAATGTCACATCTATTGTATCTCTAATGTCACATTCTGAACATGTTCTGACATTCTGGCATCTGCCTTAAGACAAAAACCATCATACCAGTGCCTAAGCATTCTACTGCAGCGTGCTTAAATGACTTCCACCCTGTTGCAGTCACCCCCATTGTAATGAAATGCTTCGAGAAACTGGTTCTGAGTCACCTCACGGCAGGTCTGCCACCTACACTGGACTCCAACCTGTTTGCCTACTGTCCAAACAGGCTGACAGAGGATGCCATTTCCACTGCTCTTCATTCAGCCCTCACCCATCTGGACAACAACAACAACACTTGCCTATGGATGCTGTTTATTAACTTTAGCTTGGCATTTAACACTGTGTTCCCCACGACTGTGTGCCTCTGCATAACTCCAACATCATCATCAAGTATGCAGATGATATCACGGTTAAGGTCACATCAGCAACAACGATGTGTGTTCCACCAACACCAATGAGTGTTCCACCAACAACCTCACCCTCAACACTAAGAAGACCAAAGGGCTCATTGTAGACTTCTGAAGTAGAGCGTGTCTCCAGCTTCAAGTTCCTGCGTGTCCACATCTCAGAGGATCTGTCCTGGCACCATAATACTTCAGTTCTGGTTAGGAAGGTATAACAGCGTCTTTACCTCCTCCCGAGGAGACTAAAGAAAGTTTATCTGTCTCCCCAGATCTTAACAAGTTTCTAATACTGCACCATTTCACCAAAGATGGTGAAAACCACCCAACACATCATTGGTGCCCAACTCCCAGCCGTTGAACATCTTCACCACAGTAGATGTCTGCATGAATGGCCAGGATGGCACCTTAAAAAATATTAGTAAGATTAAAATACCACACACACACACACAAAAATCACCAGAAATCAATAAAAACACCAAAATTTGATTTTTTCTGAATATGTATGATATAAAATAATATATTGCTGTACAAAGAAGTTACCAAAAAAAGTGGGTTCTATGTCAACTTGACATCAAAATTGATCCAGCTGCCTATAGGAATAAGCCTTTATTATGCCAGGAAGGTTTATCAGGGAAACTGCTACATACAGTCGTGCCAATTGTATTAAGTATTTAGACCCAGGTTGTTGGTTGTTTGTTGGGTTGCTGGATTGATTGTTCAGATACATTTCTCTTGCTTTATTCAGGTTTCATTCCGTGTGTCAGAAATCTTGCCTGCCTCAAAAGCATTGCCTATTTTTATAGCCTGCGTAATGAGTGCTGGAAGTGTACACAGTAGTGCTACAGCTGCCTTTGTTAGCTTCTGTGTCGTATCCTATTGCTTATAGCAGGTTGTAATATGAGGAAATGCCTTGTCATTACCCATCGAACACAGCCTTGATGAAAAGAACTGTAATGATTGCATACGTGGCAAGCTTTGGACTTGACATCGAAAAGGAGCTACACAAATGAAGGAGAAATCACAGAACCACCTGGCTGGCATTCTGACTGGAAGAATAAAAGAACTGCCAGAAATTGTCATTTTGCCAGAGTGCATCTGTGACCTTTGTGTTCAATGAAATGGATCTGGAATCCAGTTCCTCAGTACGCTTTCATACACATATGTATTTCCTTGATGGAATTGATGGTCTATGAACCTCTTTGTAGTAGAGTACACTTTAAGATCAGTGGTCAAGGCTGTGTTGCAACATCATCTATAAATGACAGCAGGGCTGTTTGCGAACATTTGACAGCCCTAAGCGACATCACGCTACCGTACTACGCCCTAAGTAATTATCAGAGCACTTAAACTAGTTAGCTACTGATGTAGCATCTAGGCTGTTTACATTCGAATATTCCACTAGTCAAAACTGAATATTTAAATTCATTTTAAATTAAATGACAAAAAAATGGCACTTTCTAAAAAAAAACAGGACACAATTAATTTGAAAGTGTAGTGTAATCAAAGTGTAGAAAACGTACTGTTCAACCAAACCATGTGACATAACTGACCATACATGGATGTAAGCTAGCTAGCTAGCAACTAACTGTTAGTTTAGCCCCTAACTAATTATTATGCCATTAACTTTTTCATTTTAGCTACAAGTGAGAAAAGAAAAGCTCAACAAAAAACTAATTCGCTTTCATGTCCTACCAGTGGTTTGTGTCTGGTTTTTCTCCTTCAGCCTTTTTCTTTCTTCGCTTTTAAAACTGTGTGCTGTTATGCTGGATATACTAGTATTTGCTTTAGATCATTGAAAATACAGATATATTCACTTATTAAACCTATAACATCGACTATACAATTCACCGATACGGTATTAATTGTTGTTTTTTTTTATATATGAAAGCTTTAGGTTTTCCCATCAGGGTAGAAATGTTTCCTCATAGGATAAATGTGATCCGTCAGGAGACCTAAGGGGATGATATTAAAAGAGCAGAAGCTACCCCATGCTGCGGTGTGGTGTCCTTAGTTTTCTCAGTTGACATTCATTAAATATTTTCAGGAATCATTAAATATTTTCAGGCATCCTGATGGCTGAGTTTTATTTAATTATGAAAGTATGTGGGTTGCTTAAGTTCTCAACCTCTTGAAGGAGCCTTTGGACAAGGCCTTTTATCTTCAGTTTTTCCCTTTCTCCACTTTTAACTTCGCAAGAATCAAATCAAAGACAAATAAATCATGTAAATGTAAATGAATCTGGTTCTTCTCTGTTGGAAATGGGTTTAATTAAAGGGACACGTATGATTTGAGTTGAAAACTTGTCACTGCTGTCTTCTGCTCCTGCCATCCATCTCTCCTACAAGTCCTGCTTCTCCACCTGCTGCACTCGGCTGTATGTAGGGCTTTGTGGGCTTTGTGGAGGTCAACTTGTCTGTATCTGTTACTCTGGGGGGTGAAAAGCTGTGCCGCTGACCTGCCATCAGTGCTGAATTGGAGATTCTACCTGGAAGTGATTGAAAAAAACCCATAAATGCTTCACCATGGGCATCACCAATCATCTCAAAGAAGTCTGTGTGTGTTGATTTGTGTGAATCCAACAGTGTTGTTATCAAAGACTGATATCTCTGTGGAGAAACTGCTAGCACTCCTGCAAATTAGTGTGGAGAGTGCATACTCTGAATAAACATTACACACAGAGACATGACCATCTTTATAACTCTTGAAGAACCTGACAGTCTTTATAACTTTTCAAGAACCTAGCAGTCTTTTTATGACTTTTTGAAGAACTTGCCACAGTTGACAATCTTTATAACGTGACCATCTTTCTAACTCTCGACAAACGTGTCTTTACAAATCTTGAAAAATGACAGTCTTTATGACTGTAGGAGAACTTGACAGAGGAGCTATAGTCAAGACCGCCACTGTCACGTCCATGACAAGTCCAAGACCAGGACTAGCCAAGATTAAGTCAAAGCCAAGTCTTAAGGACAAGACCAAGTCAAGACTGAGTCCAAATTAAAGCAAGACCAAGTCAAGGCTGAGACCGAAAACCTGTGGACTTAGGGTTTTGCAGGCTCCTGGGCTTGAACCATTATTGTAATTATATTCTTATATACAGTAATAGCAATTACTCAGCCAGTATCATATATTAATTGTATCTGATTACAGTTGCTCTATTTCTCGAGTAGTATCAATTACTAATGATTATTTAAAAAATCGATTACATATTCATTGCACATAAGAGTTTAAATCTACCCAGGCTGTAAGTATTGTAAGTATTTTTGTTGAATAACTACTTTTGGAGCTACTAAAAGTAAAAAAAAAACTACTATTCATCTAATGAATGAATGGCTTGAGTTTCATAGCTCCTATAGCAAGACCCTACTGACATCAGGTGGTTGGTAATGTCAAACTTCTTCACATTTTCCTTGTTTGTCACACTTTAGCAATGGTCCCTAACAATGCAGCGATGCAGTCCCTTGGAGACAGAGTTGGAGTTTAATTCCAAATTAGGTGTTTCCTAACTTGATTAAACGGGTGTAGCTGGTTCTCTTTTCAATGTCATATTCATCATGTAGTCTTACAATAGCTATGTGTGTCGTTCATGTGCCATAAATATCCGAATGTCTGAATATGAAACCAGTTTAGCATCTCGGCTCTATGTAGCCACACGTCACTCTCCTCTGGACTGTTAAAAAAAAGGTTAACTTACCTGTTAGAAATGATGTCATCAGGATTTATTTGCAGCAAAGTCATTGAAAACCCACCTCACTAAAATCCAGGTCAATCCACTCTCCAAAGGCTGCACTGCACCTGCGTTCCCTCCCACTGTCATTTAACCCAAAAACAAAGAAATTAAGCCAAATATGACTGACTTACAACAAAGCAATTCAAATGTGAATATTTATTTATAGGTTTTGAATAATTTGGGGTCCCCTTTCACCTGGACCCTGCACTAGAGCCCAGGTTACCAGTGCAGAAAGGAATTACATTCTGTCAAAATCTGTGCATGTGAAAATAAAACGCAACACGGACATTATTTTTACAATCTCTCAGTTGTGACCAAGAACATATTTAGCGAGAGTAATGCCCAAGACCTAAAAAGTCTGAGTACAAATGCCAGTAAGTCTGAGACAATTACAAATCAATACAGAACACGTCTTAGGATCAGACTTGAGTCCTCCAGCCCTACTTGACAGACTTTATGACTTTTTGAACAATTATTTCAGGCTCAGTTTGGACGCAGCTCTGCACTGACTAGAGATGACAATTGTGTGTTGGGATTTCAAAGAACTTTTCAAACAGTGCAAAACCCTTTGACTTTGTTATCCAAGGGGCTACACGGCTAAATACCATGTCCAATTACTGAACCTGCAAGTAATATCAATCCAGTTATTTATTTATTTATTTATTAAGGCCAGATTTGGCTATACCAAAAGAATCAAGTCAGATTTTCCAACGCTCATTCCTGTGGCTCCTTTTACAGTGCCATAAATGTATTATTTATTATTAATAATTTTAATTATTAATTTATTATCTTGATAGTGGTGTGATGTGTAGTTCTTTTAATCTTAAAAGATGAAGTGTGTAGCTTTTTAGTTCTTTAATAACCATGTAGAAAGACGTATCATGGCCAGTGAAAGTCTTTTTGTGCTGGAGGAGACTTTACACAGTGCTCATCTCTTTCATTGTCGATACAAGATCTTGACCAAAAATTGATGCACCTCTTGATGGAAATAACATCACAACATTTATTTCCATCAAGTGGTACATCAGTTTTTGGTCAAGATCTTGTACTGACAGTGAAAGAGGTGAGCACTGTTTAAAGTCTCCTCCAGCACGTCCCAAAGACTTTCACTGAGGTTAAGGTCAGGACTCAGAGGCGCCGATTCATGTGTGAAAATGATTCTTCATGCTCTCTGAATCATTCTTTCACAATTTTAACCCTGATGAATCTCGGCAGTGTCGTCCTGCAATATGGCCATGATACGTCTTTCTACACGGTTATTAAAGAACTAAAAAGCTACGCACTTCATCTTTTAAGATTAAAAGAACTGTTGCCAAACATATAACATGCTAGAAATATTATAATCACTCTAACAATGATCCATTCATAGACTCTTATGGATTTAAAATCTAAACAGCGCCGTTTTTTTTGGCCGGGCCGTGTATATATATATATATACATATATACACACACACTGTATGCTCGTGTGTTGAATTTGTTTTCTTAGTGTTTTCAGCAATCATTACTGGCACCCTGACAGCTGAGGTTTATTTAATTACGGAAGTATGTGATTTGCCTAATACACCAAGTCTGAATCTCAGAGGACCTTTTATCCTGAACTGTTCAGATCTACACTTGGATTCAATTCTGGCTCATGTAAAAAAAAGCAAATTAAATGCTATCAACGCAAATTCTTCCGGCTCTGCTCGGTTGGGAATGGGATTATAATGTAGAATGGGAATGGGTTTGATGAATAATCTGAGAGTAGCGCTCGTCACTGCTCTCTTCTGCTCCTCCCACTTCACCACCTGCTGCGCCGGGCTGTATATGTACACTGTAAAAAGTTCCTGTAGATTAAAATTTCCTGTAAACAACGTTTAAACATACAGTCATGTTTTTATTTATCAGGGTCTAAATAACAATTGTGTGGTGCTCACTAGCTTCTATAAACAAGAAATAACCTCAGGTGACAACAAAAAACACAACAGATTTCAATACGTAGTCATTTTTTCCCCCAAAAAAGTAAACCAACATTCAGAAACCAGGTGGGAAAAAATAAATATACTCTATAATTCAGTAACATGTAGAACCATCTTTAGAAACAATAACCTGTAAGAGTTTATCAGTTTCTCACATCATTTTGGAGAAACTGAGTAGAGTAGTATCAAATAACACATAATCCAGTACATTTGACAAGAAGTTAATTGACCAGGTGCGGTCCATTCCCTCGTTACTTCAGCACAACTGAAGCAGATAAAAGGTCTGGAGTTGATATCAGGTGTTGAGTTGGCATTTGGCAGCTGTTCGACTGGAGCTACCAATATGAAGTCCAAGGAGATCTCAATGCAAGTGAAGAAGGCCATCATTAGGCTGAAAAAACAACATAAATCTATAAGAGAGATAGCAAAAGCCTTAGATGTGGCCAAATCAACAGTTGGGTACATTCTTAAAAAGAAAGAAAGCACTGGCAAGCTCAGCAACATCGAAAGGCCTGGAAGACCACGGAAGACAACTAAAGTGGATGATCACAGAATCCTTTCCTTGGTGAAGAAAAACCCCTTCACAACATCAACAGAAGTCAAGAATACTCTGGAGAAGGTAGGCATATCATTGTCAACATCTACAATCAAGAGATGCCTTCATGAATGTAAATACAGAGGGTTTACAACAAGGTGCAAACCGCTGGTAACATTCAAGAACAGGAAAGCCAGATTAC
>CM040998.1:17170398-17188324 GCA_022985145.1 Pangasius djambal
TTGTACCAGAATGATGGGAAGAGAAAAGTATGGCGAAAGAAAGGAACAGCTCATGATCCAAAGTATACCACATCATGTGTCAAACATGGTGGAGGCAGTGTTATGGCATGGGCATGTATGGCTGCCAATGGAACGGGCTCACTGGTGTTTATTGATGATGTGACTGCTGACAGAAGTAGCAGGATGAATTCTGAGGTGTTTAGGGCTTTACTCTCTGCTCACATTCAGCCAAATGCTACAAAACTGATAGGACAGCGCTTCACAGTGCAGGTGGATAATGACCCTAAACATACTGCGAAAGCAACTCAAGACTTCTTGAAGGCAAAGAAATGGAATATTCTTCAATGGCCAAGTCAGTCGCCTGATCTCAACCCAATAGAGCTGCTTTTCACTTACTGAAGACAAGACTGAAGGCAGAAAGTGAAGCGACGTGACGTGTGGCCAAGACCCACACATATATATATTTGAGTATAGTTCTGGCATGGCAGTATCTTGAAGAGAGAGAGAGAGAGAGAAAATTTCAATCCGCTTCCCTCTGGATGCTGGCAAGGGAGCAGTCTCTATAGTGCACATTGTTCCTTTGAGTGCTGCGTTGGCATAAAAAAAAAAAAAAGAACACAAAGAACTGCATTTCAAAGAACCTTTAATGAGAAGTGAACTTCTCTTCTGAATGTTCCTGTTACACTCAGTGTGAGACGGACAGCTAGTCATCTCTTAAAGGAACGTGATGGAGTCGATGACCTGAGAGACAGTCTGGGATCATTATTAAGTAGCCTGTGTGTGTGTGTGTGTGTGTGTGTGTGTGTGTGTGTGTGTGAGCATAATGCATATGTAGACTTCTCATTGGTCATGTATATGGGCTTTATACTGCACTCAATGTTACTAAAATAATGAATCATTTAATCTTCTTACTGACATAATAATAATAATAATAATTATTATTATATTATTTTCCCAACAGATTTTTTTCAGTATTCTGATAAAAACAAATCAATTTAATAATATATTAAATATAGTGTACTGTTATTATAATTAAATATAAACTGAAAACATGCAAACTTTTTTTCCTTAATAAATAACTTCACTTGCTGGTTTCACAACAAAATGTTTTCACACAGGAAAAAAAGATAACCCAATAACCCATAATTATCACATGTAGAACACTAGCGCTTTTTTGCAAAGAAGGCGGCAGAAATTCTTCAGTTCACATGTTGGTCTGTACGTGCACTCGAATTAATGAACTTTTAAGGGTTTAATCATTAAAGTAAGGTATACTTTAGCATGACTTTAAAAGTAGAAATACTTTGCAGGTTTTCAGGGTGAAAATGTCAGAGCTGGTTGCCATAGTAACTAAAAGGCAGGTTTTTTGATAACAAGCAAATGGCAGTGAAGAAGTGAGGAGAATATTACAGACTTTAGAAATGTTACACCAGAGGCAGTGTGCTGGTTGTAGACATTACTGATGTGGACCTGAAATTGAGGTCACCTTTAAAAACGGTTCTTTACATAATTTGCGGTCCAAAAAGCGGTCATGTAATTTCTCAGTGCCTTGGTTCTTGTACAGTATTTTTTAGATCTCTTCGCTCCACAAGACAGAAAAGAAGAAGCCTTTATTCGTCACATATACCCTACAGCACACTGAAATTCTTTTTCTTCACCTATCCCATGTGGTTAATAAGCTGGGGTCAGAGATAATATATGCATCATCATAGCAAGTGACAGGCGGCAGTGCTGGGGCTTGAACCCCTGACCCTCTGAGCACTTAACCATTAAGCCACCACTACCCACAAGGTACTGACCCTCTTTACCCACTTTACCCTCTGGGTAAAATTATTCGTAAACATGGCATTAGCTTCCACTGTTACGCTGATGACACACAGTTGTATGTTTCGGCAAAGCCAGAGGAGAGACACCAGCTTAATAAAGTTGAGGAACGTGTAAAGGACATTAAACACTGGATGCTTAGTTACTTCCTCCAACTTAATTGCGACAACACCGAAGTACTTGTACTAAGACCAAATCCAGCTAGTATGGAGGAATTTCCTGTTATCTATATCAATATCATTTGTTAATTAATATTATATCAATCAGTATCTATGCAACAGTATTGAAAAGTGACCTTAAATCACCTCATGTGTTAACTTTTAGAGCTTCATTTATACACTACACTGTACCATTTCTAGTACATTTAGAAGGGTGACTTTGGGCCTGTGATCCTTGCAGAGATGTTCGGTGAGAACGGACTGGTGTGACCTCGTAGATGGTGTTTTTTAAGGTGAAGGCTAATGTTGTTTTTGAAAACATAAACTGAACTCTCGCCACGGTTAAAACTAAGATAAGGGGAAAGTGAAATAATCGGGGTGAGAGGCAGGTGTGTGAATAAGAGACAGAAGAGAAAACTCCATCCAGTGAGATCATTGTTTTAGAATTGTATAAAAGCATGGGCCACGATTATGTAAATCAGATGCTCTGCAGACCGTCTCGGCTTTGTTGTCTGATTCAATAAAGTCTATAGATTTTTGGCATCCAGAACCCTGTGTCTTTGTAACTCATTTTTCTTATTCTGATTTGTAGAAGTGTTTGCCACGACACTAGTAGTAAGCTTTCTGATTACATAATATCTCTGGATTTCCTTTCTGTTTCATCATGTGCAGCAGCCTTCTTTCATCTCAGAAATATTGCTAATATTGCTGATCCACCACACCAATCAGAATGTGCAGGTACCTCGACTAATGAAAGCTACAGAAAGGGACAGAGCTTTCTCTTGCATAGCCCCACAGTTATGGAACAGCCTTCCAATTAGTGTTCCAATTAGCTTTCCAATTAGCTTTCCAATTAGTGTTCCAGTTAGCTTTCCAATTAGCTTTCCAATTAGTGTTCCAGTTAGCTTTCCAATTAGCTTTCCAATTAGTGTTCCAGTTAGCTTTCCAATTAGTGTTCCAGTTAGCTTTCCAATTAGCTTTCCAATTAGTGTTCCAGTTAGCTTTCCAATTAGTGTTCCATTTAGCTTTCCAATTACTGTTCAATTAGTGGTTCAAGGTTCAAGGGCATAGAGTGTTTTGGTAAACTGGGATGTATGGATGCTGCTGCCCCCAACCACCCCCCCTACCACCACCACCACCACCACACACACACACACACACACACACACACTCACACACACTCTCACTTGTTCACTCAGGTTTATTGATGGTGGAGTGGCTGGCCGCTTTATGTCCCAGGGTACCCTTATGTCTGTGTTACCTTCACATCATTTATTTATACTGTCATAGCTGTCCCTGCTTGCACTGCATGAAATGTACATCTTCTTAAGCAGCACAAAAGCATACCTAATAATCTGTGTTATTTCTCTCTTCCCCCTCCCTCCCTCTCTCACGCTCTCTCTCTCTCTCTCTCTATTCCTGATATACCAGTGATCCTGACTCCTTGGTCCTGGAGGAACGTTGTTTCGTTTCACTATGTACTAACTGGCTGTATATGGTTGAAATGACAATAAACTCCACTTGACTTGACTCCTTCTGCCCTCCGGACCTGCCTGATCCATCCGATGGATGCCCTGCATGGACAGCCTACAGATCACCAGTGAGATTTGTGAGATGGGTATAGATGTATCTTTAGGCTTCCTTGGGTAGAGGTAGTTACACTGAACAGGTAATAACTTCAGTCTGATACAAGAGAATTACATTTAAAACACTAATGATGCTCATGCTCGTGTTCTTTTTAACACACTGCTTGACCTTATAGTATACAGTTATGTAATTTCTCAGTACCGATATTGGCTGCTAATCAATGTTTCGGTATCATATTGGAAAATGAAAAAGTGGCATCGTGCCATCTTTAATATCAACGATTATGTGTAGCATCTGGCGCACAAGTCTCTATAAAGGAGCGCATTAATATAAACCGGTGATTTGCAGCTGCACTACTGTCAGATCTGCTGTTGTGGAAAATTAATCAACACCTTATGACCAGTCAGATTCCAGTATTCAACAGCTCTGTGGTATAGTGAAATTTAATACATAGCTCTGTGGTATAAGTGTGATTTAATACATAGTTTAAATAGTGATAATTATGGTTAATGTGTGTGCACATGGACTAAAACTAAACTCATGAGCCTGTGTATGAATGCGCCAAAAATGACACAATTCCATATTATATAACGGCAATTAAAACCAATCAGATAACAATCCACACGCTGATTGTAGCTGTGCTCAGAAATCACATTCCATTCAGCTCAGAGGCTTCCCTATAATTTAACTCAGCAAGAGGCAGTGCTGAAGATGTGCATGTCCAAAAGATGATGAATGGAATTAAGACAGTAATCTTGAGTCAATGCCGACCAGGAGACAATAATGTAATATTCAGTGCAGTTTGAGACTCCTGTTTAAAATGACAGTATCTCTCAGTTTGGCCATGTGTGCACAGCAAATGAAAGTGCTGCACATAAGTTCTGCTTCAAAAGTCCTTTCTATAATACACCGTCATCACTGGAGTTAAAAGCAACCCAGCACGGGGTTGAGTCGACACAATGTTCATCAGTATGGTATTTAAGAAGTAGGCATAAATGTGATAATTATGACTAATTTCCTTTGATTTTAAAGCACTTAGCAGCATTAAAACAAAAAAACTTTCATGATTGTACAGGAGCCACAATGACTTGAGAATTATTAGATCAATTATTACTTGGTATATATACATATTGAATATACACGTAAGTCATAAAGATTACAACAACTTTACATTAGTATAAAAAGAACACTGTGCGACATACTGTTATAGGAACATAATCAAAGATGAGGCGGTGCGATGAAGCAGAGTTAATGTTATGACACTGAAATTGACTATTTTCCTAAATTTTATAAAAGCATGTCCCTAAGTGTTTTATTCCTCTTATAACACAGCAATTTTCCTACAGCTTTTTTTTTTATTTTTTATTAAAGAAGGACATGCTTTCTCTGCTTAAGGAACCATGTTTGTATCAGTCATAGCATAGCCTACATTGTTCCTTCCTCAAGAATGGCTTTTTTCAGTCAAGCGTGCTTAGAGTGACAGTGTTGTCTTCAACTCGTGGAAGTGGACTGGACTTGCAAAGGAAAGAGTCAGAACATGGAGTTAAAACTTGAGTAGAAACATCTAATGCACAACAGCGGGCATATGTAGCAGTTATTAGAGAGGTGCGAGTTTTCGCTGCCAAGACAAAATAACACATGCTAGTACAATGTCTCACACCCATCACCTGCTGTAAAAATGCTGTCAGGGTGAACGTACGTGTTGAATTGTGAAAGTGCTGGAGACCTGACAAAAGTGAAACATACCCAATCACGCAAAATAAACCATGTCCAGATTTCTATCTTAAAATAAATGTGCTGTTGATTTGGCCTATGGCACGGCAGCGGATGATAAAGCAACCTCTCCCATGCATTAGCATACTGCTAAAGCAATGCTCAATAACTGTATGCCAGTTCATAACCCCTGTCTTATTCTCTCTGAATGTTTCCATTTTTAAAAGAACCTTTGACACCAAGCTACATTTTATCCTGATTAAATAAATAAGGGATAAAACACTCCACATTGTGGTGTTATATGAACAAATAAAGCTGAGTTACTGTTACTGCCCCAAAGTTCATTCAGCTCCTAAACTAGCACATCTCCGAGTGTTTATTCTTCTTACAGCACAGCAATTTGCCCACATTTAATGTAGAGGAATTTCTGAAAGAAAGGTCTGTAAATTCCTGTCCTCATTTACTTTAAAGCAGCTTTAAACTGTCAGTCCTTCACCAGCCTCTTTTTTCCCTCTCTTTCAACTTTAATAACAAAAAAAAACACAGATTGTTGCACTGATACTAGAGACGCTGCCTATAAATGTTAATTAAAAATCTCCTTACAGAAAGTTTCACCATATCAATTTAGACACAGTCCAAGTGTGGATGAACTGTTACTATAGAAACAATAACATGTTAGAACGAGCGCATTAATATAAACCTGCTCTACTGTCAGATTTATAGGAAATTAATCAACACCCTCTGACCAATCAGAATCCAGCATTCAGCAGCGCTGTGGTATAAAAACATCGTTTCTCAGTATGTGTTCTTTTGTCTTTGCCTGACATCATCTTTTACCGGCCAAGCCCAAGAGAATGTAGTATGCACTATAATGCCAAAAGTTTGTGCACACCTAACCACAACACTCATATGTGCTTGTTGAATATCCCAATCCAGATTTATTCCTCCTTTGCTGTTATAATGAGCTCCACTCTTCTGGGAAGGCTTTCCACTAGATGTTGAAGCGAGGCTGTGGGGATTTGTGTTCATTCAGCCACAAGAGCATTAGTGAGATCAGGCGCTGATGTTGGTCGAGGAGGTCTGGGGTGCAGTCCCCTCACAGGCATGCTCGAAAATCTAGCGGAAAGCCTTTATTATAGAAAGCCGTTATTAAAACTACAAAGGGAGATTATATCTGGAATGGGATGTTCAACAAGCACACATATGGATGTGATGCTCAACAAATAGTCTAAATAGACTAAAATAAATGTCTCAGAAAGCCAAATTTAAGAAATTTGTCAATTCTTAAAACTTTCAACCATATTACACTCGTTTGTTCAGATCGCTTTTAATTTCTCACCAGATCAAGTTGCAAAAAAATAGTTTACTCTTAGGCAAGTTTATACCTTTCTATGGCTCAACAACATCCAATGTTAAGCGATTTGCTTCACCACAAGTTCTCTAGTAAATTAGCAGTGTGTTAAATGTGTTGCCCGCAGTCCTCCTGTGGAGGATTTTCTCTGAGGGAAAAGCTAGGTCACAACACAGCAGAAATATTGTTTGCCATTCTGGAGTGGTTCCCCGTGTGGATCAGAATGTGAACAATTACAATCTGGCCAACATGGTACGTCAGCATCAAGAGACATACAGAGAGAGAGAGACAGCAAGAGGAAACAAAAACACCTAATTGCATCATGTTTCATCTTTGTGGACTGTCTAGAGTTGAATATATAAAGATAAAATATAGTTTATTCAATTTAGAATTCTTAAAGAATGGGTTCTCAATCTTTTTTTGGCCTCTGACCTCATTTTTAAAGGCTAGGTCTACTAATTTGACTCACAATTATTAAACACATTATTCTGAAAAAGTGCACAAGCCCCAGGATATTTTGTAACTTAATAATAACTGTATTATTTAAAGGTTGAAATTATCATTTCCACTGCTATTGTTTGTACATAGAAAACACTCGCTCACTCACCAGCCACTCGGGAACATACAGTATGTGCACCTGCTCAGTCATTATGCAATGTAATCATCCAATCAGCCAATCAGTCATGCAAATACAAGTCAAGAGCTTCAGTCAATCTTCATATCAAACATCAGAATGGGGAAAAAGTGTGATCCCTGTGACTTTGATCATGGCATAATGGTGCCAGATACTGAGATACTGCTGATCTCCCGGGATTTACACACACACCAGTCTCTAGAGTTTACACAGAATGGTGCGAAAAACAAAAAAACATCCAGTGAGCAGCAGTTCTGCAGGTGGAAATGCCTTGTTGATGAGAGAGAGGTCAGACAAGAACTGGCAGACTGCTCTGAGCTGACAGGAAGACTGTGGTAACTCAAATAACCACTCTTTCCAACTGTGTTGAGCAGAAAAGCAACCCTGAATGCACAACACGTCAAACTTGAGAGCAGATGGGCTACAACATCGCGTTCCACTCCCGTCAGCCAAGAACAGGAATCGGCGGCTACAGTAACAAGGTGACATTTTTCCAATCTTTCACTCTTAAGTGGCTCCTTAACAGTTCTAGCTTTCTAACAGGGTTTATCTTTTCTGAGAGCAGCACTGCCTGCCATTCATTTCTGGAAAGAACATTTCAGCATTCTCACTTAGGGAAAAAAGAAGAACCCAACATGAAAAAGCCATATTTATAACATTCAGGGTTAACAGGTTTTCTGTTGCACAAAATGTTCTCCTCAGAACACATTTAGAAAGCTACATCAATTAAGTCTTCAAATAACGTTTGAGAAAATGTTTGAGGGAAAAAATAAAAGCCGAGATGAGGATTGAGCAGAGGAATGAAGATATTGCACACAGACAAGTATGGAAGACTGGACCACAAAGGAAGTTAAACTTGAAAATTTGTACAATTTTTTTGTATTCAGGAAGGCAGATGCAAGTGCAGGTGGTTTCTTTATTAACTGAAATAGAAACAGAACAACCAAAGGGAAAACGAGAAGCACAAACATGAACTAACAAAACAAGAACAGGAGCGAGAGGGACTATGAAAGGAAACACGATCACACAACACTACAAAGTAACACCCAGAAACCAGAACTTAAATATGCGTGATAAATAGGTGCAACAAAAGACAGGTGTGAGTGATTAGTGAAGCATGTGGTATGGTCATGTGATGTGCTGGGGCTGATGGGAGTTGTAGTTCTTGTGATGATGTGCGTCCGGCTAGAGATTGTCACCAGTTGTATCGAAGTTCTATCGTAGCCTAGTTTAAATGTAACTGTGTGTAAATGTAGGCACTATGTCCACTATAAAACAAGACAAAACTATTCTGTGATTCTGTTCAAGGCCTACGATGTCCAAAGTCAAAACAATGACTATAAAAAATTGATCCTGTGTTCACCTTGTATGATTGTTGTCTGGAAGAGACTAGGACCTTCTAAAACCCAATTTATCTGTGAGTTTGAAGATTCTTCAAATAGTTGCCCAAAAAAAAAAAACACCACAGATGAATAACAGACCTCCCAGAGATGAAGGTTAACTCTTTTTTTTTTTTTCCAACCAAAATGCAAGGTAGAACCTCATAATACCGAGGTCACGAAGTGCATGGAGAAGCTTCTCAGCTGCAGAGTAGGAAAGGGAACAGTGTAGTCTTGCGATGAAAGAAAGTTGTATAAAGTTGTGTGCAACTGACAGTCAGGGAAGTTGCAGTTGATTTTCTATAGGGTGGATTGGGTAGCAATTAGTATAGCCGTCCGTATCTTAATATCATTTGGTATAAATATATAAATATATGTATCATCAGCGGAGAAGTGGAACTGTCATCATGCTGTATGATGATATCACAAAGGGCAACCAGGTATATAAAAACAGAAACAGGCTGAGAACTGAGCCCTGAGCTACATCATCTAAAACTAGCAAATGTGAAAAATCTCTGCCTGAACCAATCAGTGAATTACATAACGAGCCTGTAATAAGGTTGCGAATATTCAGTAGGTCTGTACATACGTACAGCATGTCCATTAGCTACCAGTGGAAACCAAAAAGACGCCACAAAAATGATTATCACGCAATTGCATTATTTGTTGTTTTAGTCGAGGTAGACACAAAATAAAATGGTCAAACTCCTGAGCCATGAGTTGGACTCATACAGTTCATGAAGTCAGCCAGGACGTTATTATGTTTGCCCGAGAACGTTCTGCTTGACTTGAGTTTTCTTCCATCAGTCTGACCTTCATGGCAGTGAGCAAGCTGACATCTTAACTGTATCATCTGCTAGAACTGAAGCATAACGTTCTGACCCACACCAATACAATACAAATAAAAAAAATTATCTTCTGCTGTTAACGTCCTATTGCTGATATGGGTCAATCCGAGCTCACTTAGGAGCTCACGGTCCCTGGACTCAGCTCTGTATTTAGCAGACAATAGAAGTCCAGGCTTTTTGTTGAACCCCATGTTCACAGGCTCAGCGGCAATAACCAGTGCTTGAGTCACTGCAGGACAAACAGCTGTGAGTGACTGAGATTATGGCATTTGCAGTTATGAATTTCTTGGAGTATTTCCTGGGATTTAAACCTGAAAGGTGTTTTTGTAGGTGGTGTGTGTACATTCGTGATTCTTCTATCCTCTGTCAATTACTTGTTTTGTAGAGAAAAATGAGGTTTGCTGGCCACGGATTATTAATATTCCTGAGCATATACCAGACAACAGATTTGTAAACAACTGCATTTACTGATAAACCAAAAAAACAATCTTTCACTGAAACGCTGTTATTGACACAATGCTGCAGGTGATACTCAAGATAATTCTGCAATTTGTTCAAAGGTGAAAGAAAACTCTTGTGCTATATATTGAATGTCAATCAGAAGGAATGTAGAATAATATACAATATCTCACATTATACCAGAAGGCGTTGATTAGTTTTCTGTAACAGCAGCTCTGACAGTAGCGCAGGTTTGTATTAATGTGCTCGTTCTAATACGTTATCGTTTCTATAGTAACAGCTCATTCACAGGGATAATAAAGTTAAAGAACTTATAATAAAGAGACTAAAAAACATCGTGTAATCATTGATATGGTGAAGTTTTCTGTAAGGAGAAGTTTATTTAACATTTTATGGAAGGAGTCTCCAGGGTCGGCGCTTTGTAACAGTCAGAGGAAAAGCTGCAACTTTAAGTTTTCAGACATCTTCAGGACAGAGGAGTTTTACGCTTTGTGGTTTCTCTGTAATTGTCTTATTAACCTCATGAGCAATAGAAAGAAAGGCTGGTGAAGGAACGACTATTTAAAGCTGCTATAACGCAAGTGAGAACAGGAACTCGTTTTACGGCTGTTCCACAACATGCATGCTAATGCAGCTATAAACAGATAAAAAGTAATAAATAAATAAACAAAAATAATTGTCCCAAATCACTGTGTTATAAGAGGAATAAAACACCTCTGCTTCATCACACCACCCCAATGTTGATTATTTTCCTATAACAGCACAACATGGAGTGTCGTATTCTTTGCATATAAACTGTATTTTAGACTTTATTCAAAAAAATCTTCTTTAAATAATTTATTAACTCAAACTAAGTTTTTTTCAGTACAGTGTTGAAAGCTTGTTGCTGGGTGAAGGAGTGCAGACGTGATGACGAGTTGCTGTGAAGCTGTGATTTAGCAATGTGCTGCTGGGTCATGACTCACTGCCATGCTGGAGGTCGGGCAGAACTGGGAAAAAAGCACACAAAGGAAGTTAGCACGAGGGTAGAAAGGTAGAAATGCACTGACATGACTGTTGTCGTGTTCTCTGGTAAATGGCAATTGTATTCATTTGGATGAGCCACCTGTTGGGAGTGACTGAGGAGAAGAGCAATGATGCTGATCCACTGCTGTTTGGTGGGAAGCAATACCTTTTCACAAGGTCAAGGATCCCGCAGAGCAAATGTATGATTTCTGTTTATGTCTATATTCAGAAGCAAAGCACCATCAGCGTTAATGTGTCTGTGTCTGTGTCAATCCCAGCATTTCTCATTGCTAAGGCTAGGCTCTTTAACAGGAAAGGGAAAAAAAAAGGTAATTGCATTAGTGGAGAACATTTTTGCACAGAGTAACTGTATTCAAATCTGCAGCACAGTCTGGAAACTGCATCATTTCTTTTTCTTCTTCTTCTTCTGATTTTTCCTCCATTTTCTCCCCAATCTTTTTGAACTGCTGCATCACAGGGTGAGAGGAAAATACTATCTGCCCTCTTCCACATACATGAGCTCACAGACACCCACGGTTGGCTAGTGTCACTGTGATTGACAGGGGGAGAGAGTATGCCCCTCCCACCCAGACAGCATGGCCAAATTTGCTCTCTTGGCTTCCAGCTACACATTGCTGTGGAATTGATTCGATGTCCTGATGATAAGGCTTTTCTGTTCCACCTGTTGAACCTGTGACATTTCTAAGTATTAGATGAACCCGTTGCAATAGAACTGAGCATGTGGGTATTTTTATGTTAAGTACTGAACACAGATACAAGAGTGGCAAGCAAAATAGTACTTCCTGGAAACCTCTTTTGAAGATCATACGCTTTCTGTGCACTTCAGCTCCAGACACATAAAAGAAAACCTGCATTAGTGCTCACCAGCTTCCAATCTGAAGGCTGAATATTGACATTCTTTAATTAAGAAATGCATATTTTATGAATATAAACTCTCCCAAATGCACACCTGTGTCCCCTGGTAAAACTGTGATGCATGGCCTACATTTGCATACTGGAACCTCCTTGGTTCTTGTACTTTATGATGCAGTAACACTGGGTTGTCATGTATTTCATACCAGCTCAGATTTTTACAAACATTTTAATTTTGGATTTTTTCTTAATGAATAATAAACTTAATAAAGACTATACAGCACTCTGGATAATTACGTCTACCAAATATATATATATATATATATATATATACATATACATATATACGGTCAGGTCCGGAAGTATTTGGACAATGACAGAGTTTTGAGCCCCTTTGAGCCCCTGAAAATGGAGGCACTTTGCTGAAAATGGCTGTAATTCCTAAATGGTAAATGCCATATTTTTGTGGAGCCTCTTAAAGTAAAGCTGAAAGTCTGCACTTCCATCACATCTTGATTGTTTTATTTCAAATCCACTGTGGTGGTGTATAAAGGCAAAATCACAAAAACTCCGTCATTGTCCAAATACTTCAGGACCTGACTGTATATATATATATATATATATATATATATATATATATATATATATATATATATATATATATATATATATATATATATATATATATATATATATATATATATATATATATATATATATATATATGAAATTAAGGTTTTGGTGCAACCATAAAGGAAAATTAACATTTGACATTTGACCTCCAAGCTTTATTTGCTTGCTTATTTTTGCTTGTTTGTTTAAACTTCTTTCATTGACATGATGCTCTATTTTCACTTTGCTTTACAGTATGGTTTCCTACATTACCCCTGCTTCCTACAACTGATTTATTCTTTGCTCCAGCTTCCTAAAGAGAGCGGTGCAGCAGTGCTTTAGTCCTTCAGTCTGTCCGGCTCTCTCACCTTCTCATCTGTACAGTCTGCTCAAACAGATCAGCTTCCAAAGCTTCAGCTTTCACATTAATACCACTGTCAAGGCCAACGTGCTCGTCATCTCATACATCGCTAAATAGCCGAGCCAGGTTTCTGCCGTAACTCAGTGTTGTATAGCTGCATCGCATTCTGGGACACTGAGTCCAGCGTTTGCACCAACATCTCCACTACTTCTAGGCTTTCTAGGATTTCTTCTTAATATGATGCCGTAAAATGGCGAGTGAGAAAAGAAGCTCTCGCTATTTAGATTGCATGAACTAAAAGCAAAATCTGATGGTTATTACTTATGTTTGAGACTGTTGAAAATGTTCACCTTTTAAACACCAACGTAACTGCGCTAGCAATAACAAGGTCACCCTCTGAGGTCAGAGCGAAACACGACCGCTAACTTCTCACAGGAATAATGAAAATACAACACCAACCAAAAAATTAGCACCAGAATCACTAAACAGTTCATCACAAATAATTGAATACATTCATATTTACTGCGACTCAGGGAAAAGGGTTACTTTCAGTCAGCTAGCAGTTTAAAAAAGAGTTAAAAAGTGCTGACCCAGACTCATTTTTTTCACTAAGGATAAATCCTACTTTATTCAAGGGGCCTATCTTTAGCTCTGCACGGTAGGACATTGAAGTCTATTGAAAAGATTCACTCAAATACTCAATAATAAAAAAACAGGTCGCATAGAAACGTAATCACTAGACCTTCTTTTTATTAGTTATCAATTAGTGTTCTGTAAAAATGAATACATTATAAGCACATATGAAAAAAATCACTGTAAATAAATAAATAAATATATAAATAAGCTTAATTATCAAATTCACCCATAATTACATCAGATCTTTAGTCCTATTTTTAAACCCGAAGGTCAGCCGAGCTGTGATCCAGCTGTCTGTAGAACGACTGTTTATTAGGCAGATTAATTAGCGTGCATGGATGACAGATAATTAAGTACACACAGGTTTGTGATGAAACAGAAATGAAGCAGATCATGAAGCCGTCATATCACTCCCCTGCTTTTCACACGCAGTCACATCACCCTTAAACATTTCGAGGCAAAATAAAGACACTAGTCAGGCTTGAATAATGTTTTTAAGTGCAAGTATATGGAACCCACAGCTCACAACCTGAAACGTTCACAAGCTGACGTTTTGTTGAGGTCGCAAAGACAATGTGCTACATTAGAAACTTTGTTTGAAGAGGACAACGATCACGAACACTTGCATTTGTTTAATTCAGTCTGTATAAATGCACTTAACTAGTTCGCCATACTTTATTGCATTACAACCACTTTTAAGCCTGGTTCAATGACATGACTTAGCTGCACACTGGAGATTTGACTTGATTGGTGGGCTAGATATCTGATTCATATTAAAATAATGTTAAAAAATAATATCATACTATTCACAGGAATGTGCAGCTTATCTTCTGATAAAGTCAGCGTCTTGCCTATTGGGAGTGGAAGCTATTTTTCTTTTTACTTCCTGTTGTTGAACATCACAGACTGACATTTATGTAATCGTATGTAATCAGTTATATGGATTTTCACAAATTAGCAGAAAATCTGTAATGATTTTTCCATTATCAGTTAAATGCTACTATCTCTGAATATGACGACTGAAATCACAAATGATAAACGTGTTCACGTGCTATAAGCGCCTCATGACGTAGGTCATTCTGGATCAACACAAAAGGTCAATCATGTCTTTATTCCTCTCAGGCTGAGAATATGTGAACGACACGCTGGTATTCAGCTCTAATGATGTGCACAATCTTATGTGCGAAAGAAAAGGTGACACCGGAAAAATACGGACACGGAAGTGGTCAGTTGTTTGTTTTTTTTCTCAGAAGGAACTGGACGTTTTCTCTTGTTAATGCTCTTTCTGTTGGACTCAGAGGTCAGAGAATATGTAAGGAATAAAACACACCATGTCATGCTGGTACCAGGTGGAGTTATAACAGCGCATCCTAAAGTGTTTTATTCCTCTTTTACAACAGCAGTTTGCTAACTATTATAAACAGTCGTTCCCTCATGAGCCTCTCTTTTTTTCTTTCTCTTGACGTTAATAAGACGAAGAAAAAAAAACACAGCTTATCATGCTAGAGAGGAAGCGAAAACTCTTGAAGATGTCAGAAAATTACAGCTTCAAGACACTAGAGACTCCTTCTATAAATGTTAAATAAATGCCTCCTTACAGAAAACCTCACCATATCAATGATTACAGATATTTTATTCGATTTATGTGGCGTGTGCCGCCGTACACCTCCCTGTGAATCAGCTGTTACTGTAGAAACAATTAATAAGACGCATGTTATTATAGACATTAGTATACATCTGTATTTTGCAGCTGTGCTACTGTCATACCTGCTGTTATAGAAAACTTCAATCAACACCTTCTGACTAATCAGAATCCAGAATTCAACAGCACTGTGATCTCCAGTATCCTTTAGCCGTACTTGAAGCTGTGATTGAATATCTTTGATTTGAGCCTTTCAACTCATGGTCATGAGCAAATAAATCCTAGAGCTTCATGTGCACAATGCTGTACAGACTTGCCTTTCATGGTCAGAGTTCTAAAATAACACAGAATGCAAATGAAGCAATACGTCGTGAGCCTTTTCGAGGTTACCATAACCCATCCTGATTGGTCGGCGACGTTTACACTGTTGCTGTAGTATAAAATCTGCGAGAGACAACGTGACTGCTAAATGGTTTGAGAGTGTGCGGTACTAATTTGAGCACTGGCACACACTCTCCACAGGAAAGAATTCACATTAGAGTTGAAGGATCCACAACTGTGCTGAAGAATTTGCACGTGATGCCTCAAAAACATTTGATTTTGGAATTATAATTGGGACACTTGGGGTCTCCATCACCAAGACTGTTAGTCAATATGTGTCTGATGGTAGATGAGATCTGCTCTCAGCGGTTGACATTAAAATATTTTCTGCATATTCTCCACTCGATTTGGCTCTCAACAGGGTAGTGTTGAGTGCACAAACAGCTGCCGGCTATCCGGTGTGCAGGAGGAGGAGTGAAAGGCAGAAATGGCAGCACTTAGAGCAGAAGGCAGCAATATGACTACTTATTCAGAAAATAGTAGCTAGTGCAGCAGGAGAAATCGAGATACTTGACATCAGCAGCAGCGCATGACTGTAATTCTGCAATTGTATCCTGCAAATGCATAGAATCTTCATGTGCCTTTCCAGGCAGGCATCGTAGAACAGGCAGAATACAGCAAACTAGAGTAATCTATAATCATCATTGAGAACCCAGGCACGGGTCAAAACACGGCCATAAGTAGGAACAAGGAAACGGGGAACATGGCTCAGAAATGCACATACAATAAACAAGACTTTGCAATTACATAAAAGATACAGCAGGCTAGAACTAATCAAGGGATGAACTCAGAACAGGTGCACACATTAGGTAACAGACAAATGATGAGAAAGGGATTATTTTTCACTTTGGTTCAAAATGAATTAAAAAAAAAAAAACCCAGACTCAGAATAAAAACCTTGTAAAAAAAAATATATTTGAACATTTTTACTCCAGGTTTCCATTCCTTCCTCTTTAGTTGAAATCCATTTAGAACGAATTAAAAGAATGGCTACTCGTCTTCTTTACATGTGATAGTCGTCTGTGCTTGTAGAAAGCCTAAGCAATAAGTAAAACCAAACACTGCATTTAGCCGGCAGCCATTTTCTATACTGTTTGCCAGTGTTTCCAGGGCGTAGTGATATTGTTCGCATAAAACAAAAATGCAAAAAAAAAATAATAAATTGGTGTAGACTTCCAGTTTAAATCTGAATACGAAAACAGATAAGAAGATAAAAGCATAGATAATGGCATTGTGGTACATCCCTAAATAAATAAAAATGAATATTACCTGTACATCTGCTTATCCACGTAGTTATTCAATCAGCCAGTCTTGCGGCTGAAGTGAAGTGCACAAAATCACACAGATGCAGGTCAGTGGTCACATGAAACATTAAAAATGGGGGAATATATGATCGTGGCACAGCTACTGGTGCCAGACGGACTGGCCCCAGAATTCACTCATCATCTGGAGTCTTCAGAGTCCACCTGGAAATGCCAGAAATGCCCCGCTGATTAGAGAGGGCTGAGGAGAGCTGCCACTTTTAGCTGGTGAGGTCACAACCCTGCGTCAACAGCCTGAATCCACAGACTCAACATGATCCGTGCCAACAGCCCAGGTCAGAGGTGGTGGTGCAGTGGTTTGGGGAATGTCGTCCTCGCACACACCCAGCCATCTTCCATATATCATGTGCATCTCCTCATGGCCACAGGCTACCTGTCCTACCTGTCCAGCATGACAATGGGCCATGACTCTCAGCACAGGTTGTCCCAAACTGATTCCACTTGAATGAAAATGAGTTCAGTGTACTTCAGTGATGGAGTCCATGCCACAAACAGTCAGGGTTTTTAATATTTCATTTTCCTGCTAGTGCATGTGAACTTCAGCAGAACACACTAAAATGCAGAAATAAGAATCTCTGACAGTCACAGGCCCCACACGCACACACACACACACACACACACACACACAAGGGAAAAAACCTAGACTGCAAAAAAAGAGTAGTCATTCTCGAATGTGAAATAATGAAGACAGAACAGATTAGACAGAGGAACAGGCACTGTGGGGTGGTTTTGGCACTTATTTGCACCCATGTGCCCCATGCAATAATGCTTCATGAATTTATTCAATACCTGATACCCTTCAGCCCTCATTTGCATTAATCAGTGCATTTAATTCAAAGCAAATGAACTAATTCCTAGAACTGAGCAGTTATCCTGGGGGCAGAGGTGTAATGGGTTGTGACAGAGTGCTCTCACATCCAAAGTTTCTGTTTACAGCCCTGTGTTAGGGGCTGACTACCTTCTGCAAGTGGCTGTCAATCATCATGGTTTTATTATTATAATTATCGTTATCATTATTATAATTTTCTTTCACGTAATACACCTGATTCAACTCATGGAGTACTTATGAATGCAGATACGGCAGGTGTGTTAGAGTGGAGCCAAGCAAACACAAGTTCATCAGGTTTCTAAATAAGCAGGG
>CM040998.1:17188424-17199972 GCA_022985145.1 Pangasius djambal
ATTATTCCAATTTTACTCTATTAGCTGTTAAAAAACTCCCTCCAAAGTCTTTCACCATTGAGGTTCATCGAAAGGGTAAAGTTGGGAGCTAAGTGGTTAAAAATTAGCATGTTATACCCCTTTCAACCACAAAGGGCACATTAATTATCTGCTCCAGTCATTCCACAGTCTGTCATCTAAAACTTTTTTCAGTCATCTCCTGTCTGGTCATTATACTGTCACCTTTGACATTCTTTATTCCTTTGGCAGAGGAGAACCACTCACTGTAAGAGGCAGTGGAGGTAAAGACCTTGTCAAGGTCAATCAATTGATCAAAGTAGTTTTGACAACAGCATATTAAAGTGCTGTTCACTGTGGAGGAGTGCACGTCTTAGCAATGGCCAGTGATTGTGTTCCAATAATGTCAGGTATAAGGTATTGCAGTGAGCACACCACAGTGTGCAGAAGTATGATGATGATTTTCATGAGCATCAATAGAATAGCATCAGCAATTTGCAGGCTTCTCTCTACGTAGATAGCTTTCACTTAACTTTTCACTTAACTTTTCGCTTAACAATTAACCACAGTCCTGTTGTTTTGGCGTGTAGAAGAAACAGATTGTGAAGACTAGGATGCCTGTGAACCCCTAAATTGATTTGTTTGTTGTACTTTGCTGTAATTTAAGCTGTAATTTAAACTCCGGGGCCGAGTGCCCGTCACTTTCTGAACTGTCCGGCATTGTCTCCAACACTTTCTGAAAGTGTAGTCTGTTAAAAAAATAAAATACAGTTTATACAGATCCAAACACTCGTGCAAAGCATCACTAAACCCCTATTAGGATACTGTCAGTTTCTCAGGATGACGTCTTTAAGAAACTATAAACAGTCATGGATTAATACCAGACTGAATTTCTATAAACTTTGATATTTGTATCACACACTGTAATATAATGACTTTGTTTTACTTCCTTTTTCCTTCTAATTGAATCCCAGGGAAGACACAATGTAGGTGAAGTGATGTGACGTGTAGCAACTACACTTTTGATGACTGTTTACCAAAAAGCATCCATCGAATTCAAAATTCAAATTCAATTTCAAATTTTATTGGACACATACACAAACATACACAGTACGACATGCAGTGAAATGCGTTTTTCGACTGTCCGTGACATAAAAATAGAATTTACATAAACCAGAATTTACTTCTATACAGGTAGGAATGGAAAAATATAAAAATATGATATAAAGGATACAAGGATCGGTGATAGAAACAGTACGACTGTATTTTGAATAAGGTGCAGATATGTGCAGTTGTTTGTGTAATATTTGCTGTGCACCATCAGACTGAGGTAGTGGGTGTTGTGCAAACAAGTCCAAGCTCTAGTCCTATGTGTTTTCCTGGTTGGGGGCCCTAATGGCCGAATTATTGGATGAAGAATCAAATGTGTAATTTACAAAGTGCTCCTAGTGCATTATGATTGTAGCCTACTGATTGAGTGAGTGCATTTACAACTGAGTTATCACTGCAAACCTAATAAGAAATGAAAGAATTTAAGTGCTTTTCTTTCCCTAAGACTTCACCAGTAAAGGCGTTTCACAACAGTATTACGCTCGGATGCTTTTCCACAGTGTACAGTTACTGATTACAGCCCATCTGATTGTATACAAAGTGTTACTCATCACTAACGGGACCAGCCCTGTGCTGATATGATTAGGATGGTATAGTAGTGTGTGTGTGTGTGTGTGTGTGTGTGTGTGTGTGTGTGTGTGTATCAGGTATGGTAAGTGCTTGAAGGTAGGTGGGCACTGGTCCATTTATAAGGAAGCATCAGTGTTTTAAATCTGATGCGGCAGCTACAGGAAGCCAGTGGAGGGAACGTGGCAATGGGGTGGAGTGGGAGAACTTGGGAAGCTTGAAAACAATTTGCGCAGCTGCATTCTGGATTACTTGTAGAGGTTGGATGGCACGCAGAGGCAGACCTGCCAGGAGAGAGTTGCAGTAGTCCAGTCTCAAATTGACAGCTGAACAAGCACCTGAGTGGCCTGTGTGGATAGAAATGGACAAATCCTTCTGTAGTAAAGGAGAAATCGTCATGAGCGTGTCAGATTAGTAAAGTGAGAGGAGAAGGACAGCTGGTTGTCCATGGTTACCCCATTGCTGCGTCAGTGACAGAAGCTGAGAGTTGGGATGAACAGCAGTTCAATTTAGCTGGGATTAAGTTTCATTTGAAAGAACACACACAAATACACACATACACACACAACTGAGCATCCTCCATCCTCTTCGCATTTTTTTTTGCAAGTTTTTGCACATTACTTTATGCTGCTACAATATTTATTATACTGTACACTACACTACACTTATGTTTACACTATTTCAGAAACCTGTATGTTGTACTCTTTGCACTATTGTCACTGGATTCACTTTTGGGACTGCACCCATTGTCTATCCCAGTAGTCATTGTACTGTCTTGTGCTGTCTGCACAGGTTTGCACTTTTGCACTTTATGTAAATTTAGTAGTCCCTTGTAGTTCTGTGTTGTTCTGTGTTTGTCTTATGTAGCACCTTGGTCCTGGAGAAATGTTGTTTCATTTCACTCTGTACCAACTGGCTGTATATGGTTGAAATGACAAGAAACTCCACTTGACTTGACTTGAACTGATGAGCTGCCATCCATGATGAGATCTGTGCAGAAACATATGTGTCTGAGGAAGGGAAGGAGAGAATGAGTTGAGTGTATTGTTGAAGTGGTATGAAAACTAATATGAAGATGTGATCTCACCAAGAGAGCTGGTATAAAGGGAGAACAGAAGGGGACCAAGCACTAAGCCTTGTGGGACACCAGTGCAGAGTCTGAACGGAGCAGACGTGGATCCTCTCCATGTCATCTTATATGACCACCCCTCCAGGTAGGAAGCAAACCATTGCCATGTCACGAATTTCAAGGCTCATAAGGATGGGTAAGAGAGTCTTGTGATTGACCATGTCGAAGTCTGCTGAAAGATCGAGGACGATGAGGACTGATGACAGTTTGGCTGATCTGGTAGCATGAAGCTTCTCACTTTGAAGCCGGACCCGTTAGGATCTTGGAGGTTGTTCTTTGAGAGATAAGGAGACTGTTGATTATTGACAGTGTTTTGAAGATTTTAGAAAGAAGAGAGAGAAATTATACCTTTCGGGAGTTGTTGATGTCTGAGGCATGCAGAGTGGGCTTCTTCAGGATGGGATGAACCCTTGCTGATCATTACATTGAATATTATAACATCATATTCTGAAATAAAAACTTATAATTTTTGTTTACTAAAATCGTGAAAGAGCCAATACAACATAAAAAACAATCTGATTCTGTGATACTTAACACACAACCTGCCAGAACATGTGAAGGAAATCTATCACCATTTTTTTCAGGAATAAGAAAAGATTAAATGATCCTTTTTTATCCAAGCCGTAAGATCAGCAAGAAACACCTGCTCACATTAGACTAACCACTTTCTGTCAAATCTGTTTAAAAAAAAAAAACTAAGCAGAAGTAACCTAAACAGGAGTGCAGTTTCATTAACGAGAGAGTAGCCAAATAGCCAAATAATAGCAGGAAGAAAAAGTACATTATGTACTGTCATTATTATATCGTCAATTTGGCATCACCTTGTCACATTACAGGGCACGTAAATTTGTTTTTGCGTCGTCTCCTGGACTCTGTAGCATTTGTTGACATGTTGACGTCCTCAAGTCTCTCTGTTTTGGCTTTTCCCCGTCAACGTTCAAGCACACAACTATCCCGGACAACCCCATCTCATCCAGTTCTCTGATGCCGCAGGGGAAAAAAACGAACCAGTCATCTTGAGTTCTCTAAATAATGTATGAAGAACCAATCAGGTTAAATGTCTATCAGCTGTTTTATTCTGTCTGGCGTCAGGACGCACTTCATATGTGTCTGAGACAGGACCTTTGGGAAAGAGACGAAGCCTGAAAGCCTGACGTGGAGGACAGGATCAGTAATCACGCTGATTTGTTGTATGAGAACAAGCAGCTACTCAGTGCTCAAACTCTTTCCACATGCATTCAACATGTAATCAGTGCTGTTTCATTCTTTCATGACTTTGCTTTACAATGGTTTATTTACAACTGATGTCATTTCCTCAGTAATCACCAAGACATTACACTGTTTATTTATTCATGTTTTTTTTTTTCTTTTTCTACGAAAAAGCTGCAGCTGCTCCGTACTGAAGACACTGTCTGATTCATAAACGTCCCTTTAGAAAACCTACAGATTTTCTTTCTAAATCAGTAAATCAATTTTTTGAATTCCTATGATGTTTCCCTACAGGATATGAATGATTTAGGTTATTGAACTTTGCATAATCAGAGCATTATGTGTACAAATTTTGTATGAATTTGTTCAGGAACTATTGAATAAGCATTTGGAGAGATTTGGAGAGGAAAATGTCATTGGGTTCAATTACTCAGAGTCTCTGAGCTCATATAAACACAATCGTTTAACACAAAGCTACTGACATTAGGAATGAAATTATCTTGGAAAGGATCATCTGTAAACAGGAACTAAAGATTAAACCTTTTTAAACTTTTGTAGAGCAGTTATTTGGTATATAAACCTGTGGTTCACCAGTAATACATAATACAAAATAATAAGCAAATAAACAAACGAATAAATAACAATGGATCAGCTCAATTTACTCTAAAATTACTCTAAAATGTGTTTCTGTCCCAAAGTAAATCTGAGAAAATTGAGGAAGTATTGAACTAACACTGGTTGAGGGCATGAAAGTGCAGGCGGCTCTGTGCCATTTATTGCCCATCGGCTGTTACTATAGAAACTATTATTGTATTAGAATGAGCTCATTAATATAAACCTGTGATCTGCAGCTGCTCTACTGTCAGAGCTGCTGTGTTAGAAAGTTAGACGACAGCACTCTCAGATTATTCTGATTGGTCAAAAGCTGCTGATTAATCTTCTATAACAGCAGCTCTTACAGTAGCGTGTGGTTTATATTAATGCGTTCGTTCTAATACTTGATTGTTTCTATAGCAACATCTCATCCACAGGGACTCGTAAGATGGACGATCTTCATAAACAGATTTGATAATGTGTGTAATTGTTGATATGGTGATGTTTTCGTGGTTTTTTTTTTTTTTTTTAGTATATTAAGTTCAAGAGAGAGAGAGAGAGGCTGGTGAGGGAACAAGTGTTTATAGCTGCTATAACGTGAGCGGGAACTGGAACTAACTTGCTTCAAGGATGTTCCACAGCATTATATGTAGCTATGCATCCATTCTCGGTACCGCTTAACCTACACAGGGTCACAGGCAGCCTGGAGTCTATCCCAGGGAGCTCAGGGCACGAGGTGGGGAACACCCTGGACAGGGTGCCAGCCCATCGCAGGGCACAATCACGCACACTCACACACTACATACAATGTGGAAATGCCAATCAGCCTACCCTTGAACTGGGGGAGGAAACCGGAGTACCCAGAGGAAACCCCTGAAGCACGGGGAGAACACGCAAACTCCACGCACACAGGGCAGGGGCAGGATTGGAACCCCAAACCCTGGAGATGCAAAGCAACAGTGCTAACCACTAAGCCACTGTGTCTCCCCCCCTATATGTAGCTATAAATGGATAAAAGTATGTCGTATTCATTAATAAATAAAACATTTTAAGAGTAAAACACTTTGGGACATGCTGTTAGCAACAGGACCACAATGAGAACAAAACGTGGTCTTTGTTCATGTTTGACTCCAAACATAACAGAGCACCAGCACTGATCTAAGCTCTGTTTCCCCCTTTCAGCTTTCATGTGTGTGTTATTATATGAAGCTGGTGCTGATCAATGCTCTTGATGCCTGATTACACCACTCCAGCTTTCTTCAACAAACATTAACATTCTCTCATACTGACAGGCCACAAGGACCAGAGAGAACACAGCATGAACTTTCTTCAACCTTTTATCAGAAAAACAGATGGAGAATATTAATAATAATATCAGTGGCTCAGACATTACTCAGACGTCCATCAGTTCTCCCGTGCCTTTCAGGAGGAGGGTCGCCTGTTCCGAGCCAGCGCGTTTTTTCAGCCTGCACTCTTTATCCAGCGGGAATGAAAAGCTAGTGGTTTGTTCACAATGTCGTTCTGACAGGAGAAGAAAATGCATCCCACAATGCATATAACCTCAAGAGCTTTATTTCTGAGCCAGACCTTCACTGCGCCTTTTAGACCTGTGCTTAACATTCTCAGCAGGTGCCATGAGCACTGACATGCATTCAACTATAAAAACACACACACACACACACACACACACACAGACACACACACACACAAACCTCTAGACATTGCGTGGTGTCAAACGATCGGGCCAGGCTGAGTTTGACTAGGATAGATTTAAGCCTTTGAAAAAACCTATGATTGTTTTGGACATTTAGACATTTTTCACATTTTAGATGTAATTTATAAAGAAAGGAGGATCACATTCATGCAGTTATCTAATCAGCCAATCATGTGTCAGCAGCACAATGCAAAAAAAAAAAAATCATGCAGATACAGGTCAAGAGCTTCAGTTAATGTTCACATCAAACATCAGAATGAAGAAAAGTGTGATCTCTGTGACCGTGGCATGGTTGCTGGAGTCAGATGGGCTGGTTTGAGTATTTCAGAAACTGCTGATCTCCTGGGATCTTTTCACACACAGCATTCTCTAGAGTTTACACAGAATGGTGTGGGGAAAAAAAACATTAAGCGAGCGACAGTGCTGTGGGTGGAAACTCCTTAAAAGAAGTCAGAGAAAAATGGCCAGATTGGTTCGAACTGCCAGGAAGGATATAGTAAATCAAATAATCACTCTTTACAACCGCGGTGAGCAGAAAAGCATCACAGCAGGCACAAAACATCAAACCTTGAGGTGGATGAGCTACAACAGCAGAAGCCCACGTCAGGTTCCACTCCACTCCCCCATTCTGATGTTTGATGTGAACATTAAGCTCTTAACCTGCATTTTCATGATTTTACACGTGCATTGTGCTGCTGCCACCTGATTGGCTGTTTGGATAATTGCATGAATGAGCAGAAGGTTTGTGGTGCATGTCTATACACATAATATCAACACAATAACCATTCTGAGGAGTCATGTGATGGCAAGCTGGGAAATGGCGGCACACTAGAGTAAGGCTCCGGCCAACAATGGGATGAGTCAAGTAACCAAAACCCCCAAAAACCATTCTGAATGTATAATTTGAGGTCTCTTTTGATACCTTTTTCAAAACAAAAACAATTATATTGATGTGATGCAGCCGATGTTAAAGTTTAAACTGAATTTTAGAATTGTAATATGTTTAATTTTTTACAAATTATTTCCTCCAGACTTTCTTCCGTCTAAAATAATTGAAATAAAAGGATCATGATTTTCACCATTTTTTTGAAAGCACTGCATTGGACGGCAGATTTCAGATTCACACCACATCCAGCATAAGACATTTTCTCCACATATAGCAATATAAATAAAACTCTCTCTCTCTCTCTCTCTCTCTCTCTCTCTCTCTCTCTCTCTCTCTCTCTCTCTCTCTCTGTCCATTTTGTGAATAATATTCCATGAACTTTTCAAGGAAGCTCTGCCAGTCGGTTATGTCTTGAAGACAAGTTTTCACCAGGAGCCACTGCACAGCACAGCCAGGGATTTATTTTATTCAGTCTTTGTATGTTAGAGATTTTTAATGACTGTTTATGTGCATCTGTTTTATATGAACATCTGTCACAGGTGTGGGATTTGCGTTCTCCATGAGCTGAAGCAAACCTCATACTCGTGAGTGTTGATTTTCATCTTCTCTGCTATTTACGGAGCCAGACTATGGAGGAAAGAGATCAGACAGGGGCAGCAGACCTGACACAGACATTACAAAGTTCTTATTCTGAGAAATTCAGCTTTTCCATGAACATTTACTATTTTTTTCTCACCCTACTCTGTGTGTGAGAACATTCCGTTCCTGATAACCTGACATTACGCTCGAGCAGGTTAATGTGTCTACCAGTGAGTCTTGCACTCTCAAATATTGTTCTGATTTTTAACACTTTAAACTTTAAAAGAGATTTATGAATTTAGATGAATCCTCCTTTTGATTGGATGTGTTGTATCTGAAGCAGTTCTTTCAGTCATATAATAGCTCGGCTTATAATAAATGAGTTTCTTGTGAAAAAAAAAAAACACACACACACAACAGATGCCTCATCGCATTTCTGTTATTACCAAATTTCCAAGCGTGTTCACTCTGCAGCTGACTTACTATTGGCCACACCCAAAAAAGTCCACAAAAGCCAAACCTCACAGAGAGCCAAGGATGTCAGAATGGCAACTAAACAGTGAAAGAGCGCCTTCTGTGTCCGGGGTGCGCTGAATGTTCTGGTAATGCAGCTCAGCCACTGCAGCGAACCACTACCATAGACTCACACTAACGCTTTCTCCTTTTACAGGGCGCCATTACTTTTTGTCCTGATCGAAAGCTAGTCTCATTTGTCATCATTTATGTATTTGATATGAAGCGACCAAGTTTCACAAAATGTTCATTAAATTGATGTCACAGTAAATCATCTCCAGTTACTGGATTTGAAGCCAATCAAGCGAGGTTCACATTAGTGAAACATTAGTCAAACTCAGGATATGAACGTTTTTCACAACTAACTGGATTCTCTTGAATGCCACATTTCTGCAGATGATTTACAAATGAATTCCTTCATTTGCTTTTTTTTTTTTTTTTTTTTGCTGTGTTTGTAACTAGAATGCTGTAACAGAGCGGAGAAATGTTTCCATATAATGAAAACACACTCGGCAGACCAGACAGACACGACGAGCTGATCTCCTCTGAGACTTTTTCGCTGAACTGGAGGGGCATGGATGGAAAAACGCCCTTGTTGTCTCAAGAGGCAGGGAGAAAATAATTGATCGTACCCGATGGCTTGCGCTGTCATGGAAAGAACAGAAACAAGATTTGAGTTAATCGACCAGCTTAATGCATTCTATGAGACGGAAAAAGGTCAGAAACTGAACTTAGATGTGACGGTGTGTGTATCTCTGACTCACTCCTTTTCACGTACAATAGGTTTTATGTATTTATCACATTTTAAAAACCCAAGGTATTTATAGTAAACATATAAAATAACATCTGAAAAGCTGAGCGAGAGGAACAGAAATGCAGGCATCAGTTCCATGAACGTCTCGTGTCTTCAGTTTTAAAATAAACTGAGCCCTGCCGGAGGTCGGAGGTGTCAGTATTGTCATAATAATAACTGTAATTGTACATTTTTTTAAAAAAAAAATTTCAAACTAGCGTTTTCAGACCTGTGTACAAGGAAACATGAAAGCAACAGAAAACAGCATGCTGGTCCTATGGGTGAAATGTTCGGTCCATGACCTTCACATCATTTCTGACATTTTTGTTTGTTTTAACAAGATGAACATAAAATACACTCTCTACACGTTGCTGTGGATCACCTTCTATTGTCTGCATATTGATTTGGCACAGGTTTTACACCGGATGCCCTTCCTGACAGAACCCTCCCCAGTTAGCCAGGCTTGGGAGCGGCTCTGAGAGTGCACTAGCCTGTGCCAGTGGCTGGGGCTCAAACCCACGATCACAAGAGCAAGAGGTCCAGCCTCTAGCTGGGGATCAAGAATATATTTTCTACATAAAATTCCCTAATACAAAAATGGAATGCGCTGAGTTCTTGGAATTCTTGGCATTGTGAAAATCTTGTTTTGGAAAAAAATGCCAAAGAAATAAACGAGATTTTGCTCACTGTTTCCAAACTACAATAGAAAAATGGTGTTTTCAGATTTTACCTCTTTAGAGAGCGGATTTTTAAAAAAAGATGGAAAAAATGATTTTCCCATGTGTTAGAGGGCTCATTAAAAGCCTAGAGGATGTGAGAGAGCAGGTTGGTGTGTAGACGTCACACTCGTGGGAACGTTCTCTGCGAGTGTAAATGATTTGTAAGGCTTAACACTTAACGCGAGCTCTGGTCAGGTACGTGATCGGTGAACTTTTCTCACTAGCTGGTGTGCGATGTTTTTGTGAGCAGACTCAGTATCACAGAATTCTGCCAAAGGACATTTTGATTAATCCAGGCATCACTAGCTGTAGCTGCAGCTGTTCTGCTAAATCTGATGAGCACATTTGTGTATAATTATTATAAGCTTAGACGTGAACGCTGCTGTTTCTTTGTCTAAGAGGCTGAGGTCCTAGAATCAGTAAGAAGCTGGATCTAAGTGTGACGTAAACCAGGAAAGAGTTCACCAGACTAAACTTACTTGTGCCCTTGCTGTTGGCATCAAAACCAATTCGTTTTCAAATAAACGTTTCCTGTTGCTCCAAGCCGCGCTCTCTAGCACTACAGACTTTTCAGCTGATATCGATGGTGTCGCCGTGAAACCTTCTACATGTGGCTGCAATCGTGGTACAATCTTTGAGAACACACTTTTGCTTAAACCCCATAACGGGTCTCCATCATTCTGCAGACTATGACAAATTAATGGAAATAATCAGTTAAACAAGCAACAGTTCATTTAATATTGGGTTTCAGATTTAAATATACAGGCTACTGAATAACTCTTTTATTCCTGCACGACTTCACTGTCAAGCGCCACGTTAAAACTCACAACTGTTCAGCTTACGGTTGCTCTATATTAAACTAACGTACCTAGCTATCTATCTTCAAACAGATATCTAGACTTCAAATACGCAGATCACATGGTCAAATGTCGTGAATAAGCAACTAACTGTTTAAACGACTTCTTTGTGTTGTTCATGCGTATTTGATCATTTGAGAAATACCAATTAAAGTCAGTAACCTTTCAGTGTTAATGTTCTCCATGTTTTAATTGGACAGTTTGTTTATTTTAAAGTTTTCAATTCAGTGCTTTTAACAATGGACACAAAGCAGTTTACAGAAATAAATACATTCCGGATATAAATTTTACATTTATAAATTTATCCCTAATGAGCGAGCGAGAGGCGATTGTGGAAAGGAAAAACCCCCTGAGACGATATGAGGAAGAACCCGTCCTCATCTGGGTGACACCGGAGAGTGCGCTTATAAATAATTCCCTTATATAACTGAGTACTATAATACAGCGTGTCTCAAAAGGCTCCATACACAGGGAACTGTGCTTGCAGAACTACAGCGGTTGTGTCTTCGTCAGTGGATGTTCGTGGACGTCCGCTTCTCGGTTGGTCCGCAACCCTTCCGGTCTTTTTGAACGTGTTAATAAGTTTGGCGACAGTGTCGTGTGTCATGTGCTCGCCATGTTTCCTGTTAAAGTCCATCGCAACCTTGCGACGGCTTCCTGATCCGGCCACGAGAATGAATGATTTCAATATACTCTTCTTTTGTCAAAGGTGTTCTTAAAGGCTATCTAAAAAAAATAGAATATAAACTAAGTATGAAAAATTTTGGAAGACATTTTGCTAAAAAGTGTTCATTTCCCCCGAGTGTGTGGAGACTTTCGGGACACGCTGCAGTCATTAAGTGCAGCTGTGTAACCAGGAACTTCTGAGCTTTGAGCTGTGA
>CM040998.1:17239644-17255730 GCA_022985145.1 Pangasius djambal
TTCTTTTACAAATACCAGCTCGTCCCAGAGGCCATGGCATGGACTCAGTGCGGTGTCAGAAATGTATAAGCAGAAGTCTTTAACAGTCGGAGCACAGAGATTAAAAAACACAAAATTAAAATTCTCAACGTGTTCTTTTTTTTTTTTTTTTTTTTTTTGTAAGAGTCATTCCATGACCTGAGATCACCGCGTGTGTGAAGTGACAGTGTTGAGAGTGGCGCTTAACCTTCACTTGGCCTATGAAGGGCATCACACTGTGCCTGTGAACCATTCACCGAACATGATTCATGTGTTTAAGGGCGGCATTTAACGAGCTGTGAGAGGGAGTACTGCTATTAATAACACACACACACACACACACACACACACACACACAGCTAACTGACATGCTGTGAAAGAAGTGCATGATGACACAATGCTCACCTGTTTCTTTCCTCATGTGTATATGATGTGACGCGCGCACACACACACACACACACACACACACACACACAGTGGAAAGGTACTGACTTGTCGTTCTCGATGTCTGAGACGTAGCTGGTTTTGAAGTGACCGGTGACGAGCAGCTCGGGTGTGGTCTGGCCCTGGAACAGCAGTCCCTCTTTAGCCATCTTCACCAGGATGATACGCACCAGCTCACCCATGTACATCCCACTGATCATCTTCTCAAATCTACACACACACACACGTTTATTTATAAATTTATTTATAAAAGAGGTTGCTGTGGTATATTTGCTTGCTAACCCTAGTGGTGAAGGTGGGTGTGGCCTCTATTGTATCTGTCAGTCTCCGTGAAGGAGGTGTGGTATCTGGCATGGGGCGTGGCTTTTCCTCTATGCATGTCAGTCCGAATGAAGGAGGTGGGCGTGGCCTCTCGTGTATCTGTCAGTCTCAGTGAAGGAGGTGAGGCTTTCCTGTATCTATCAGTCACAGTAATGAAGGTGGGAGTGGCTTCTCCTCTGGGCATGCGAGTCCCTGTGAAAGTGGGCGTCGCCTTTCCTCTGTATCTGTCAGTAAAGTAGGTGGGTGTGGCCACTATACTTGGTGGGTGTGGCTTCTCCTCTGTGCAAGTCAGGCCTAGTAAAGGTGGTGTGGCCTCTCCTCTGTATCCATCAGTCCTAGTGATGACACCATAAGTGAGACATGGGCATGTCAGTCACAGTAAAGGGGCGTGGCTTGTCCTTTGGTCATGAACGTTACAGTAAAGGAGGTGTGGCTTGTCCCCTGGGCATGCCAGTTACAAAAAGGGGGTGTGGCTTGTCTTTGTACATGTCAGTCACAGTCAAGGGGGCGTGGCTTGTCTTCTGTGCATGTCAGTGTCGGGGAAAGATGCGTGGCCTCTGTGCCTGTCTCACTTTATATACAAGGACACTTGCTTATTTAAACAGGAGCTTTGCTCTTTGTCTCGCTCATTCACCAAATGCTCAATAATATACTACTTTAATATTAAAGTCTGACCATGTGGGCACACCGAGGGGATGCAACCTGCTCTTAAATTAAAATAAAAAAATGTTACATGTTTTATGGATTGAGTTCTTTAAACCAGCAGGATTCAAATAACCTTCACACTTATCACTGAAACTTTGATAACAATGAGAAATACTTCAAACTATCAGTCTGTATTTCACATCCTTGTACAAAAAAAAAAAAAAAAAAAAAAAAAAAAAAAAAAAAAAAAAAAAAAAAAAAAAAAAAAAAAAAAAAAAAAAAAAAAAAAAAAAAAAAAAAAAAAAAAAAAAAAAAAAAAAAAAAAAAAAAGCACTACTCAGTAAGTAATCACGGCATGTATCTGCTTCAGAATGTTCTGTTCCTATCAGGAAAGAAGGACTCGGGAAGTTAATAAGCACAGAGCAGCTCAAGGCCAAAAAGGCTTCTGTACTTCAGCAGGACACTGACCGGATGCGTGTGTAATAAATAAATACATAAATAAATAAATAAATAAATAAATAGAAATGCATTCAACACAGTCATTTACAATAACGTGAGCAGCGAGTGCAGCACTCAAGCAGATAAATCCCCGGCTCTGCACGTGACACGGGTTATTTTCTCTCTCCAGCACCATGTGTGTCACTCGTGTCACTCACAGCTGTTTGCCGGGGTTCAGCGATCCGGCGTCGATCTCGCGGTCGAAGTCGGTGCGAATGTCTTCGAGAGATCCGTCGTCTCCGAACGCTCCCCACTCCATGTTCACACACATGCGGCCCTCGTCTCCCTCCACCAGCTCCAGGTTCCTCATCTCCTCCATGTAGCACGCATTCGTACCCGTACCTACACACACATGCACACACACACACGCACACGCACAAAATGTCATTGCGAAACAGACACAGGTAAAGAGAGAAAAGTGATACAGTTTGAACCATCTTTGTGAAAAAGCAATTAAACATTCAGAAAAATAGAATTATAAGTAATTACTTGAAATGCCAAATTTAATTCGATTTCATCGACTCAGTCATTAACCTGAGCAAAAAGCTCTTCATGCAAAAATTCCCCTGAGGTGGAGTTAGTGGTTCATGATGCATTTTTGACTTTTTGTTAAAAATCGTCTTCAAAAGACTGAACGCGGCGCGTACGTGAAACCATCAGAGCTGCAGAAGAATATTAGATGGCTCACACAATGAAAAAACAGCACTAGGAATTTCACTACAAGGCTTGTCTTGCAAAAAGTATAAAAGAAGCAAAACACTGCGAGAGAGAGAGATAGAGAGAGAGAGAGAGAGAGAGAGAGAGAGAGAGAGAGAGGTGAAGGAGAGTGGTGGAGATGACTCGCCTACAATGAGGCCGATCTCGCAGTGATGGTCGTCGAAGCCGCAGGTCATCATGGTGCCTACGGTGTCGTTGATCACAGCAACAATGTCGATGTCAAAGTCCTGAGAGAGGAAGAGAAGAAGCGGCTTTGAAGAGTAATACACAGCAACAACAGCACACGGTAATAATAACAGTAAGGTTTTCATCTCTTTTCTGAAAGCATGAAAGGCTGTGACGTGTTTTTCTGTAGCTGAAGTCAACTACATGACCGCTGCGCTTAGCTCTTAACAACACTGCTCAACTGACTGGTCAATTTATTTCCAACCGAGGCGTGGAATTGTACTCAGCTTCCATAATCAGCGCTTTAAAAAATAGATCAAATAAAAGTAAACACCATGTTTGGATGGAGAAAGTTTGTAAATTGTGTTGTCTATGGTTTCTTCAATATTTCTGCTTCTTTATTAACAGTGAATTACAGCCGAGCAGAAATTCTTGCGCAAAAAAGCCGTAATATAACTAATTATAACTAATATAATACTCATGAATAATAATAATAATAATATCTTTCACATCTGATGTGAGGACAGAACACCACAGCTCACAGCTGAAATGTTTTTTTAAGCACGTAAACATGATGTGGAACAAATAAAACCTTTAGTTAGGAGATGATAACGATCATAAACCTGTTCGTCTGTATTAATGTCCTTAACCTGCTTGCCAAACGTTACTGCGTTACTTCAGCTACCTCTACCACTGGAGCTTTCACCTGCCTGATGGGCTAGATAATAAACGCAGAATTCGTCCATCCCTAATGACACACAAGCAATAGCTACATTATTAAATATTCTGTAAAAGCTACCATGAAACAAAGAACTGTACCAAACAGCGTTGCATATGCAAAACCTCAGGTGTTTTTATCTGAGCTGTAATTTAACATAAAAAGCGGACGGTCAGTTTGTTGTCCAGACGCCGAGGCACTCCTACGTTCCTGTGGGATGTATTCGAAGAGCCTGATGAAACACTGGGAAACAACCACAGGCCGAATCTCACGTCCACAGAGAGCATGTGGGTTTGTTTCATTTATAACAGCACAGGAACCTCAGTCGGCGAGCTAAAACTGACAGGAAGTCTCTCAAGACAGCTCGTCTGGCAGGATTAGTGCTATTATTAAGGTGAGCAGAGGCGTGACAGAGTATTAGGAAGGAAAAGAGCGGTGATGTGCGATCAACTTTGCAAGTCGGTAGCGGATGTGACTAGATTTTTCCGAATTAGGAAACTTTTATCCATGTTTCAGATTTCTCTTAATATCCGTCTCCATCGTCATCGCTCTTACCCCTCTCCTCCTGATGGCTTTCCTCAGCAGGCTGACGACGTCTTTCCCCTCCACCCCGCTCGCCTTGAAGCCCTTGGTCCACGACACCAGGATGCTCTGCAAACGAGACACAGCCGTAACCATGGTAACGACCGGGAGGGATGTTTAAAACCACTCATGACCGGGTCATCAGAGAAACAAACACGTTACAACAGTCCAACAGTCCAACAGTCCAAAAGTCACGTTTTTAAACAAGAGCTCCTGTTTGTTTGTTTGTTTGTTTTTGTTAAAGCAAAAATAAGAAGTAAAAGGGGCGGGGTTAGTGAAATGAACGTGAAATGAACGTGAAATGAACGAAATGAAGCACGGCAACGTTGTGAAGCGTTTTTCAGCCCCAGTTTATTTTAGCAGGGAGATGGAGACGGAATATACCGATGACTCCTCCCCCCACCCCCAACCCTCCAATCACAAGCGTGAACAGAAATCATGTGACTAGTTAAACTCACGCTGCGTTCAAATAAAGCTCGTAACTTCGTATTTCCGAACTGAGAATAGAAGAAATATCCCCCCCCAAAAGCAAGTGACGTCATGTCAACTTCGCTACTTTCGGTGAGTTTATTATTACTAGTAATTACTTTACATACATCAACGTAGACACGTCAGTTGGTCTGTAACAAAAACGCACACTTGTGCTGAGGCGTGCCTGATTTTTCCCCACTCTGTAGCTCGAAAAATGACGCAATTCCGATTTCAGACTTTCCACGTCAGCATCAAACCCAGAATTTTAGCAAAATTTAATAATAAAATCTGCAAAAGGGGCAGGTTTTATTATCTTTTTTCAAACAGGCACCAAAATGTCCTCGAGCGACTAAATCAAACAATAAACAAGCACCAGAGTGTGGCGTTTGCTCAGTCGCACACTTCCATGCTCCAGTCCTCACCTCGTCCAGCTTGGTCTGCTGGCAGGGGAAGGAGAAGGTGAAGCCCAGCGGCAGTTTCTTCTCCTTGATGCCCAGTTTCTCCAGGAAGTTGGCCAAACATTCAGCAATGTGGTCAAACAGCTGGCCAATGAGAGAGCGAGAGAGAGAGAGAGAGAGAGAGATTAGTGGGAAAGGTCTGATAAAACCACGATACCTTGCAGCACAATAAATTCTCCTTTTGACCTCATATAATGTGGATATAGTTGAGTGCAAAAGTTTGTGCGCCCATTCCAAGACCATCCCTTGTTTCTGTGCGAATCTCTTAACGTAAACCTTCGTCCTGGATGGTGCTGTATTTTCTTTATTCGTGTGAAAAGTCAGCGGCTGTGTGTCGCTATGATGTTTTTGCTAGCACAGTTACAATGACGTTTAATAGGAGAAAATTTTCAAACCCGCGTAATAACGGTCAGGTTTCACTGTTAGCTCCTAAGAACACTTTCCAACGTCATATTAATGAGAAATCCGGCGAAGGAGCAGTGGAGACGGTGCACACGCTGGACTCAAACTCAACGTCGAGTTGCGAAAGAGTCTCGACTCGGCTAGTTAGCGATCTACAAGACGACGAGCGTGATGGCGCTGATGGCGGTATTAGCACGAACGCTGCAGCTTCGGAAGCTGATCTGTTTGAGCCGCGTGTTCAGATGAGGAGGTGAGAGGGCCGGACAGACTAAAGGACTAAAGCGCTGCTGCATCACTCCAAATAGCTCAAATAGACCAACATGTCTTGAATTTAATCATAAAATAAATCTTTTGCACCATTCAAGATCACATATTGTGTATAAATATGGACACAAAATTTCCCTGTTGATTTTTTTTTTTCCCTGTCAGGTCAGGGTACGCAAACTTCTGCACTCTGCAAAGACAGAAAACCGGAATCCTGATCACGATAATAACAATAACATTTTAAACCTTTCTTTAAAAACAAAAAGTAGCAAACCAGACAAGCAGTCTAATCTATGCATGTTTTCCCACTCAGGAGTTTCAGGATGGCTACATTTTTACATTTTTACTAAAACCATGACGTCACTAAAAAAACTAGATAACAGCGTAATCCTGCTTGTGACCTTCCGAAACTTTTCCTATAGTTTAACGGGCTTTGGAAGGACGTTTGCTGAAATAACCCTGAGAATTCCAACAGAACGACCTCTAAGTATTTATTCTGACTTTATCCCCTTTTTTTTTTTTTTTGGAAAGAGACAAGCAGGAGAAAGACGTTTTCACTATACATCATGTCTTGCTGAAGGCTGAAGGTAACCGTTTCTCAGACTGCTGAATTACTCCGCTGACTCTCTCCAAGGCTAGCAGACGTTTATTATTACTTAATAATGACTTAATCACGTTCCCATTTAGTGCACTTTTAAACGGGGAGTGATAATACAGGCGGTAGTATGAAAAGGACAAAAGCGTGACGGCCCAACATCGAAAATATGAAACGCATAGAACGTAGAAAATACGAAACGCACAAGATTTAGAAAAAAATGCGAAAATAGTGTAACGATACGAAAACATGCGACATAGAAAAAAAAAAGTCACAGGACGTAAAAAAGAGAAATGCGCACGATCCAGAAAATATGAAACACATGCGACATAACAATAACAATACAAAACACACACAACATGCTTGTTCTAATGCGTTATTGTTTACTCTCCATATAAACGGATTTAAACAACCTGCGCAGATATGATGCAGAAATGTTCGCTTAACATTGACGGAAGGAGTCTCCAGTGTCAGCACCTTGTTACAGTCACAGGTAGAGCTGTACACACACACACACACACACACACACACACACCTCTGTCCCGCTGCCCCTCATCAGTGTCTCTGGAATGGCATAAATCTGATTCTCCATCTCCACCGTCTGTTTGCCGTTAGAGGACACTTTAACACGCAGGACTCGGAAATTTGTCCCTCCGAGGTCCAGCGCCAGGAAATCGCCTTTTTCTGCATAAAAGGAAGAAAACTGACGTGAGACCACATCATACAACACAGTGGTTACAAATCATAACTAAAAAGCACTTCTTACACACGTCATAAAATTTTTTTTACGCCACGTGCGTTTCGTATTTTCCCCCGCCACGTGCGTTTCGTATTTTCCCCCGCCACGCGCGTTTCGGATTTTCCCACGCCACGCGCGTTTCGGATTTTCCCACGCCACGCGCGTTTCGGATTTTCCCACGCCACGTGCGTTTCGGATTTTCCCCGCCACGTGCGTTTCGGATTTTCCCACGCCACGTGCGTTTCGGATTTTCCCCCGCCACGTGCGTTTCGGATTTTCCCCCGCCACGTGCGTTTCGTATTTTCCCACGCCACGCGCGTTTCGTATTTTCCCACGCCACGCGCGTTTCGTATTTTCCCACGCCACGCGCGTTTCGTATTTTCCCACGCCACGCGCGTTTCGTATTTTCCCCGCCACGTGCGTTTCGGATTTTCCCACGCCACGTGCGTTTCGTATTTTCCACACCTCGTGAGTTTCGTATTTTCCCACGCCACGCGCGTTTCGTATTTTCCCCGCCACGTGCTTTTCGGATTTTCCCACACCTCGTGCGTTTCGTATTTTCCACACCTCGTGAGTTTCTGGCTGTCCTTGTGTTATGCTTTTGTCCTTTTCCTAATCCTGCTTGTATTATCATGTGTATAAAATGCGTATAAACTAGAAAAGAAGAACACCAGTGAAACTCTCAGCACTTTCTTCAGGGTGATGTCTTGAGCGTAGGCGAGCGAAGGCAAAGCCGTTCTCTCGACCTTCACTCCCACGAAACAACGTCCAATATAATCCGACACCTTATATTCCTCATCTGAAAAGTCAGCTCTTTTCTACAGTAACGTTATAAAAGTCCAATCGTAACTGCTTATGAGCTGGGATATGATATAAAAGCCTATATCAGATATAAAAGTGTGTGTGTGTGTGTGTGTGTGTGTGTGAGTGTGTGTGTGGGGCTATATTAAAATAAAATGATTTATGTGATATTCATAGAAAGCATCTGACCATGAACGTATTTAGCACTGCAGGTTTATGAGACATATGACACCCGCGTTAACATCAAACACAGGAGAAACTTCTAGTTCAAAACTATAAATCTATTTCATTTTGTTTTGTTTTGTTTGCAAATGTTTTCCAGTCCACTCCTAATAAAGCAAAAATGTCAAAGGTTCTGCGAGACCACTGAAGGTGTAGCCTGAGAAGCGAGTCATCTTACAGTGTGCTGCTATCAATATGTTGTATTATTATCCTCCAGGAAGCATGATCTACGCGCAAGGACACCTTCTTTTCAGCTTTCTCACATCTCAAACGAGCTGCAGTTTTCAGACTGCTTTTAATCAGTCCTTTACTGCCGCTGCTCCGGGATTGCTCCAAAGAGACGCCGCGAACAAAGGACCTTCGCTGACACTAATTTGAAAGAATTACGAGCAGCAGGAAGTCAAAGAAACAGAATTCTAGAAAGCAAAAGTGAAAAGAAGGAAGTGACAAAAGGACAGAGAAAATGATTAACTCTGCCGAGCGAACTGCGCTATCGGCAAGACCGCTATCTAACAGGCTAATAAAGACCTGAGTCAACAAGGAAAAGCAAACCGACGAATGCAGGACCTTCCCTCAGCATCGCAAATAATCTGTCCTTAACACGGCTGCGTGAACTTACAGCTAACACACGTCACACCAAGGTGACCAACACACACACACACACACACGAGGGTCTGTGAGAGCCAGTCCACTCAGGGGCGGACTTAGCACTAGGCAAAGGTAGGCAACCGCCTTCGGCCCCCGGAAGCCAAGGGCCCTCTAAAAACACAAATTATACATATTTATAATTATTAATGCTAAATAACGTGTGTTGAAAATTTAAATATCGATATTAAAACTGAACAGGGCCCCCAAATCACTAAACCCGCCCCTGAGACCACCACACACGTGATGGTATGACTTCTTTGTTTTGTTTTGTTTTGTGCTGCTGAATTCTGGATTCTGATTGGTCAGAAGTGCGGCTGGAAACCACATGCTGGTTCTAATATGTTATTGTTTCCGTAGTAACAGTTCACATGGAGATTTCTACAGCAGATGCTCCACGTAAACGGTTGTATTTTCTGTGTCCTGTGCGTTTCACGTTTTCTACGTCATGTACACCGTCATGTGCATGTCGGATTTTCGAGGTCACGTGCGCAAACTAAGACTAAAAAACAAATCAAAAACGTTTTTACTGTTTAATAAAAAAAAACTTTTTTTATTTTATGGAAGGAGACTCCAGTGTCAGAGATAAAGCCGCTACTTTAGGTTTTTCGATATCTTCGGGACCGAGGTGTTTACACTTTGCTCTAACTTGTTTCGTGGACATTCAACAATATTAAATGTAACTATAACTGGATAAAAAGTATGATCTGTCATTCTTTAATTAGTAGAACATTGTAATCGTTGGCAAATTGTTGTGGTATAAGAGCAATAATACATTGGGACGTGCTGTCATAGCAACAAAATAAAAATAAAAAAATCGACTTCAGTGTGGTAACAGTAACTCTACTTCATCTCGTCACCACATCGTTAGTTATTTTCCTGTGACAGCACGACATGGAGCGTTTTATTTCTTTCTTTTCATATGCCAGGGGTTAATATTTCCCTGTTGCTTAGCAACGGCGTTCGCACAACCCCGAAAAGAAAGAAACTTGAATCCCATATTGAAAAGACAAATTCATGACTTCCATTTGAACCGTACGCTTTAAGTTTTACCTCAGAAAAAAAAATCCTGATACATGTGTTAAGAAAAACTATGACTTTTTTTATCACCCACATTTGACTGAAGGATAAAGACCAGAGTGTTGTGAATCATCTACAGGTAATAAAACACAGTTTGTGTCCTGTCTGATAAGAGATAAGAAACATGATGACTATATGAACTCGCGGGCTTAATGCCCAGTGCTACTGTGTGATGGAGCTGCACTCCTCCTCCTCCTCCTCCTCCTCCTCCCTCGTTACCTGTGCCGTCAGGTGTGGAGCGCACGAATGTGGGCAGCATTTTCACCGAGGCTGTGAGGTTGGTGTCCCTGCCCAGGCCTTTGTCCATTTCCCTCCGGAAGCGCAGGGACACGTCCATCAGGTTCTCGTTGGACAGACGGAGGTGGTACAGGAACTTATCCACCTGAGAAACAGGGAACAGGGGCGTCGGTGAACAGCTACATTCTATAAACTTAGACAAAAACAAGACGAGATACACACGATGACTGGGCTGGTCTAACAATAACGCGTTAGTAGAGACGTAAAAATTGTAAAGATAAAGATCTGACTTTTGATATGCATTTACCAAGAAAGATTCAAGAAATTTAGCCTGTATACCACATTACTCCTGGCACAGAGGCCACGCCTCCTTCACTGAGACTGAAAACTAGTGGCCACGCCTCCTTCACTGAGACTGAAAACTAGTGGCCACGCCTCCTTCACTGAGACCGTCAGGAACAGAAGTCACACCTTCACTGGGACTGAATCACAGAGGCCACGCCTCCTTCACTGAGACTGTCAGGAACCGAAGCCACACCTTCACTGGGACTGAATCACAGAGGCCACGCCTCCTTCACTGGGACCGAATCACAGAGGCCACGCCTCCTTCACTGGGAATGACAGAAACTGAGAGAAACTGACAGAAACACCTCCTTCAAAGTGACTGACAGCCACAGAGGTCACGCCCACCTCCTTTACTGTGATTGACAGGAACAGAGGCCATGCCTCCTTCACTGGAACTGAAATACAGAGGCCACACCTCTTTCACTGAGACTGACAGAAACAGAGTCCACATCTCCTACACCGTGATTGACAGGCAAAAAAAAAAAACTTCCTTACTGTGACAGCCAAAGAGGCCACACCCACTTTCTTTATTAGGGCTGAAAGGCACAGGGGCATCATTCTGAATTCACCATGCAGTGTTCAGTGTTCTGTATCGTTCCATATAATTCATTCATCCTTTCCCAGAAAATAAGGCTTGATCCTGAACAATCCTGAGCATGAGAAACGTGACACCTCCCGTTCCTGGTCCTGCTCGTCCCGTACAAACATAGTACACATCATTTAAAACGTGTCGAGGACAGGTCAATGAGTTGGAATGGCCAATTTTATCGCCGGGTGAGTCACATAGATCTGAGGCAGGTGAGATCTGATCGCACCCATGCACTCTGATACTCATGATCTGAGCTGATGAAATTTCCTGGAAGACAAAAAGAGGTCATTCTGTCTCGGCAACTATGAGTAAAGTGTGAAAGGGAAGGACGAGACCATCCTGATTCAGAGATATCCAGGAAAATGGTTCCTTTTTTAAAAAAAAACATGACACAGACAGTGAACTCACATCAAAGTATGTAAGAATTAGGACAATGGTCTTATATTTACTTTATTTTCACACTTCCTGATTACTCAAGTTACGCGTTTACACCCTTAACACACACACACTTCTATTCATTCGCAGCTGACCCTCAAGCGTCCAGGCTTGTGCAATTCAGGAGGTTCCTACTGCAGCCATGTGACATGACACCAGAGATGGAGAGGAAAAAAACACACGCACGCGCGCGCACGCACACACACACACACACACACACACACACCCTCTTAAACAGGCCTTGTCAACCTCCCAACCCGCCAGAGTAAACACTGCAACAGCTATATGTGATAATTATAACCCGTGTGGTAACGAGAGATCCAATTTGTCCATAACTGTACAGTGTATGAGAAGTAGGCGTGTGTCACTTACCCTTAATTATACTGTATTTAAAAAAAAAATAAAAAATACTACACTGAATTATTATGGCACGCTTTTTAAACTCACGTTCAGTAAGCTGAAAGTCACATGCCATGCTACTTTCAAATCTGTTCGTTACAAGACAGATGTCCCTAAAGTCAGTGTCATCAAGGCTTACACCAATAAATCTTCAGCGAGCTCCAAGAGCACATCAGTAAATAGAAATGCCACACCAAGGCAAAATCGGCTGCTTGTAGTCAGTAGGTGAAATGTGTATACGTGGTTTAATCAGCTACGTTACGGCTTATGCTAACAATCACAAAGGATTATGGGTAAGAGACACACTAACGCTTCCTCCTTCTCTAAGGCGCCATTACTTTTGTCCTAACTGAAATTCTAGTCTTATTTGTCTTAATTCATGGATTTGTTTTGGGTTGCTTTCTTTCAAGCCCAAATTAACAGCACTCATTTATCAGATTTTTTAGAAAAGTTGTGTGTAAACGTTTTCATAGGCCAAATCGAATTAAAGAAAAATCAGATTTACGAAAAACGTTTTTTTTTTTTCTCCGTACTCACATGGACACGTTAACGAACGCAGATCAACCATAAATTACCCAGCGTGTTCAATGCACACTAAGCCACGCCCACAAAACTCCATAAAAGGCAAATTCCACAGACAGGCGAAAAGGACAAAATGCAGATAAAGGGTAAAAGAGCACCTCCTGGACAAACTACAAGCGACGTGACGCATCTTGGACAACCCAAAATCACCTTTTCTTCGCATTCGCGTTATCACTACGTTTTTTTTTTTTTTAAGCATGTAACTAAAAATAAGATTTTGTAGTTTATCAATGCCACCTGAAGGGAGAATGTGAAAATTCCAGTGTGTATTTGCAAGAAGAAAGAAAAAAAATTGTGTACGTCATGTTTCGCTGCTACTCCTTTAAAAGATGGAGGACAGGAACCCTCAGGAGGAGAAGTGCGCGAGGGAGAAGAAACCCTTGAGGAACTGTAACTGTTTGACCTCGAGACAGAGTGTGTTGTAAGTCAGCATCGACACACGCTTCTCCGAGGCGGTCACGAGGCTGCTTGGAGGCGGAGAAACTCTGTGTAGAGCTCTGAAGAAACGCTCAATACTCTCTTGTTCAATACTCTAATGCTTGGTTACTTCGATGTGGAGCTTTTTTTTTTCCCCTTTTTTCCTTTGTACCTATTCTTCCTCCCTCGCTTTCTCCTACGCTCATGCTGCCTTCAAGTGCTTTGGAAATGATGTCAAATAGGAGTTCTTAAAACCACAGTGCTGTTAAATTCTCCATTCTCAATAACAAATCACAGGTTTATATTAACGCGCTACGTTACGGTTTCTGTAGCAACAGCTTATTCGCAGGGGCGCGTACTGTGAACGCTCCACATAAACGAAGTAAAAAACGTGTAATCGTTGATACGGTGACACTTTCTGTATGGAGATGGTATGGAAGGAGTCTCCAGTGTCAGAGGTAATGGTGTACGTTTAAGGTTTTTTTTTTTTTTAAAGGCCAGTGAGGGAACAACGGTTTATAGCTGCGTAAGTGAGAACAGGAACTCTTTTTTTTTTCTGCAGACGTTCCACAACATTGAATGTAACTATAAACAGATAAAAACACAAGATGTCTGGTTTAATTAATACAAAGTTGTAACTGATGGCAAACTGCTGTAGTATAAGAGAAATAAAACACTTCTGGATGTGCTGCTATAGGAAAATAATCACTTTGGTGACCGGAAGTCCGCTTCATCGCTGATTATTTTCCTGTTTTATTCTTTAGCTGATCCCAAATGCACACGAACGCTCCTTCACGCAGGATTTCGGAAAAATAATTTTGACACCCAAACAGAGGATCTGTTACGGATTTTAGCTTTTCATCTTGTTGAAGCTGAGAAATTTGTAACTGAAGATGAAAACTGGGAATCTGAGGAGAACGCGGAGGCAGCATTAAATCAGCTACGTGTCAGTGTGAGTAAAAACCGAGCTTGGCAGTAATGATGTCCTCTAGGGACGTATCTGAATATGGGTACATTATTCGGAATGAATAGATAATACAGATATGAATAGAAAGACTATTCAATAGCAGGAAGACTTTTCTTTTTTTTTTTCCTTTTAGAAAGCTTAGGTTTTTACTTTCTTGCAGGAAAAAGCTGTCAGATATGAAGCTTTGGGAGACAACGAAACACCACTTTTATTAACATGAACATGAGCGCACGGTGCTGCGTCATGTATTTACAGAATTCACTCGTTCATCCTTAGTAACTGCCTGGTCAGGGTCACTGTAGTTTAAATCAGGCTACTTTTTTTTTTTTTTTTTTGCTATTTTTGGAAATAAAAGAGTTAAATTGTTATAAAATATCATGAGAAGGTACAAACAAAAAAGATAATTTTGTATATTTGGTACACAAAGATAGACTGAGGTATTGCGGTACACCACTAACATCGACGGTACGCTCGGAAAAGTGTGGCCACGATGTCATTTATCACAATATCTACATAGTGTCATCATCTCCTCCTTTCTACTTCTCTCATTAACATCTCAACTAAGCTGAACTCAGTTTATCTTTATAAAAAAATGTCGACGTTACACTTTATAGGCACACACGCGCCAGCCGGCAGCCTGAGTGAAACTGAAGCGGTAGGAAACTCCCCGAAATCGAATCAGTGAGTCAACCGAATCAGAGTGACTCAAAGATTCGGATCATTTTTAGCGCACGGGTAAATGAGGAATCGTTCGGAGGATTTCGATTCGTTTCAGAGGCTGATGCCTGACGCACACTTGGGTGACGAAACAAAGGCGCTCGTGGCTCCCGGTTTTACTGCTAGAGCTTCTCAGCGTGGCAGGAAGAGGTGTGTGTGTGTGTGTGAGTGAGAGAGAGAGAGAGAGAGAGAGAGAGAGAGACGAGAAAAGTTGTTCAGCGACATTACTGATCACTTTTCAGTGTGACATCATATGTAGGCTGTTTAGCTGACAGTACTCTCTCTCTCTCCCTCTCTCTCTCTCTGTCTGTCTGTAAAAAATGCGGAAACTCGTGTACCGGCAGTCACGTGTCTAATGGACGCACTAGCATCAACACTACATCATTATATTCCCCTATTATGACTCCAGACCCTCTAGAAACCTGATGAATGAACTAGTAGCTGTATCCCAAACCGCACTCTAGTGTGCTACTGAACCAAAATCGAACGCGGCCTCACTCACCATGGTTACGTTCCAAACCTGCGTACTACCGCACTACATAGTATGCAGTACACACGTACTATTTAGTGCGGTATGAAAGATTTAGGTCGCACTCAGGGAGTTAGTAAGTTAACCATCCGAGTGGGTGGTAGTTAGGGAGCCTTTGTTTTAACCAGTTAACCTAGCTGGTTGTTAAGATACTCACTTTCTGCACATGGTCATGATGGAGTTCAGTAACGTAGTACGCTAGGAGGTGTGAGGCTATCATTGTGCCGCGTCCTTCTTCTTCTTCTTCTTCTCCTCCTTCTTCTCTTGTTGCTTGACTTATTCGTGTGTCTTTAATTTAACTTAAGTAACTTTTCTTTTCTTTCTGGTAGTTTCTCTGGGTAAACTTTTTGTTGTTTTGTTGTTGTTGTTGTTGTTTTTTCTTCACTACACCCTCATGGGCTCCAAAAGGTGTCCAAAAAAAATAATAATCCTCTTTCTCTTTACACGCGCGCGCACCTCCGGATGATGTCGGCACTCACTTCCCATTTAGTTCGCGCCTCATTTGCATAAATTGGACGTCACGATTTCTCTCGCTTCCTATTGGTTCCGGGGGGTTGGGTTGGGAGGGGGGGGGTTAAGTGTGTCGCGAGACGCCTCCAGCATGTGTTCAGGAGTTTCAATATTTTAATCATGTTTATATAAATAACAATTAAAACCTTATAATATAATATAATGTAGTAGATAAAGAAAAAAAAGAAGAATACTATTTTAACACAATATTTTTGTTTTCTTTCTGCAACTTTTTTTCTTCCAAATCATTATTTTTTTTATTATAATTATATGATTATAATATTTTTATATACTATATAATGCATAATATAGTACAATTTATACTACTGTATTAAAATATATATTAAAAAGAAAAAGTATAACAATACACACACAGCTATTTTAACCCGACATCCGTCTACAGAAATCATTTTTTTAGTAGTGCTTTCTTTTTTATATATAAAACACCAATTGCAAAATTATTGTTACATGAAAAATAGAAGAAAAATAACAATGTTTTATTAAAGAAAAACAATTATTATAATGCTTCTTATAAAATATATATTTTATAATATATATACTATATATACAGTAG
>CM040998.1:17255830-17276427 GCA_022985145.1 Pangasius djambal
GACAAGCTGATACTCACAGGGTTGTATTTAGAGTTGAGTCGAGGATTTAAAACTGCACACATCTGTTTGCAGACCACAAATGTGTGTGTGTGTGGAGGAGTTTGTCTAAAACAGAGGTGTGTCTTAATTATGCACAATTCTTACCTTAAACTCCAGCGCGTTTTTTACTGCATTTTTCGAGAGAGCAGTATTAAGTCCAGCGACATGTAACCACAATATGTCACGCTGAAATTTATATTTTGTCATGAGACCAATATTAAAGACACAAATATGACACTTTATTAATTGATAATATCATGCCTTTAAAGTGCACGAAAAGAGACACCGCTTAATCAGAGACATCGCATCTTTCAAGGACAGATTTTTTTTATAGCTTCAATGATGAATGAAGTTAAAGCTAAAGCTAAAGCTAAAGCGTAGCAGATGAGCGCTCTAATGGGCAGATTGTGCTACAAACCATGGGCACGGTTTCTTTGCAGGAGAGTGCGTCCAACTAACACAAACACTTATTAAAAGTGAATTAAAAGGGCGATAAAATTGTCTACACCCCGTTCACAGGTTATGATTTCATAACCTCGATTTAGTATCTGTGCTGGATCAAGTGCTATTCTATAACCTGCTGAAAGCCATATTGTTAAATTAAACCAACTGTTGTAGAGATTACAACTAGGACTATTTATGCAGCAATATATTAGATTAGATTTATTTCAATGCCTGCCGTCTTCTCATTCATATCATTATTTATTTATTTATTTACTTACCCACATTATGTCCACTAGGGGGTCCACTAGGATCAGTCAGAATATGCTAGGGGTCCACAGGTGAAAAAGATTGAGAACCATTGGTCTAGATCACCGCCTTTAAACACAAACACATGCTTTTAAACTCAAAAAAAGATAGAAAAGATAGAAAGGATAGAAGGATAGAAAATACGTGAAGTGAAGCTGCTGTCTTTGCTGTCAAATATTCAGTGATGTAACATAAAAGCTAGAGACAGCTGAACAATGAAAAGTCTAATATGATGATACGAATGAGAAGACGGCGAGCACTGAAATAAATCCAATAGGAGTCTAGTGTATTGCCCATATATTGCTGCAAAAATAGTTCTAGTTGTAATCATCACATTAATCTCTGCAACAGCTGGTTTATTTTAACAGTATATAAGTAGTCTGCGCTACATGTTTTCATAAACCAACAAGTGTCAAATTGTACCTGTTAAACATGAAATTGGAGTTTTTGTAGCTTGGGGTGAACAGTAAAATGTAAAATTTGATTAACACTCTGAATTATCATTTGTTTATTTAACCCATCACTGTTGAACACAATGCAAACCTTGTGCTAATGACGACACGGTGAACAGAGATCACTCCAGAATGAGCACGCTAGGCTACGTTAGTGAGAGAGTTGTGTATGCACATGACTAGCCTATAGGGACAATAAAAAATAAAATACTAAGTCTGCAGCTTTTTTCTTAAATTTAACAAGAAAAAAATGTATTTAAAGTATTCTTAAATATTTAACAAAAATACCACTTATACATATTTGAAATAGTTTTAGAAATAATCCCACAGACCCCCTGTAATTATGCCACAGACCACACGGGGTCCACGGAGCCTGGTTGAGAAACACAGGTCTAGATGCTATTGAAAATCCCCGGCTCAGGCACTTCTACTCACGAAAAATCTGGCAACCTCAGAGGCTTGGAGTACATGCAGATGATTTTAGTAATCTGAATGTGGAGCTCACAATCTCTCTGTAAGTGCGTGTGTAACCCAACTCTGAATACAAGAAACTTTCCCCATGTAGATATTAACAGAAATTTTGAACTTAAAGCGTCTGCTCGGGACTCGGGACTCGGGACTCGGCCTGTGGTCAGTCGTTGAGTTTATGACTCTCAGTTCATTTCCCCCTAGTGGAGAAAAACAGAATTATTTTAATCTTTCAATTTAATTACAGACCAAAACCTGATTTTATTTTAATTTATAACACAGATTCTGAATTAATTTGGTGGGCAGGATTAGAGGCACTGGCATATTTCCTGGTCACGGTGGTGGTGGAACGCGGAAGCTACTCTGGGAATTCTGTTCAGAAGGCATGTATACACCCCCCCCACACACACACACACACACACACACACACACACACACACACACACACATAGCAATCTACAATCTACATAACAGCACATTTTGGACAGTAAGAGAAAACCGGAGAACCAGAAAGATACTCAGACAGACAGACAGAAAAAAACAACAAAAAGCCTCTTAGATGTCCTCGGAGTGACAGGGAATCCTCTGGGAGAACTTTTCCTTGGAATAACCACCCACATAAATAATGTTTGCCCTCTAATCTGAGCAGCTCATGCAGCTCAGGGTCTATAGACATAGCTCAAGTTGCCTTGACTGTCATCTTGCTCTCTTTAGACCATGAGGGTAGATGAACTTTTCTAGCTAATTTCTAAATTTCACCTAGGCACGAATGTTTTGAGTGTGTGTGTGTGCGTGTGTGAGATACTTTACCTGAACCATCCTACACTATCGTAGACATAATTATTTTCAGTAACATTTTATATTAAACGAAGAAATTGGATCTCGTCTGTTTCCTGTCTGTTGTGAAATAAAGTCAAAGCTGTGAGCTTGTGAGTTTTTCTCCTGTATTTCACACACGCCATTTTTCAAGCTAGCAATCTGTCTCATAGGATTTATGTTTAAAAACCGTAAAAACAAAGAAAAAAGGGATTCTCACCACACGTTTTGTTTTAACCAGCCTAGCAAGCATTTTAAAGCTAACCGCACTATTGCAAGCAAATATCGGTCTGTTTAATCTGCAGAAAGAAATTTTTCGGATGTTTGCTGGGGCTTTTTCATGCTGGTGTGTGCGTGCGTGTGTGTGAGAATCGGGTCTTATATAAGGAATGAATCACTCCGTGTCATGCGATAACAGGAAAATAATCAATGACAAGGTGGCATGATGAAGCAGACCCCAAAACTGATTATTTTCCAGTAACAGCACATGGAGTGTTTTATTTTTAATTCCTCTTACACCACAGCGATTTGCCAACGGTGCCAGAGAATGAGATGTCTTACTTTTTTTTTTTTAGCCGTTTACAGTTACATTCAGTGTTACAGAACATTGTTGAAACAAGTACGGTCATGTTCTCATTTAATCCGCACCATTCTTTTTTCTCTCTCTCTTGATGTGAAGATAAAAAACAAAACAAAACCAGAGCTTGTAATTTTATTGAGAAACCGTGAAGCATGGTTTCATAAGTCATTTCAGTTTAAAGTGAATTTCCAATATATAACAATAGAATTACTGTAAATAAGCGGAACCTGAAGGCTGAGTGGGAACAGCCGCAGCTCCACGTAAGTAGCAGAATTCATTAAATTATCATTCAAAATGGTTTTAAATTGCAAATTTCATAGCAGATGATGGGATGAGGAGCCGGGTCTTTCCCTGATGTATGCAAAAAATATTAGACAGCTGTTCAGATCACACTAAATCAGCCACGTCGTGTTATAATAAATGTAATAAGTAAATCTGATGAGTCAGTAAACCTCCATCAGCCTAAAAGGGGAGTCAGAAGAACACCTACTGGCTCGTAGAACTCGACTCCATACCACAGCGCTCCTGAAATCTGAAGTCATATAATAATGACTCAGTTTAAAAGTTCTCGAGAATCTGGCTTTGGCACTGGAAAGGACAGAACTCCAGAAGCATTAATTAAACAGGAAACATCTGCTGTCTTTTTAACCCGAGCTTAAAAAGTCATTTATAATCTGTAATGTACTTCATTAAAAAGGAAATGAATGGAAATAACTCTAAAGGGTGATTAACACTGAGATCAAAATTTGATGGATCATTCCACGGTTAAACAACTTGCCTGGTATTTCAGTAGAAATACACACTAATGTAATGAAAGACAAACCCAAACACCATACTTCTACTCTTACAGGATTGATGGGTTCTCGTCATTGATCCAGGACAAAGATCTTTATCTCCGGCAGAATGACGCCGTCCCTCATATCCTCCATTTCAGGCTCTCAATCCTGATGTCAGGTCAGCGTACAGAGCAAAGCAGCACGGAATCCATACCTTACTGTATCCTCTGTTCCACATCGCATCATCCGCTGCGGGCCTGCCAGTCGAAAGAATACAAACGTTACGCCACAGCGCTGCTGAATCCTGCATTCTGATTGGCCAGAAGGTGTTTATTCATTTTCTATAACAGCAGCTCTGACAGTAGCGCAGGTTTACATTAACGCGTTTGCTCTAACACATTATCGTTTCTATAGTAACGGCTCGTTCACATTATCAAATGTGTAACTGATAACTGATACAGTGAAGTTTTCTCTAAGGAGACATTTCTCTAGCATTTATGGAAGGAGTCTCCAGTGTCAGAGGTGAAGCTGTAATTTTAATTTTTTCCGACATCTTCAGGACAGAGGAGTTTACGCTTTTTTTTCCTGTAACATGACAAACTGCATTTATTTCTTTTTTTTGTCTTATTAACTTCAAGAGAGGGGAATAAAGAGACGCTGGTGAGGGAACGACTGCTTATAGCTGCTATAACGTAAGCGAGAACAGGAACTGACATGTTTCGCAGACGTTCCACAACATTAAATGTAGCTGTAAAAGGATAAAAAGTAAGACATTTTATTCTGTAATAATAACAAATTGCAGTAATTGGCAAATTGCTGTGCTTTAAGAGGAATAAAACACTTGGGCTGTTATAGGAAAATAATCTCAGTGGTAGCAGTAACTCACCGTAATCGTTGATTATTTCACTATAACTGCATGACACTGAGTGTGTTATTCCTTACAAATACAAACCATTAATGTAGCATAAACCCGAAAGCAATTTTCAGAATGTTTCAGACAGAATAAGAAAGATCTCCAAATCGACTAATCTGGAGCTGAGAACACTCTTAGAGAAAAGGGTTCTTTCACAGGTTGAAGGAACCCTCGGATGTAGGTTTCTCTAGAGGGACGAACTAAGAAACCAGGGTTACATTTCTGAGAAAAAAACTTCTTTCGATTCTTTAGATGATTAATGGTTCTGACTCTTTAAAGTGGGTCTACCTTCTTTAAGAAAAGGGATCCTGAAGGGTTCTTTGGATAGATAGAGGTTCTTTGTTTCCTAGAAGTGTTTTACTTGAAACCTTCTCAGAAAAGGAAACCATCTGCTGTAGGGTTCTACGTAGAACCTTTAAGGGTTTCCCCGGAGAGAGTGGATCGAGTGCTTTGGGAACCTTTTCTAAAAGAAAAATCCTCTGTTCTAGGACATTTAAGAGTTCTCCCATACGGATAAACTAGACTCAACAGAATACTGTATGATTCGAACAAATGTTTAATAATGTGTAATAAGTCTTTAAGGTTGTTCTGTCCTCTTTATAGCGGGTTCCTCAGTGGTTCTTCAGATAGTTAGCAGTTCTTAGAATGCTATGTAGAACGGTCCGACTCGGATCTCTAAGGAAACCATCTGTTTTAGGGTTCTACGCAGAACCTTTAAGGATTTCCCCAGAGAGAGAGAGAGAGAGAGAGAGAGAGAGAGAGAGAGAGAGAGAGAGAGAGGATTAAAAAATTAAGGTTTTATATTTAGATTTTTTTTCTTTAATGCCTTGGGAAACTTTTCTACAAGGGAAATAATCTCTTGTAGGATTCTGCATAGAACATTTAAGGTTCTCCCAGAGAGAGAGACAAACTAGACTCATTAGAAGTTTAGATGAAACCACTCACTTTTTTTTAATCTTTCCAATAGATACAAAGGGTTCCTCAGAGCTTCTTTGGGTAGTTAGCAGATCTAGAGTGCTAGAATTATTTTTTCTATAATATTATAGATTACACAATAAGGTTCTACCGTTCTCAACTGAATCCTTTTACACGCAGTTTGGACCAGGGGGTTCTTTATCCCACACATTCTTGTGTGCTTCCTGCTCTAAAACATCTGCCATGACTCACTAAAGCTCCGATAAAGAGCTGATGAGTGTTAAAGTAAGGAAAACTTTCTCATGTACAGAGAACGGGTTCTCCAGCATTTCCACATTTACTCATCCTTCTGACACACATCTGATTCAGCACTACACTAGAGAAACACTAAACTACTACCAGAAATTACTGTGACATCCCTTTTGGGAATAAAAAAAAAAACCAGAGCTGCGTTTTTTTTGTTATTGTTGTTGATGACTACATTTGGCTGAATATTTTCAGTGGCATCCCTACTAACTATAACTAGATGATGTTAACTACATACTTGTCTAACATTTAGTCAATTCGGAAAAATACACCAATAAATTTTATTTCACGTTAACGAACTCAAAACGTTCTCCATTTACCGTGACGGGAAGTGAGAACGTCGCATCAACACGTCTTTAAAGAGGGAAAATCGAGTAAACGATTACTCATGAGAGATGCGAGAAGGGGGCGGGGCTTCCAGGGAGAATTCAAAACACCTACGCAATTGTCGGTCATTCCAGATTTGTAAGTTTATTTATTTAGTTAGTTATTTATTTATTGCCTTGTCTATTGTGGGGAAAAAAGAAGAGTGCTTTGTTGGTGTATTTATTGAGCGATAACTCGTACCAGTGCACTCTGATGTTAAAATATGCAAAAATGCATCAAGACTGCCACATCTGCTTTTAAAACCGTGTGCTGCTGTGAAACTGTCGTGATTCTTTTAAACCTGGATCAAAATATTTTGGTCTAAAACGTTTTCATGCACAGTGTTCATTTAGGCAGAGTCAACATAAACATAAACATAAACATAAGATGTAAATCTTCACAAACTTTTATGGACAAATTTCAAAATTAAGTAAAAGATTATGTACAGTATGTTGGAGTCAGACTCCAGTGAACGGGTAAGATTTTAAAAATATATTTTTTAGCGGACGTAAAGGGACTCTGTGCCCGCAGCCAGGCAAGCGAGATGGGCTCAGTGGGCCTAATAGTGGCGCTATAACACAAGCCTTCATGATGAACGAAAGCCTTATCTTGAGAACCACAAGTCTGACACTTAAAATGTATTTTTTCTCTAATTTCTTTTCCTCACCCATTAATTTCCACCATGAGGATTTTTTTGTTGCTAATTTGCATAATATGCAAAACCTACTTTTGAGAACTAGCCCTAGGAATTTTAGTTACACTTCACAAATTTGGTAGACAAACTACTCGGGAGATTGTGAACCGCAGTAGTTATCAAAACCGTATTCACATTTGGTAACAACATGGCCGCCACATGTCAATCAGTTTCGCGGCAGATAAACTCAAACGGCTGTAACTCATGATTACCTGCCAACGTGGATTTGCATGAAACTAGAAAGACAAATACAGGACTAGATTCTGAGGTCATATGCAAAGTTAGGGGTGTGGCCATACACACAGGGCGGAGCTAAGGTCAACTAGCTTTTTCCTCAGGTGTGTGAAGTGTGATCGAGCTGAAATGTGGTATGCTGCATCTATGTGCTAATGTACAAGTAGATTTTTTTGATGATGAAATAATTACTTAAAAAACATGCCTGCCATCGGTTAATCAGATTCCAGCAGGCATTTGGTACGTTTAACACTGAACTAAGGTCACCAAACTTGAATTGCAGGTTGGTGTGTACGTGAAGCTCAATAATGATCATGCTGAGATTTGTACACAATATGGCCTCCACATGTCAATCAATTCTAAGGAGGCGGAGCTGGTTTACTCAAAAACTTTTTACTCAAATAATTCATGATTTGAACCAAATTTGGAATACATCTTCAGTTGAGGAAGGTGGAGTTAAGTCCAGATCGCTATTTCTCAGGAACGAAAAAAGTCCATTTTGATGTGCTGCATCAATCTACTAATCTATAACTGGATTTTTAATCATCACTGATGTAGGGAAATTAGCTGTTTAGGATAAGCTGATGTACTCGCCACCAAAATATGTAGGAGATTAGCAGATCAGCTCAGAAGGGAAAATTCTGTAAACTTAATATTTTAATAGCTGATCAACTATTCGTCCAGCGATAAGTTGAAATGAGTGTATTTACCTCCGGGGCCACCGGCAATAATATCCTAAGTATAGTGAAACACTATATATATATATATATATATATATATATATATATAAGAGCACAGTAACAAGATCGGCAGTTTAAGGCAGTAAATTTGAAGCACAGAGACACAAGACACTGGCCTTTAAAAATCAGATGAGACTTTGTTACTATTCTAAAACACAGAAACTAATCTAACACACACACACACACACACACGTAAACAGGGGTACTATACTTGCGTTTGTGTTGCCAGGGATTCCCTCGTTGCGTTGTTGTTTGGAAGGAGTTTCCGGCGATGCTGATTGGTCGGCGGTCTGGTTGGCCTTATGTAGCGTCTCGAAAGACCAATGGGCTGATAAACAGAGTGAGGCGTGAACCCGGCGGAGTCTCGTAGGCAGGTTGCAAAACTTTGATGAGTGGTTCACGGCGGTGCGAAGGTGAGAGTTGGAGGCTTTGCAGGAACCAGCCTGGATGCGGAGTCTCGGAGCAAGCGTGATCTTCTCGTGATGAACTTCTAAAGCTCTTGGTTGATGAGACTTCCTTCAGATGTGGATGGAGACTCTCTTGAGCTGTTAGTTGAAGAGAACTCCTTGAAGATGTTGGTAGAGGCTCCCTGAAGATGTTGATGGACTCTTGCACAGGTGTGTTGGATGAGACTCTGAGTTTCCTTTGTGTCAGGGGGTTTTAACCCTTTCCAGTTGGGCTTGCTCAAGTGTTTGCTCCAGTCAGCAGGATCTTGGGGCAGGCTGTAAACTGTATTCTCCTCCTCTGACTCTAATTAACATTCTGGTCTGTGAGTTATGTGCTTTGCAAACTTTGCACAAGGTTAAGTTAGAACTTGCATGCACTACATTGTACTTAACTTCACGTTACACCAACCCTTAGGAAATTCAATAGCGATCACACACGTACCAAACACGACATACCTGCTGTTACTGATACACTCACGAACACTATGATCCCTGTTCAAACGATCAAAAAGCATCATAATGACCTGGTGGCTATGAGCATGACACATATACGGAATGACATTAAAAGAGGTTTTCAAACTATGGTGCATCACCTTAAAAGTCATTGTCCTTACAGGAGGTGTAAAATAGCCTTATGCAGTCTGTTAAAGCTGGGTTCTGTGGAATGTGTGAAGGGTGGTGAACTTTGTGTTCCTGGGGAGAATAAAGGTCTCATTCCATGAGGGTCCTTGGATGAGTCCCCCTCCCCTTTTTTTTTGTAGTTATCAGTTTTACCATCGTGTTGGGTGAAATTAGATTAGATTACATTAGATTAGATTCAACTTTATTGTCATTACACATGTATAAATACAGAGTAACGAAATGCAGTTTAGCATCTAATCAGAAGTGCAAAAAGCAGCAAGTGCAGTATGTACAGTATAAACAGTGTGTATAAGCAGTAGTAAATAAATGGAATGTACAGTATAAACAGTGTGTATAAGCAGTAGTAAATAAATGGAATGTACAGTATAAACAGTGTGTATAAGCAGTAGTAAATAAACAGAATGTACAGTATAAGCCATCTGGTCTTGGCTGAAGGCCTAGATCAATGAGTTTACCAGAGGTTCCTCTTGGCTGAGAGGGTTCGTCCTCTGGTCAGGGATGTCCTATCAGTTGCTGATTGTTCACAGGACAGTTGAAATCCAGCAATCAGTAACCAAGCGGTAAATAACTTGGGTCTGCAAAGTCTGGGAGCAGGATTCCTAGTTTTATGGCTTCTATGCTTTCCTTGCCATGTTCGCTTCAGATCCTACACTGAATTACTTCAAAACATAGCCAGTGTCAGCCAATCAGCTTTCAGCAGGCAATTCCCACAACTCACTGAACTATCACTATCATCACAAAACGTGGTATGTTCATGTATGGTCTCTTTATTGTTCAATGCATCTTAAGAACTGGCCACTGTTTCTGAGGAGTGCTTGGACCCCGGAGCTCGCCACTTGTGGTTAACTCTGGAGTTTGTTTTTGTTTTCTTTTAACCACTGAAATCAGCCACGACAGTCCTAAACTGCGTAAAATCAAGAATACTGCTCAAAAATTATATTTTCTATCATTCTGGACATCAACATTAAATTATTTTAGACCAGAATGTTAACAATTTTTTATTAACACATTGGAAGGTTTTTTTATTTCAGTATATGTTTTATCCTTTTTCCCTTCTCAGTATTTCTACAGATTACTGATTAATATAAGCAAGATTTATTTAAAAAAAAAAAAGAAAAGTCCAAATGTATATATGTTATGCATTTATAAGTATTTAACAACATCTAAACATCCTGGATGTTCAATCATTTATGCAGGAAAGGGTTAACATTCATTTTGTCTGGGATATTTAAGACTTTCGAACATATCATGGTACTTTATTACAGTTTGATGTCAAGATATTATAACTTCAACTAAATTATACCCCTTTTTTGTAACAAATTAAGATTTTTTCCCCCCCACACCTATTAATTTGAAGCTTTAAGTATGTCCTAAGACATTTTAACTCTTCAAACTCTGGTGTGAAAAAAGTGGCTCTTTTAAACAATACATTACAATACAACAACATGACAGGACACCCTGTTCTTTTATTATTATTTCTGCGTTAATGTCAGTTTTTGTTTAACACTTGATACTTATATTAGTGCACATAAACACAGATATCGTTTACATTACCGACTGAAGGGATGTGTTTTATATAATGGCCAAAGACACACTGTGAAGAAATGCTGTAAAGCAGTGACGCCTTCAAAAATCAATCAAAACATCTTTAAAAAGGAAGTAAACAGTAATAAACTAAACAAAGTCAGTATCTGGTGTGACAATCCTTTACTTTTTAAAACTCTATCAGTAGTTTCAAAGTGCAATTTTATGCGCAGTTTTATAAAGAAATGAACTGGTATGTTGGTGAGAGTTTTGGAGAATCTAACCGTTCTGGAGACTTGCACTTGCGTCTGTGTGAAACCTGACAGCCTTCATTAGTGTTTCTGTCTGAAAAGAGGTTTATGGCGTGCTACGCTACAGTGCATTTGAATTCTCGAATCTGATTGGTCAGATTTATTTTGGTATAAGAGCACGGCTCAGACAGTCGCTCCAGCTGCAGCGTGAACGACACGTTTATGTTAACGCACTCATTCTGATACGTTAGCGTTTCTATAGCTGATGTTTGTTTAACATTGATGGAAGGAGTCTCCAGTGTCAGCGCTTCGTAACAGTCAGATGCTACGTTTCCCCGACATCATCAGTACAGAGGAGTTTACGTTTCTTTGGCGGTTTCTAGGTAACATGTTGAATCTTTATAGCTGCTACAACGCAAAAGACGACAAGGAACTAACTTGTCTCTCAGATGTTCCTGGACTTTAAATCTTAGCTATAAACCGTTAAAATTAGTGATGTGTTGTTCAGTAATAAAGTAAACATTGTCATTTTTGGTGAATCGCTGTGGTATAAGTGGAATAAAACACTCCAGATAGAAAAATAATCCACTTCAGCATGGTAACAGTGTTATTCTTTATATATTATACTTTCTTTACTGGCATACAAATGTTTTGCTGTGGAATTTTTTTTTTTTTTTTTTTGGAAAAGATAGTGTTTGTAAATCTACTTTTTATATATATTTATATATGGTTGCTTTTTATATATAATGCAGAAGATATCAAATAAACATCTCAGATAAAATTTGCATTAAAAAAAGAACTGGGGGCCAAGACTTTTGCACAGTGCTGTATGTAATAAAATAAATGTCTCTTTAAGATAAAACTCTTGTAGATTAATTAATGCAGGACAAGTGTTCACGTTCACTTAAAAAAAGAATGAATAAATTAAGTTCAGAGTGTGCGTTCACACAGAGCGGGCTGAAATTTCGGTTAAAGTGAAATATGTGCGACACAGAGCACTGGGGTTGCCAGGTCCACGGTTTTCACATCAAATTCGGAAAGTTTGCAAGCACAGTAGCTGGAGGAAGAAAAAAAAAAAAGGAAATCACAAGGAGCTGGAGTTTTGGACAGTTTTCACATTTTGATAGAATCGCCTAAAAGATGCTTTTATTATAAACAGATTACATGAAAATCGATCGGTTTATGAATTTACCAACGATCCTGATGTTCTAGTCAGGCTCCGCACACGTGTATACAGATATTTTTTTTACACTTCAAAAAAAAATCGTATTCACAGGAAGAGCGTTTTTGAAAACAACTCCATCCATGTGAAAATGCAAAAGTGATTAAATAACGCTCACATGAGCAAGCCAGTGCACTAGCGCATCATTACGTCAAACACATCAGGAATAACGTTAGCTGCGTACCGAGCGGTAGAGAAGGCGCAATGTGGAAAACAGCAACACGCTCTAAAATACAGTATATGTGTGAACTGATGATAATGTGCTTAAGGTTATAAACAAGACGGGCGCGTTATCCGAAACCTGCGTTCTCAGTGCGGTTTGTAGCGTCGGAGCGTTGGATCCAGGCGCAGTGCAACACCGTTCATATTCTCCACACGAGGGTGTAATAATAAAACAAAGTGAAATTCAACTGCAACCATGTTAATGATTACACACCATGAAATAACAGCCTGATCAGCGGCCGTGAAGAAACGAGTCCTAACACGTCCATAACACGCTAAACACACGCGACAGGTATGCTGCATGACGCCGTGACGTGAGCATTTTTAAACATACCAGGGTGGTTTTTTTGTTCTGTTCACACTAAAGCATCTCTACCGATTATGAAACGCTTCATTTTCAGAGACTCAACATGCCATTTCTGTGTTCCAGTACATCTGTAGGCATGCAGACATGTGGACATGGTCTTAGTGCAAGTCAACATTCACAAGTTTGTTGTTTTTTAAATCCATATCCTCATCTGCAGCTCCTTAGAAAGCAAACGTCCGTTCACGTGTTTATTGCCGTCCCAAATATGAGGTCCCAGTGTGTGAAGTACGGCGCGTAGTTCCCCGTCACGCGCTGATGATGGGCCTGGTGGAACGGAGCCCCTCCGAAGCAGGGCAGTATCCTGTGCAGAGCCCAGGGGAAGTCGTAACCGCAGTGGTCCTCCACCGCCAGCCAGATGTTGAGCAGGTGGAAGAGGATTTGGCTGACCGGGTGGCAGCCCACCACCATGGTGCTCCACACGGCCAGCAGCTGCTGAGAGACGAGCTCCATGATGCTCGAGTCCTGAGCCGCCAGTGCAAAAGGGTGCCTGTTCATGTGGTGAGACTGATGGAAGGTCCTGAAGAGCCAGGGGTTTCTGAGGAACACAACGGACGTGGGTTTAAAAAGAATTATAGCACAGCACTGTCGAATTCTCAAACCTGATTGGTCAGAAGGTGTCCATTAATTATTCTATAGGAACTTCTCATTCACAGGGACGTGTACGGCGCATACCGAATGTGTGTAATCGCAATGATACGGTCAAGTTTTCTGTAAGGAGACGTTTATTTAACATTTATGGAAGGAGTCTCCAGTGTCGGCGCTCTGGAACGGCTTTAAGTTTTACGGCATCTTCAGAACAGAGGAGTTCGCGCTTATTGCGGTTTCTCGGTAAAATGCGTAACGAGAAGAAAAAAAAAAAAAAAAAAAAAAGAGAGGCTGAGAGAGGTGAGGAAACGGCTGTCTACAGATTCTATAACGCGACTGAGAACAGGAACTAACTTGTTTCAGGGACGCGCCACGTTAAACGCAACTATAAACGGATAAAAAGCGTTGGTAAATTGCTGTGCTAGAAGAGGAATAAAACGCATGCTGATACAGGAAAATACTTCACTCCGGAGTGGTTACACTAACGCCACTTCATCACACACACATTCACACTTAGGAGCACTAACGCTGCGTAACAGCTGGACTCACGTCTCCTCTGCATCGTTTCTTGGTTGCGAGCTGCAAGTCAGCACTCGCATTTCAGATCTGGGGAATAAAATGTCTTCGGGGAATGTATTTATTCACCAAGTTAGGCATCGTGTCCTGAATATTACACAGTTGTTATGACAAAGAAAACATTAGACGATAAATAATTTGTCTGGAAGATCATATAGAGCACATGCTGAAACGCGAAATACAGATATCATGAAAAAAAGTCCATTTAAAATGTCCAGTTGGGCTGATTTATTTATTCTGTAAGCACCACCTGCAGGTGAAATATCATTATTATGAAATATAATATATAGCGAAATATAATTTATAGTGAAAAATGCAATTTTTAATCTTTATTTTTGTTTTTTTCCCCCAGAGACAGAAAAGGCACAGCATACAGGAATGACCCTAAAGTAATAATGTTTACTTTGATCAGTTTTAAATATAACGCATACACACATACTAATAAAATATATAATATTTCAGAGGCGCGTATGAAAGAAGTTTTTGTTTGAGTTGAGGAGAATTCATCCCTGATGTCTGAGACTGATGAAAGTGTGTGAAAGCGGAAGTCTCACCTGTGCGTGGTGTAATGCACCACGAAGAAGAAGGCGTCGAACACGAGCAAGCACGAAAAACACTCCGAGCACGCGACGAGCAGCGACGGCGCGGCAGCCGCCGCGCGCTCGTGCTGCGCGTACCCGACGCACGCGCTCACCGGCAAGACGCACAGCGCGTACTTCCACGAAATCCGTCCGAGGCACCGGAACCAGTCGCGCAGGCTGACCGGCTTTCCGTGCATCCTGTACCGACTGATCCATGGCACGTGCGAGCCGAGCACATCGAGCCCGAGGAAGAGCGTCGAGAACAGCACGTGAGACGAGAAGGCCAGGCACGCGCTCCACAGCGGCACTCCGGAGCGCTCACGTATCCCGTCCCAGACCGGCTGCAGCAGCGGAGCGTCGCACGCGCTCAGAGAAGCGACACCGTCCAACATTTTTTAATTTTTTTTTTTCTTTAAGCGCTCAGATGATCCGCACGGCGCCCGGTGACATCAGCGAGACTCTTCCTTCCAAGCATTTTTCTAGGGGAGAAGTTCCCTCCTTTCCCTCCTCCGATTCCTCTGCACCGATTTCTGTGCTGTGAGCCCTTATAAGCTGAGTGAGTGTGAGTGTGTGTGTGTGTGTCTGTCTGTCTGTCTGTCTGTGTGTGTTTTTCCGGTTTCCCCCCGTTAGATCCAGCCATCTACTACAGCACATGATCTTCGTGAAGTTGCACCCCATGAAATTAAATAATCACCAGAACTTATGCGATTCGTGTGAGCTGGCGTGGTGTTTGAGATATTAAGGCTTTTTTTGTGTGTGTGTGTGTGTGTGTGTGTGTGTGTGTGTGTGTGTGTGTGTGTGAGACGTCACTCTCCACCCCATGTGGTCTAAATCGCTCAAAACCGGTTAAATAAATGTTAGCTGATAAAAGTATTCAGAAAACTTTACACACCACACTATTATACACCCATCAGTCCCACTACAGTATTAGTACAGCTAGAGAAGTTACAGCAGATTATTATTACAGGTATTATCTTTAAAAAAATATATAATTTCATGTGACAATATCTGGCTCAAATCTAAAACACAAAATTACATATCTTAAAAAAAAAACAAAAAAAAAACAATGACAGCAACGGTAACAAACCAGCAGCGCGCGAGCACAAACGAACGAGACAGGTACTTGGATGAGATGGATGGAGAGCGGCGTGATGATTTTGAGATTTTGTAACGTCTAAGGATGGGAATAAATCATGATGTTTCTTTCTACGTCACAAAACAGCACAAACGAACACCAGTGTTGTGCGATTTAGACTAAATGGGGTGGAGAGTGACGTCACACAGCCCAAAAAAATAACGTTTAATATCTCAGACACCGAACCAGAACAAACGTTTGTTTTTGCGGCACAAATCAGCACAAACGAATGGCGTAGTTTTGGTGATTATTTAATTTCATGGGGTGACGACTTCACGGAGATCGGCACGCGGGCCCCGTTGCCAACTCTTGCTGAAAAAAGTCACTGGAAGTCGACGTATGATGTCATTTTTATGTATTCATTCGTCATGTGCATATCAAACCGTTACCTGAAGGAGGAAGATTTTCTGAAGACACTTTGACTAGAATTGAAAATTACAGATTATGACTTATTTCTTATAGAATAAGTTATTACTTTTATCTTTGGGCACAGCGCCACACAAACAATTTATATATTTACAGAATTCTGTCATTTCTGTCACGAGTCTGGAAACAGACAAAGAAAATAGTTACAGGTTGAATAACTGGTGATCAGTGATTGGTCCTTGGGAACACGAGTGATCGGTGATTGGTCCTTGGGAACACGAGTGATCGGTGATTGGTCCTTGGGAACACGAGTGATCGGTGATTGGTCCTTGGGAACACGAGTGATCGGTGATTGGTCCTTGGGAACACTAGTGATCGGTGATTGGTCCTTGGGAACACTAGTGATCGGTGATTGGTCCTTGGGAACACTAGTGATCGGTGATTGGTCCTTGGGAACACTAGTGATCGGTGATTGGTTGTCAGGAAAATCGGTGCTCAGTGATTGGCCACATACTAAGTTTTTGTTTGTATTACATCATGAGCATGCATCATAATTTCTTTTGATGCACAGAACAGACACATGAAATGACCAGAGGATACACACGGCAGCCATCTTGTGTACCATCGTGTAGTTAAAAGCCGACGGCAGCCATCCAATCGCTCATTCAGCAGAAAAAGAAACCAATAAGTGAGCATCTGCAGTTTACGTACATCAGTGTGAACTAGCAGCGTTAGTGGGAAAGAGTTTACTTTGATAAAGTTAATGGTCCTAACGTCGCACTCTGAATTTTATACACACAGTCCGCTCTGAAAGTATTTTAACGGCAAGACCAATTCTTTTGTTTTTGCTATACCCCGAAGACATTTGGGTTTGAGATCAAAAGACGAATATGAGACGATAGATCAGAATTTCAGCTTTCGTTTCCTGATATCTAGATGTGTAAAACAACTTGAGCAGAACATGTCACCTTCTTTTTTGAACCCATCCATTTTCCAAGTGATCAGAAATATTGGAACATATGACTGACAGGTGTTTCTTGTTGGCCAGGTGTGCCCTGTTAGACTGACTGTTTAAACAGTTAATAGTTCTGAATGTCTACTCTTGGTCTGAGCCCTGGGTTTCACCTGTGAAGACTGCATTTGTTGTTAAAAAGGATAAACCAACATGAAGACCAGAGAGCTGTCTATGGGAGAAAAGCAAGTCATTTTGAAGCTGAGAAAAGAGAGAAAATTGATCAGAACCCTTGCACAAGTATTGGACATAGAAAAAACAACTATTTGCAATGTCCTGAAAAAGAAAGAAACCACTAGTGTACTAACAACCAGACATGGAACAGGTCAGCCAAGGAAAACAACAGCAGCTGATGACAGAAACATTGTGAGAGCTGTGAATAAAAGCCCAAGAACAAGTCAGTGACATTAACAACCTCCACAGGGCAGGGGTGAAAGATTCACAATCCAGCGTTCAAAGAAGACTTTGAGAGCAGAGATATAGAGGCCAGACTGGAATTCACAAAGAAATACAAAGATGAGCCACAAAAGTTCTGAAACCAAGATGAACCTCTACCACAGTGATAGAAAGGCCAAAGTCTGGAGAAAGAAGGGAACTGCTCATGACCCAAAACATACGAGCTCATCAGTCAAGCATGGTGGCGTTAGAGTCATATCTTTGGCTTGTGTGGCTGCTTCTGGAGCAAACTCACTAATCATTATTGATGATGGAACTCATGATGGTAGCAGCAGAATGAATTCAGAAGTCTACAGAAACAATCTGTCTGCCAATTTACACAAAAATGCATCCAATCTAATTGGGAGGAACTTCATCATGCAGCAAGACAACGACCCAAAACACACTGCCAACACAACAAAGGACTTCACCAGGGGAAAAGTGGAAGGATTTGGACTGGCCAAGTTAATCACCAGACCTTAACCCAACTGAGCAGCGTTTCACCTCCTGAAGAGGAGACTGTAAGGCTGGTGTCTGAACCCAGAGAACTGCTCTCTGAGAAAACTCTTACGAGAATTAACATTTGAACTCTCTCCCACAAACTTAGCAGCTTCATGCAAGATAACACATCACACCTAACTATTGTTCCTCTCCATTGCTCCCTTCACTCTCTCTCTCCCTTCTCTCTCTGTTGAGATCACTTTAAACTCACCCTATTAGATAGTTTGTTTAATGTGAATAAGAAGTTGACTATACATCCAAAAGGTCTCAGTACATCTGGAAAAATGGTCTCATTCCCTCAGCAGCGGTTCAAACCACCATTAAGATCTAGAAAACATCAAAGACCCTTTCAATCACAAATGCCAATTACCCAAATTCCAATGAAAATCACACGAACCAAAAACAGCACCATCTAGTGGACCTATGGATTATCAGGGTATTTAGCGAGAGATGGAAAAAGATTCGGGGAATCTGTAGACAGATCTCCCGCACAATTATTGTCTCATTTCATTGCCAGGTAAACATTTCTAATTCCCTTGGCTGGGTTTTATGTGATGTTTTATACTTTATCACTGTTTATTATCTTCTGTATTGGATTAAGAATTATTATTGGAATTACCTGGTCAATAAATCGTTACGTTTGAATTGATTCTGAAATTACTGGCTCTAGTAGATTATGTTAAGTCCATGTTAGCGCAAATCTGCGACCAGGTTAACACAAGCTAAAATCCAGGTTTAGGTGGCGCACTGGGGCACGCCGACTGAGGTTTTAGTGTTCAGACTAACAACTTGGCTTTAGTTAAGTGTACTTAGACTGTAAAGGCTAAAAAGAACGACATAGTATTGATCGACCAATTTAAAAAGGGTGAGCCTTAACCTCTGATTATTGTAATATTATTCTAGCTAAGTGTACATGGGAAACCGTGGCTTGATTATACAAAGCTACTAATATAGAAAAGAAAAATTGTTCGACTTGTACTGAAAGTAGTGATCATGATCATATTGCTCTAACTGAGTGTGTACAGATCTATGGGGACTAAACAAAGTATTTTTAGTAAAGAGCGAGCACAGTCAGCCATCTAAACTGTACTAGTCAGTTACCTCGGTCTAATGACCAAGATTTAATGATAAAGATTGGAATTTTAATATCTCTGAAAATTGTTCATACTTGGAGTCAGATGAAGTAAAAAGAGGATTATATTTAAAAGGTTGACAAATTGTTAGTTCAAATGTTAATATATCGCATAAAGGAATGACAGTAACTCGTAAGAAGCCTTCTGCCACTCCGTTGGACACCGCGGTTGGACCAGCGGGTGGTCCTACAAGAACCCAACTCAAAGAAGCTGCGCTACAAGCCTGGAAAAGCATCACAAAAGAAGAACGTAACAGTTTGGTGGTTTCAGTGGGTCACCGGTTCGATGCAGTTATTGCAGGCAAGAGATATGCAAACAAATATAATGAGTTATTTACTTTAAAACTATCTGTTCCAATACTTTTGCTCACCCTAACATTGGATGCTCTGGCACAAAAGGTGCCATGTTCTAAGTTCTTTAACACATCTAGATGTAAATATCAGAAAATGGAAGCTGAAATGCTGATCTTTCATCTCATTCGTCGTTTGCCCAAATGTCTTCGGTTTATAGCCAAAAACCCCCCCCAAAGTTCCAATACTTTCCGATGGGACTGTATTTCATACAACACAGTCACACAGAATCGAGATCTTTATGTAATGAGGTAGTGAGGAACGGGCGGGGTTTGAAACGAGGCCCTGAGGGTTTCTGTGAAGACTCTTTGTAACAAGACACCATTTTCATCTCGACTTCTCACAGTCACTGACTGCAAAGGATTTACAGCTAAGTATTAAAAATGATAATTTAATATACGATTGTAAGTTTGTTCAAACACTATTGGTCCCTTAAAAAAAAGGGGGGGGGGGTGGCACATCTAAAAATGCTGCAATTCCTACACCTTTTATCTAAGTGTAAGTTTGTATAATGGATATTTATAATGTTTATAGACGCACTCCAACCACAGTGATGATTGGTGGTGTTAATGTGGTGGTGTAATGTTTATTAAAATACACGGCCCGGCCAAAAAAAAGAGCCGCTGTTTAGATTTTAATAGGCAAATACATAAGAGTCTATGAATGCATCATTATTAGAGCAATTATAATATTTCTAGCATGTTATATGTTTGGCAACAGTTCTTTTAATCTTAAAAGATGACGTGTGGAGCTTTTTAGTTCTTTAATAACCGTGTAGAAAGACGTATCATGGCCGTGTTCCAGGACGACACTGCCGAGATTCATCAGGGTTAAAATTGTGAAAGAATGATTCAGAGAGCATGAAGAATCATTTTCACACATGAATCGGCTCCTCTGAGTCCTGACCTTAACCTCAGTGAAAGTCTTTGGGACGTGCTGGAGGAGACTTTACACAGTGCTCACCTCTTTCACTGTCAGTACAAGATCTTGACCAAAAATTGATGCACCTCTTGATGGAAATATCACCACGGCATTTATTTCCATCAAGCGGTGCATCAGTGAGAGATGATCAGATGATCAGGAGGTGAGCACTCTGTAAAGTCTCATCCCAAAGACTTTCCCTGAGGTTAAGGTCAGGACTCAGAGGCGCCGATTCATGTGTGAAAATGATTCTTCATGCTCTCTGAATCATTCTTTCAC
>CM040998.1:17300051-17317493 GCA_022985145.1 Pangasius djambal
AAAATAACAAAGTCTGTAATGGGGGGGAAAAGTACACATTATTAAATTGTAAATGCAATATCCAAGGAATTATACTTTATTTCCAAACTCTTTGTGATGAGGTGTTATTGCATCATAAAATCCAGGAGCCAATCATGTTTGAATATGCAAATGCAGGCCATGGAAAATGTCACTTCTCTTCTGTTACTCGCGTTGGGGGATGTTTCGAGTAATAATTTATGAAGTGTATTGTCGTATTCAGTCATATTTATTTACGTTCTAATGACATTTTGCTTTTATGAAGCCAACAGCACAAACAATTTATTGTACACACAAACAGAAGTTTTGAATGACTCGCTGTCTGTCTGATTTTTCTCCCTCTCCCACTCCATCTCTCAGGTGCTTGACTCTCTGTCCAGTCCGTCTTTATCGGTTACGGCTCCGTCCGTCGCTACGGCAGCAGAAGCGGATGAGATCGATCTGAGCAACATGACCGTGCAGTGCGCCGTCCCCGTCTACATCATACAGGTCGGCTCTGACCACACGCTGGTAAGGAGTGTGCTGAAGTTACAGTAACGCACGTGTGAACAGCGTATCGTAACATCCTGTGCAATAAAACTGTACACACACACACACACACACACACACACACACACACACACAAACATGCATGTGTAACCTTATAGTGACTTCTTTTTAATCATAGTAATAAACTTTAAAGGTGCAGTTTATAATTTTTAAAACATTTCCAGGCCTATAATATTTATGTCACATTAGAAAAGTTGTAATTGTCAATATTGCTGTACGATGGATCTGGCTAATTTCTCACTTTCAGGCTTCTTTCAGAAATTAGCTCCTCCCACCAGCTGAAACAAAGCCCTGTTTCCTTAAAAGGCAATTCACAATATATACGTAGCATGCTTCTCATTCATCTCTCATTCCATACAGAGGAGTTTTTACTCGAGACAGCACAGTCCAATACCCAGGATTGGCAGCAAAGACACAGTGGATCAGATATCAGAGAGAAAAAAGATTGAATTTAATCCGATACTGAAACAAATGGAAAAGATTGGAATTAGACTTGGTATTCCAAATACGAATTTTCTTTACGTATAAAGAGACTTGATGATTGTATTTTTTTTTTTGTTAGGATTGATCTTGATCATATTTATAATTTTTACTTTATTATGTTTGTAATATTTTCAGTGTAAATGATTTTTGTGTGAAAGCCGAGGTTTTGTGGAAGTTAGCTTTTAGCTATGACTATTTTCATGTGTTTATGTGCTTACGTTTAAAAAAAACAAAAACTTAAGCCTAGTAGAAAAACAATATATATATATATTTATAGGATTAGTATCAATATCAACTGGCTTCGGTATCAGTATTGGAAAAGAACAAGTGGTATCGTGCCAGCTGTAGTTTTTAACACTGTGTGATTTCTCAGTATAATGACAAGCTGCGTCTTAACTTCGAGAGAGAGAGAGAGAGAGAAAAGAGAGGCTGGTAAGAGAACAGCTGTTTATAGCTGCTATAACGTAAGTGAGAACAGGAACTAACTTCCTTCGCCAAGGTTTCACAACATTACATGTAATTATAATTGGATTGCAAGTATGATGTCTTGTTCTTTAATAAATAAAAAACCTGTAATTGGTGGTGAATTGCTGTGGTATAAGCAGAATAAAACACTTGGGGACGTGCTGTTACAGGAAAATAATCAGTGTCAGGGTGGTAACAGTAACTCTGCTTCATCACGCCACCCTGTGGTTAATTAGTTTCCTATAACAGCGCGACACGGAGTGTTTTATTCCTTACATCATTTAACGGATTTTTTTTATTTTTATTTATTTTTTAAAGGATTCATACCGGATGCTTCCGTCACACACTGTAATAAAATCCAGGCTCTAGAAGCCTCCGATTTCCTCTCTCGTCATTTTCTCTGAACGGATTTGAAGAACCGATGCGTCTTTGATCGATTTCCGGGCAGGGCGTAGGACTGAGGGTTCGAGGAGGCATCAGTTACAGTATCAGAGTTCAGGGAAGAGGTTCAGGGAAGGCTCTAAAATTACAGACTGCTCCTTTAAAATATTACACAGGCCAGCGTTTGATGACGAACGAATGACTCCCTTCACTGCAGGTCTATCAGACGAGATGAGGACGAGTCTGCTGTTTCTTTTTTCCACAGAACACAAAGTCCACACTGAAGCATGAATTTATGAATTTGGCCTTGAATGAAGAAGGATTGTGTATAAACACTTTATTTTTATTTAAACAGCAAAATGATTAATAAAATGATTTAATGTCCGAACAGCTGCTAAAGTATTTAGTTCTAATTGTTATTTTGTCATTTTCATCTGTGTTTAAGTAGATTGTGAAGCAGCCTGTGTGTGTATGTGGGTTTTTTTTGTTTTGTTTTTTGTTTTTTTGGTGTATTTTTGTTTTTTTATGAGCACTTTCTAATAAAATACATATCAGCACTCAGTCTAAATTCTTTCTGTTAAATGAAAGAAGTGAAAGTGGGGGGGAAACACAAACTGCAATACTTCTAATCACCAGAAGGGGGATTGTGTGTGTGAATTTTTGTGAAAATTTTTGATTTTTTATATGAAAGGAAAAAAAAAAAAGTTTATTGTATTGTGTACATACCATAACATTATCTACATAGTATATTATTATAGTATTATTTTTTCAAGTTTTCTTCTGAATTTTTTTTCACTGTACATAAAATTCATACTAGACTTACGTTTATGTACAAATTTTATTTTATTTTTCTTTACAAAATTTTTTTTAGAATATCAGGTATTTAGTTTTTTATACATTTTGTTTTGCTTGTTAATTAGCTTAATATTAATTCTAAAGATGGATTGAAAGCACATCCTTTTTCATTATAGCTGCTAAACTAAATGAAGACTTTACGATTATTAGCAAAATGATGTAGCATCAGGGGGAGAAAACTCTCTTTGAATTTGAAATGGAAAACTGTTTGCATCTTGTTTTGGTTTTATTTCATTTCTCTTTGGAGACAATATTTCTGAGCATAACATTTGATTAGATTTATTTATTTATTTCTTAGGATAAACTCAATATTCACTCATCTATGCAGTTGTCCAATCAGCTAATCATGTTTCAGCAGCACAAGGCATACAATCATGCAGATACAGGTCAAGAGCTTCAGTTCATTTTCACAGCAAACATCAGAATGAAGAAAAGTGTGATCTCTGTGCCTTTAACCATGGCATGGTTGTTGGTGCTGGTCTGATGTGCTGGTCTGAGTATTTCAGAGAACTTCTTGTCAGCTCAGATCAGTCTGGTCATTGTCTTCTGATCTCTCGCAACAACAAGGTGTTTCAGCCTGCAGACCCTCCACATACAGGAAGTTGTTTTTCACACCATTCTGTGTAAACTCTAGAGACTGTTGTGTGTGTGTGAAAATCCCAGGAGATCAACAGTTTGTGAAATACTCAAACCAGCCCCGGTTAATGTCCTTTCTGATGTTTGATGTGAACATGAACTGAATCTCTTGACCTGTATCTACATGATTTTATGCATTGTGCTGCTGAAACATGATCAGGTGATTTATATAACTGCCTAAATGAGCAGGTGTTCCTATTAATGTGGATGGTGAGTGTATATACGTTTTTCCATTTTGAAGGCACAAACTGTGACGTGTATATACAAAATCAATTAGTTGAATCAGAAATTCTATAAAAATTGAAGAAAAAAAAGTAACTGTACCTTTCCTTGTCACTCAGGTGGTACTCTTAAGGGTACATCTTTTGTACTTTTAATATGTATCTCTGTATGGATATAGTGTACATTTTAAAAATGATTTAAGGTACAAAATGATGAATTAATATGTAGAGTACCCTACATGCACCATTCTAGATTAAAGATATATATATTTTCTATAAGGTATGAAAGGTGTATGTTTGAGGAGGGTAGCACCACAGGGACGAGGACAGGGACCGGTACGCTTTGTTTCTGAGAGTGTATAATAACAAATCACCTGATCTGAGATCTTGCAGTTATACAGAGTTAACATTAGAAATATTTACCTGCCTATGAATGTATTTGGAAATGTTTTGAATAACATTTAGAAGATTATTTAAGCATAGTATTTAAGAAAAAAGTATAAATTTAAAAAGTTTGAATAGTTTGAGTATCATTGCTCAACATCTTTATCACAGAATAATCAGGTAAAATTTTCTCGATTTGTTTGCATCATGATTAAGATTCTCCAGTGAATCAATCAGTTGTGGTGAATCAAACCAATTCGATTCAGTTCAGAGGAGTCGACTCAGTGAAGTGAATCGTGAAGGATGTCAGTGATGTGTAGCTGTAGCTGAGGCGCGGCAGTGGGCTGGTCTACAGAGGGATGCTCTCTCTCTCTCTCTCTCTCTCTCTCTCTCTTCTACATGACTAAAGCTTTTAGTGGTGAACCATTAACGGGAAGAGCCTCGGTTCTCATCGGTAGGAGGAAGAAAGGGGATTAGCTCCATCACTTGTGTTGTATAGTGTAGTGTTGTGTTTGTTTTGTGCTCTCGGCTGCAGGTGGGGCAGGAACACAAACACAAAGGCCAAACCGGAGAGGATGCTGTAAGGTAAGATCCAGGATTACTGGGCTGTTTCTGCTTCTCCAGCTGGAATGAAATCAGTCAGGATAACCCTGATGCCTCAGAGATGCCACTTATTATATTTAGTGATGATTATTCTGAGCTTACATGGAGAGTGGATCTGTTTGGGCACGGCCTTGTTTTTCCTGTAGACTCTGGATATAAACAACGATTTATCAAACAATATTAACCAACATAGCCTATATTTATAGTCGTATATTCGTTATAGTCTTTTATTTTTGGCATATTAACCATAAAACCGGTGTTTAAACAGGCTATAGATGCATTTTAGCTGCCATTAAAGGCACTACAGGGGCAATTTTGGGATGCTTGACTTGGACAGACCCTGATAGCTGGTATTGCTTCATAACATCTATAATGGGCCTCGTCCCAAACCGAATATAGCCTACTATCCTCCCCTAGACCCTTAACTAGCAGGGCGTACTAGTTAGTACAGGTAGTGTGCGACGTCAGATCGTAACCATGGTGACCCAGGAGAACTCGTCAAACCGCTGTTGACGTAATATTTTGATAGGCCACTAACACAAACAAACAAACAAAAAACCAAATACTATCTAGTAGGTTACAGGATTGCGCGGTTTGGGACGTGGCCCTATAGTTTCAAGCATCTTCTGTGCCCATATATCGCCATTATACTGAATAAAAATCCGTTACTACTGCGAGTTAACCGTTAGAACGTATATATCATTTAAATTTAGTTCTAAGTCGCGCGCGCGTTGTGCGCGTTGTGCTGATGCTGATGTTGGCATCAGCGCGCGCCCTAACAGTTGCTAGGCAGCAGCGCGTGGGCAACGAATCTTCCTCCATTAGCCTTATGCTAACCAAATTAGGCCTAATAAGATATATATTTTTCAGTTTTATTTCTAACGTGTTTCATTTGTATATTTACTGATTTCATATTCCAATATCGGCGTCCTTCCAGGGTGTACACTTAGAGGCCTATAGCCTACTTAGTACACTAAGACACTGGCTAGTAGGCTAACTCTTAACAGACCAGTGACGAGAAAACCGTTACAGTCAAACTGTGAATTAATTCACTGAATTGTCACGATCATTTGCATGTCAAATCGTGTTACATGAAGAAGGAAAATTTTTCTGGAGACAGAGTAGATAAATAAAATAGAAAAAGAAGTTGTCTTTGGTCACAGCGTCACAAACAAACTACTTACGAATTTACAGAATTCTATCAAGAACACGGACAAAATGAAGCAGCGCTAGTGAGGAGTCGGGAAATAGACACGAAGGAAACGATCACGGATTAAATAATTCACTTTTATTACTGTATTTTTACCAATGAAGAACAGAGGTGTGTTGGCGAGACAAACGATGGTGTTGAGTGATTAGTCATTGGGAACCATAGTGATCAGTGATTGGACATTGGGGACCATGGTGATCTGTGGTTGGTTGCTGTGAACGTTGGTGATCAGTGATTGGTCACTGGGAACATTGGTGAGCAGTGATAGGTTATTGGGAACATTGGTGATCAGTGGTTGGTCGTTGGGAACAGTGGTTATTGGTCATTGGGAATACTGGTGATCAGTGATTGGGCATTGAGAACTTTGGTGATCAGTGATTGATCATTGGGAAACATTTTGATCAGTGATTGGTTGCTGGGAATAGTGATGATCAGTGATTAGTTGTTGGGAACAATGGTGATCAGTGATTGGTCATTGCGAACTTTAGTAATCAGTGATTGGTCATTGGGAACAATGCTGATCAGTGGTTGGTCGCTGGGAACAGTGGTGATCAGTGATTGGTTGTTGGGAACTTTGGTGATCAGTAATTGGTCATTGGGAACAATGGTAATCAATGATATTTTGGTCATGTCTGAGTGTAGACATAAATAAATTCAGACTTTACCAATAATATCACCCCAAAAAGTCCTGGACTCCATCATGAACTAGGGGTGTGGCCTATTGATTGAAAAGCTGCCATAACCAATCAGTGTGCTCCTATATCTGAAACATACACTTTCACATACTTGGAAACAAATGGAGAGAAACTGAATTTTTTTTTAATACAAAATAATTATTTACCAATAAAGTGATATGAGAGTGACTTGTCACGTTTGCAGCTGCTAACCTCAAATCAATTGTAGATGTTAGTGAAATTAAACAATATAATGTTTATCATCAGTTAAACAAGGTAGTTGAAATCCTTGTAAGTTACATCTTTTTTAAAACGGCGGAGCTCCACCTCACTCCAGGGAAACGCAGTGAGAGTAATAGTATTAAAGAAACCTGACTCATGAGAGAGATTTCCCTTTATTAGATACCTTAAGTGCATGTAAACGAGCTGATCGAATTATTTCCAAAATCAGATTTAAAATTTTTTTTTGTTGCAGTTATAAGATTATTTTAAAGCCACTATTGCTGCCGTCGAGTCCTGCTCGAAGGTTAACGAGTACGAGTTCGGAGGTTGTGATTACGGCATGTTGTGTGCGTTCGAGTGGTTTTGATCAGAAAATGGACTGCGTGAGAAAATGTTTTTTTTTAAATGATCATCAACTGACGAGAAGTATATATTAACATGCAAAATTGTACCACATCGCATTCATATCGGCGGCCGCTCTGGCTTTTCGTTACTGACACGGCCACAACTCGGAAAGTCAGCGTTCGTAGAAGAGTTCCCGAGTTGTAATTATGACATTGCGGTGATATTATCTAGTACTTACGATATTTCTGACAGAGCCATGATGCCAGGCATAACAACAGGAATTTTAGTTGTTTTTCACCCAATGTCGAAATGTTTTCCTTTTACTTCCAATTAGTTCGGTTGTTAACAATTGACCAGCTAATAGACTATAAACAAAACACATTAGCAAATGTGACGACTAGCTAAAGGGATGTAGCACGAGTACGCAGATTGGGTACCACTGGGGCGTTACAAAAGATGAAGCGTACATCTTTTGTAGTATATACTGTATCTTTCACCTGAATATAGCGTACGCTTAAAGGGTCATAAAGAGCACTGACGTACCTTTAAAGTGACATGGAGAAGTACCATGGGGTGCCTTCATTTCTAAGATCATACTGTGATGTGGTGGCTATTTATGTCTCTTGTCTGTTTTGTTTCTGATGTTATTTTACACAAGACTCTGGTCTGCGATGCACCGATTTTCTCCCAGATGCCTCTTTCTTTCTCTCTCTCCCTGATCGAGACACTCACGCTGTTTGTTAGTTTGTCCTCAGGGAGACGTGGTGTGGTGGGCGTGACTCTCCCCCCAATCCCCGGGATACGCAGAGATGAAGACGTGCGTGTGTGTGCGTGTGTGTGTGTGTGAGACCGAGTCCCATCTGTCTCATTTTCTAAAGTCCGTGAGATGAATGTGTCACTTAACCAGTCAGAATTAAACGACTTACTCGGCGTATTGTTCTTTTAACTCGGCTAACCTCCGCTGCTAATCAGTACGCACATCAGTCAAACTCAGCCTCTGTGAACAGCACACAAATACTATACAAGCTCGGATTTCCATATGAAAGCACGTATTAACTTTTAAAGTACCGATATTTAAAAAAAAAAGAAAAGGAAAAGATCAGTGGTTGTAGTCAGCTTTAGAATTATTGGCACTTTTCATAAAAATGGGCGAACTTTGTTTTTTAGTTTAATCTCACACTAAAAATATGAGTGTGATGCATGCTTTAATTGAAATAAATTTATTCTAAAAATTTATATATATATATAAAATGTATGTGTGTATACTTAAAAAAATTAAAAATGTTCATGAGAATTTCTAGATTTCTAGGTTTTGTTTAAAACATTTATACATTTTTGATAACAGTTTTATTTCTTTATTTAAAATTCCTTCAATTTATGGTTAGATTTCTCTCTTATTTTTAGAGTTTGAGTGTGAGATTTGATGAATTATCTACAAAGAATTAATTATTAATTAATTGTAATTATAATTATAAAATAATAAATATACAGTATATATATACTGTATATTTTCTTTTTTTTAATCTATTATTATATAGTTCTTTTCTAAGTATATAATTTAAAGATATAAATAAGTTGCAAGATTTAAAAAATAAAAAATAACGCTTTGTAACACGCTTTATAAAGCAGTTAATTAATTACATTTTAAAAATACTTTAAAACACTTTAAGGAGTAGAAAAAGAAGGAGAAGAAGAAGAAGAAGAAGAAGAATTTTTTACCCATCTTTACCCAGGGTGCCAATAATTCTGCAGCCGAGTGTAGATGCATTGTGATTTTTCTCTTGAATGATTCAGCTCCAGATTGATGCCCAAAATGTGTTCACTTGACTGATACAGGTTTATGGATGATAATTAATTTTTATTTTTCATCGTAGAAATGGATGAAAAATGACGACGTGATGTTTTAAAAACAGAAAGTGGTCCTGTCAGGGAAGAAATCCTAACGCAAGCTCCAGAATAAGTCTGTAAATAAAAATGCAGCTTTGAGAAGGCAGGTTTTATTTGGTCTGCAGTCTGTAGAGCTTTAAGGTGATTACAGTAGATCAGATCATCTTCATCGGCACTTATGCGATGATGCATCCCCACTCTCGCTTCCTCTAAAAGCGTTCCAGTCTCTCAGTGATGGAGAAAGCCCTCATATCCGGCCAATCAGATCTTTCCTTTCAGACAGATCGATACACGGCACGCTTTCCAGCTCCTGCTCTGCTTTCACAAACTGCTGTGTGGACAAACAGGAAGCACAAGTGTGTGTAAAAGTGTCGCACTTAAGCGCGAGGGGGCGTGGCTCTGCTTTAATGGTCCGCTGAGGGGCTCGACGAGCCGTAACGCAGCCCCTAAAGCGTTAAAGGGTAAAGCTGTAAGTGCTGTCTGAGTGTCAGGCGCATCAGACTCGCGCAGGGGGCGTGGCCTAAGGTTTAAACGTGGAATCGTACATTATAAAACGTATATTTTTTATTTAGATTTCTTTTGAGGCGAGTGTGGGATCACACTAATGCTAAACTGGTAGCTATTAGCTTCCCTTATTTGTTATCCTTGTAGCTCCACTGCAAAAATAAAGAACCGTATTCAGACGCCAAAACATCAGATTTTTGGCTTAACCGCTCCTTTAATTTGATCACCAGCTTGATCACCAGATCAACAGCAAACATTTCACTATATTGTTTAATCTACTCCACTTATTTATTTATTTTTCAGGATCATTTCAGAAAACTTTGGTATGCAAGTGAGAACGTTCTCTGTATCAGTTCCTCAGCCAGTAATGATTTCACGTGCATTTTGATCACTCGGCAGCAAACATAAATCTTAACAAGGCATTGCGATTGGTCAGAAGATTCACGTCGATTAATTGCCTATAACAGCAGCTCTGACAGTAGCGCAGGTTTATACTAATGCGCTCTTTCAATACGTGATCGTTTCCATAGTAACAGCTCATTCACAGGGACGCGGCGCGTAAACGGATTTTAAAAAAGTGTGTCATCGTTTATATGTAAGGAGACGTTTATTTAACGTTTATGGAAGGAGTCTCCAGTGTCAGCGCTTTGTAAATGTTTTCTGACGTTCTGGACGGAGGAGTTTACACTTTCTCTGTAACATGATAAGCTGAGTATTTTTCGTTGTTGTTGTTGTTGTTGTTGGTATATTATTGTCAAGTGCTTATAGCGGATTTCTCGTAATCTCTTCTCGACTCGAGCGCTGTGAAATGAAAGTTCTCCCCAGAGAGAGGCAAGTGCTCAGAGCAGCTGATCCCCTCTACAGCAAAGACCCTCATCATCATCAGCATCATCATCATCATCATCATCATCACCACGAGTACAGACAATAATCATTTAATCAGGATCAGAGTAATCACAGTATTTAATACGCAGTTTTATCGCTTCCTTTATTATATTTCACATCAGCGAATCAGTTCATTTCTCATTTCCTAAATGGCCAAAAACTGCTGAATTCATCTCTGCGCCTAAGGTTTATCTATTTATTTATTTATATATCCATTTTTTATGGTTTCTTTATTGGAGTGACTTTATGAGCTTCTGTATAATTTCCCACATTAACCCTTTCAATGCCATATTTTATAAGCATGAAATTATATCCAGCTTCTTTTTTATTAATTAAATTTGCTGACATGAATTTTGACTTTCTCTAAATGAGTTCTAGAAAAAGGCTAAAACATTAACTGCAGTAAAAAAAATAAAATAATGTTTTTGTAAAGAAAAAATGTTAATATTTACAGAAAAAATATTTTTTGAAAAAATATAGCAGTATTCTTGATATAAACCAAAAGCTCAGGTAAAGGAGGTAAATGTTTTTAAAAGTGTAAGTAATTCATTTAAGTCTGGCACAGAAATATTTGTAAATGTATTTATTTTCTTTAATTGAGAAACTTTGTGCTGAGTAAAGATCCTGGATACATGCTGCGTTGATAACGGCGGGAAGTCTGGAGAGCAGCTGCATGTAGTTAAATAAAGTGATGCTCTTAAGTAATTTAGAGGTGATTTACATCTTATATTTTCCTAAAATATTTTAAAAATAGAGCCTTAAAGTCTATAAGTGAGGACACTGTGCATGAAAATCTGTTCTCATGGTGAAGTCTGAAAGGTTTTACTACATTTCGGTTCTGAAAGAAGGTTCTTCTAGGGTTCTTTACAGGTTATGAGCTTCCACTAAAGGGTTCTACTGGAGCCGTGTCTGATCAGAAACCACTCTGTTGTCGGTTTCTACATCAATCCTTTAACTTTCTCTCAGAAGAACATAATATGTAATGTTTAATATTGAGGTATATTATAATGTGTATTATTGTGCACGCTAATAAAAAGCTAAAAGAGCGATCCGAGCTACGTTTCTGTGTGTTCTGTAATGGCATACGACTTCACAGCGAGGTTTTTTGGCCTTGATTACTTTAAACATTTCACTTTATCACAATTTTTCCGGTTTATATTTAAAATATAATTATTTTCTTACAGCACATTTGTTTTGTTTTGTTGTTATCTTTCTTTTTGTAATCCCAGAGTTCTACTGGTGTTGCATTGAATATGCATTGAAAAAATGAAATTGACCAGAAACACTAAATATTTAATTCGTTTTAACTTTAAAGGAAATCGTTAGCCGGCTGTAGTGAGTGATGTGACTGCGAACACGTCCCCCATCGAACAGATCGTGCTATACATCAGGTTCTTTCAGACGCGAGATGCGAACCCTCTGTGTGATGTAATAAGGAAGGAATAACACACGACAGAGCACGCGATTAGACGATAATAATCCACGCTGCTCATACCACGACGTTTTGTCATCAGTAACAATGTTTAACTTATTATTAACACGCATTTAAATGCTTTATAGTTACATTTAATGTTGTGGAATGTCCATGTGACGATTTAGTTCCAGTTATCACTTACGCTATAGCTGCGATAAACAGTTGTCTCTCTCTCTCTCTCTCTCTCTCTCTCTCTCTCTCTTTCTCTCTCTAGCTTGTCATTTTAGCAGAGAGCGTAAACTCCTCTGTACTGTAGAGTTTCCTGTGCTGATAAACTTCGCAGAGCAGCATGACATTTACAAAGCGCTGACACTGGAGACTCCTTCCATAAATATTAACATTTTAAAATCTGGTCATTATTAGTCTTAGGTTACGTGGAGCGTCTGCTGCTTAAGTCCCCGTGTATGAGCTGTTACTATAGAGATGATAACGTAGGAGAACGAGTGCATTAATATAAACCTCGTTCATGGTACAGCCGGAAATACCTGTGCTGTTAAATGTAGAAAAAAAAAAAAAAAGCTAATTATCTTCTGACCAATCAGATTCGAGTATTCAAACGTGCTGTGGTATAATTATGTTTACTTTTGTTTTGTTTTTTTATCTCATTACCGCTGCATTTACATACAGATTAAATCCTGTATAACAACTAACTTTTTTGTTTGTTTTTTTTCTCTATTTTCTTCTTTCTTAAGCACTTTTATGGAGTGTATTTCTACTTGAGACATTATTGTACGAGAGTGGCTTTTTTTGTTACTCTGCTCATTTCTCTTCACTACTATTAGCGAAGTCACTAAAAGAAACGCAGTACCGCGTCAGTTAATGTGTTACTGAAGTGAACACGTCAAAAGAGACACAAATATAAACACAAGGCTGGAGAAAGTGTGAGTGCAGGTTGAAGACTGGCTGTCTGTCTATAGTGTGTGTGTGTGTGTGTGTGTGTGTGTGTGTGTTTGTTGACTGTATTAGAGATCGTTAGCGGAAGACTTTGGGTGTGTGGGTGAAAGTCTTATCTCTTCTCCACAGAACTGACTGTAAAAGTGTGTGTGTGTGTGTGTGTGTGAGAGAGAGAGAGAGAGAGAGAGAGAGAGAGACCCTGTGAAATATGTTTTCAATTTTTCCCCAAGTAATCCATTTCACATTGTGAAATATTTTTAAAATTAGGAATTAAAGCTGAGATTAAAGCTAATGCGCACACTCCTGATGTTACACATTCATCAAACCACTTAATACGTTCTTAAAGTTTGATAATAAACTGTTTATAAATAAGTAATATGTCATTTAATGATTGATATTAATGATTAATTAGTGACGAGTTAGCAAATAATCATTGTCTGAAGTTTAAAGTACATGATGTAAGGAGTAAAACACCCGGTGTTGTGCTGTTATAGTAAAATAATCAGCGACAGGGTGGTGTGATGAAGCGGAGTCACTGTCATCTCCCTGAAGTTGATTATTTTACTATAACAGCATGTTCTGAAGTGTTTTATTCCCCTTCTACCACAGCGAATTGCAAAAAGTGCAGGTTCTTAATTTATTAAAGAATGAAACATTGTTCTTTTTATCCATTTATAGTTGTATAAAACACTAGCTAGCAATTTATTGGCTGTATGACCTTAGCTAACACTTGGAGTAGCTTGGAAAGGAACATTGTACTTTTTATCCATTTATAGTTGTATTTCATGTTGTGGACGGTCCATGAAACAGTTTATTTCCTGTTATGACTTAGCAGCTATTCGCAGCTTTATTTTCCTTTTTTAAGGAAAATTACCGAGAAGCGTAAACCCCTCTGTCCTGAACATGTCAGAAAACTTAGTTACAGCGTTACCTCTGACACTGGAGACTCCTTCCATAAATGATCAATAAACGCCTCCTCACAAAAAAATCAACGATTACACACGTCTTTGTGGAGCGTCTGCCGTACACGTCCCTGTGAATGAGCTGTTACTATAGGAACAGTAATGTATTAGAACGAGCGCTTTAATATAAACCTGCGCTACTATCAGAACTGCTGTTATAGAAAACTAATCAACGCCTTCTGACCAATCAGAATCCTCAGTTCCGTGATTCCGCTCACAGTGGAGCTGTCAGTGTCTGTAGAGTGAAATGATACTGCAGATCGTATTTCACTAACCACTAATCACTGATCTCGTCTTCTCTTTCTCTAGCTGTGTGCTCCGGCCCTGCACTGCATCCCTCCCTCTCTTTATCTCTCTCTCTCTCTTTCTCTCTCTCTCTCTCTCTCTGTGTGTCTGTGAAACAAGATGAGCACATCCCCCACTCCTAAAGGGACGCCGGTGCAGCACAGCCCGGTGGACGGCGAATGTGTGGTGATGGACGCGGTTCAGTCCCCGCCGCAGCAGGTCACTCCGACCAGTGGCTCGAAGAATCGCATCTCCAACCTTCTGCAGAGCCCTGTGAGTGTGTGTGTGTGTGTGAGAGAGAGAGAGAGAGTGTGTGTGTGTGTGTGAGAGAGAGAGAGAGAGAGTGTGTGTGTGAGAGAGAGAGTGTGTGTGTGTGTGTGTGTGTGAGAGAGAGAGAGAGAGAGTGTGTGTGAGCATATGTGTGTTTGTCAGGGTTTTAGAAAAAGCATTTTCTCTCTCTCTCTCTCTCTCTCTCTCACACACACACACACACACACACACACACACACACACACACAGTACCTCATGTGACATCCACAGTGAACTCTATCCTAATTTCACCCTTTAATTTTACCCTTTACTCTCCCTCTCTCTCCCTCTCCCTCTGTCTCTCTCTCTCTCTCTCTCTCTCTCTCTCTGTCTCTGTCTCCTTCCCCCTCATTAGGTTCGCAAAGATATGATTAGCTCTACAGCTTAGCCATAATCTGTCCCGATTCACCCTGTCACAGCTGCAGCTGCACACACACACAAACACACACACACACAAAGTGCATTAGAGAGAAATTGACAACAGAAGTGCATTAGTGAGAGCAACAGATGCCGAGAGATAGATAGAAAGAGAAAGACGCATGGAGAGACAGAGAAAGACATACAGATAGAGAGAGAGAAAAAGACAGAAGGAGCTCAGGAAAAGTGCACTAGTGATAGAAAATGTGTTAGAGAGTCTGTCAGACAGAGAGACAGAAGTGAGATAGTGAGAGAGAGAGAAAGAGAGAGAGAGAGACAGGGAGTTTTGGAAGGTGAGATAGTGACAGATAAAGGGTGAGAGACTGAGTATGTTTGAGAGAGTGTCGATGACAGATACAAAGAGAAAGAGAGACAGTGAGAGACAGAGACAGTGAAAGAGAGAGACAGACAGTAGGAGAGAGACAAAGACTGATAGAGAGACGGTGAAAGAGAGAGAGATTGAAAGAGAGACAGACAGTGAGAGAGAGAGAGAGAGAGACAGAGAGAGAGAGAGAGACGGTGGGAGGGAAAGTAGTGATACTATCAGCATGTTGGCGTAGTTGTCACTAGAGAGGAGAGAAGAAGAGAGAGAGAACTTTTATGTCAAGGAATTATTACAGGCTCCACTGAGAGGTACAGTGTGTGTGTGTGTGTGTGTGTGTGTGTGTGTGTGTGTGTGTGTGTGTGTGTGTGGAGAACTGGTAGCTGTACTTTATTAAAATAGTAAATTATGGATGTAATTTTAGGTTTTTTTTTTTTTTTGGAAGCCTATTTGCATTTCTGTTTATACACATGCCACTGTGTGTGTGTGTGTGTGTGTGTGTGTGCAGTCGTTCCGTGAGGAGTTGGACATGCTGATTCAGGAGCAGATGAATAAAGGCGGGAGCTCGTCCAGTCTGTGGGCTCTCAGGCAGATCGCTGACTTCATGGCCTCTCACGGCTCTCCTGCTACACTGCCCTCCTGTGAGCAAAACACACACGCGCACACACACACACACACACACACACACACACACACACACACACACATACAAACACAATGAGTGTATATTTGAGTGGATGTTGTAACAGGGGTGTAAAAGTGAAGCCAAAGTGTCTCTGAGGCCCTCTAGTGGCTGTCAGCAGTAGAGTTTGTAACTCCGCCCATTCCCGTGTTAATGAACTGGAAAAGAGCCAAATTTCCATTTTAAGTGAATTATTTTTGCAAATAGTGTTGGCATTTTTTTTTATATAGTTCAGTTGACCTTGATATCTCGCCCAGTCTTATTCCTTACTATAAGTGCATTTATAGCAGTTATTTGCTGATAAATAGGAGGAGCGTAGTAGACGCGGTGATTAACAGCACACGCACGTGAAGCTCTGGACAGTTCAGTAGTAAAGCCATGTCTTGTTCTGCTGTAAACTCTTCTAACAGACCTTCAGCCAGAAGGTCCTTACAGTTTTTATGGTGTGTTGGTCATCGCGATGTCTGACAAACCAGCGTGAGTGAACAAATTGATTGGCAGCTAACACTAGCTAGCAGTTGACCTTAGCTAACACTGGGAGTAGCTTGGTAAGGCTGGTCACCAGCAGAACGAGTGGAGAATATTCTTCTCCATTACAGATGTGTAACTTACTGTAGATGTCGGAGCTTGATGAAAATCATGGAGAGCAGCGATTCTTTTTTTTTTTTTTCCTCAAAAGCTCAGTTGTGTTGAGTGTAAATGTTGACTGCTGTTTCTCAATACATTTTCAGTCGGTCCCTTACGTTAGCTACTTACATTATTTGACTACTGTAATGGATTAGCCCGTATCAGCTAACAGGCAAATAGTAGCTCAGTCTGGACTCAAAGCTCTAAAATCAGTACACCTGTGAAAATGACACCGCTTCAGTTTTACGTTTTACATCCTAATAACGCTGCACTTGCATCCTCTGTCACTTTCTCACACACACACTCTGTCTCTCTCTCCAGCTATGACCATGGTGACCCCCATTAATGACCTGCATGGATGGGACACGGTCGCCATGGTGAAGGGGGAACGGCTGATGCGCTGTAAGTTGGCAAGTGTTCACCGCCTGTTTGACCTGTACGGCTGGACTCAGCTCACTACGACCCGGCTCACGGTGCGCCCTACACCCTACACCCTTAACACTACACCCTATACCCTAGTCACTAACCCCCAACACCTAAAGCCTACTCACTAACCCCCAACACATTACACCCTATCTACTCAGGATGCGCCTACACACTACACCCTACTCACGAACACCCTACACCCTATCCACTCATGATGCACCTACACACCACACCCTACTCACGAACAGCCTACACCCTGTTCACTCAGGATGCGCCTACACACTACACCCTAACCCCCAACACCCTAAACACTACACCCTATACCCTACTCACTAACCCCCAACACATTACACCCTATCCACTCATGATGCACCTACACACTACACCCTACACTCTACTCACTAACACCCTACACCCTATCCACTCAGGATGCGCCTACACACTACACCCTAACCCCCAACACCCTAAACACTACACCCTATACCCTACTCACTAACCCCCAACACATTGCACCCTATCCACTCATGATGCACCTACACACTACACCCTAACCCCCAACACCCTAAACCCTACTCACTAACCCCCAACACATTACACCTTGTCCACTCAGGATGCACCTACACACTACACCCTAACCCCCAACACCCTAAACACTACACCCTATACCCTACTCACTAACCCCCAACACATTACACCCTATCCACTCAGGATGCACCTACACA
>CM040998.1:17320093-17331808 GCA_022985145.1 Pangasius djambal
AAGCTTATGGCTTCCAGTTTAGCATTACAGCGTTAGTCTGCTTTTGTGTAAAAACCCTTCTAAAGACAGTTTTGTTTTGTGAAAGTGTGAAAAAGCGCCTCAAATTTTCAAAACCTGACTTGACTCGATCCTTCACGTTTAATCTGCTTGATCCAGGTGTCAGCCATGAAGTGCGGCCTCCTGCCGCTGTCCCATGAGGCTTTGCTTGTGGGCGAGGTGGCGTATTACGACTACAACGGCGTGATGGAGGAGGAGGAGGACAGAGTGGACCTGCAGAAGAGTCTGGGGCCCACATGCAAGGTGATAGAAACAACACTGAATCATCATTATCATCATCATCATCATCACATGCACAGTCACAGACACACTGAGTAATAATTTGTTTTATGTCAATGCAAGGTTCTAGTCCTGAGGAACCACGGCTTCGTGGCTCTGGGAGAATCGGTGGAGGAGGCCTTCTACACCATCTACCACATCCAGACAGCCTGTCAGATACAGGTAGAAATGAGAATGAGGTGTGTGTATTACGCGTAGAACTTCTGGTGTAACGATCACACGTACATCATGAAGACACGGCCGTCTCTGAGATTAATACTGAGACCGTGTATCCCACATGAAGCGACGTCCGTAACTCTGATCCCATACGAATATTACTTTAGACTCTGTTCATTACGGACGAGTGTGAGGATAACATATACCACGTCTCAGGTTTCGGCGCTGTGCTGTGCTGGAGGAGAGGAGAACCTCATCATGCTGGACCGGAACGTGCACAGACCGACCTCCACCGGCACCGTGGGCTGGGCCGGATCCACGTTTGGACCCATGCACAAGAACCGACTCGGAGAGCATGAGTTCGAAGCGCTCATGAGGACCCTCGACAACCTGGTCAGAGACTGCAATTATTATTATTATTGTTATTATCATTATCATTATTATTATTAGTCCTACTATTTATCTAGCACCAGTGATACCTTTCTGTAGAGCCCTGACAATACTACAAATTTCATTTTAAAGCTATAGTGTGTAGAAGTCTTTGTTAAAAATGAAAGAAAACAACATCATTGAGAAAAAATAAGAAGTGGTAGCAGGTAGCCGATGTTCTTCTAGTTAAATTAAGAGTAGTGTTAACTTTATCACAAAAGATAATTAAATATATTCAGACAAGAAAATAGTAATATTCAAAAATGAAAATGTGTGCTATGATGAGAATGTTTCAGTGTTATGTTGTGACCCGAGCCGAAAAGCGCTTTGCCGTTTTCTCGCTCTCTTTCTCTCTGCGCGTGTTCAGGGTTACCGTACCGGATACGCCTACCGCTTCCCCGTCCTCCTGGAGCGCTCCAGGACGCGCAGGGAGGTGGAGGTTCCCGCCACCGTCACCTCCTTCAGCTTCGACGACGAGGGAAAACGAGTGCAAGTGCGCCTTCAACCTCACGCCCACAAACAGCAGCTGGAGAAAACAAGATGGCTGAACACTCCTAACACTTACCAAAAGGTCAACCAGGACCAGGCGAGCCCCGGGCACCGCACCACGGTCAGAACAACACCCGCTTTCACAACATTAAAGCGCCTTAATCCGGGATTTATCAGTGTTCACGAAAAATATTACATCACCATACACGAAGAGTTTAAGGATACTTTTATTTGATGCATACAATAATAAATTAGTTAACACTAGAAAGGAGGAAAACAATCTTCATTACAAAATTTAACATCAAATTAACAGAGTTGTTATTTAAAAAAGAAAACCACCCATATTTAACACAAAAATGTAATAAAAATATATCACCATAGCCCAGGCCTAGCGTTCCCTTCCTGAAAGTTCATTGTTTACTCTTACCACCCTATCACTGATTATTTTCCTATAACAGCATGTCCTGAAGTTTTATTCCTCTTATACCACAGCGGTTTATCAATTCCATTTTTTATTTACCCAGTAAACAACACATTTTATATCCGTATGTGAAACGTCTGCGAAACAAGTTAGTTCCTGTTCTCACTTAAATTATAGCAGCTGTTCCCTCACCAGCCTTTCTTTACACTCTCTCTCTCTCTCTCCCTCTCTGTGTGTCTCTCTCTGTCTCTCTCACTCACACACACTCTCTCTCGCTCAAAAAAACGTAGCTTGTCATTTGACAGAGAAAGCGGAGAGCGTAAACTCCTCTGTCCTGAAGACTTTCCCGTGCTGATTACCTTCGCAGCACCAAGTCCCTGTGAATGAGCTGTTACTACAGAAACGAAAGCGTATCAGAATGAGAGCATTAATATAAAACCCCGTTCATGTTACAGCCGGAAACACCTGTGCCGTTATACGAAAATAAGGCACATCTTCTGACCAATCAGATTCGAGTATACAGCAGCGCTGGGGTGTAAAGAAAGTTAATCAACATCTACTGACCAATCAGAATCCAGAATTCAGCAGCACTGTGGTGTAATGGAGAACAGATATTCTGTGCCTACGCAGACATTTGTCTCTGGAAATAAAATCGTAAGTCTTCGTAAGACTTGACTCAAAATCGTAAGACTTGACTCAGTGTGCAGCATTTTCGAAGGGTTTTATTTTGCCAAACTATTTATTAAGATGTAAAATTTATAACCGTGAACCATTTCAGTAATGATGATGCTGAGTACTCATTGGAAATTTCTTCTTACTCTCTCTCTCTCTCTCTCTCTCTCTCTCTCTCTCTCTCTCCGTCCCTCTGCAATGCAGAGGAGATATTTCAGGATCATGAAACAGACTGCTGCAGTGTCTCTGCTGCCCTCTGGCTGATCCACTCCGTACCTGTTTTGTCGTTATGACTCCTCTAGCTCACATATTCGCCTCCGCCAATATGTTTACTCACACTGTAAACCTCTCACCGCGTACACCCCGTGTCCTCTCGTCCTCAGTGGCTGCGGACCGATGAAGTAACCCAGAGCGGCGGCACAGCCATCAAGATCGAAAACCCCAACCAGTTCGTCCCTCTCTTCACCAACCCACAGGAGGTTCTGGAGACCAGAAATAAGGTACGGTGACGTGAAAAAAAAAACAGCCATCACACTCTTCCCTTCACTTTCAACATTACTCATTACATCACTTCCTTCAACAACAACATCCTTCAAAGAGGACGAAGTAAACAAATCCTTTAAGTAAAGAATAAAACACTCAGTGTTGTCGGAAAATAATCAGCGACAGGGTGGAGTGATGAAGCTGATTATTTTCCTATAACACCACATCATGAACTGTTTTTTTCTTCCACAGCATTTTGCCAACAATTAAAAATGTTATTACTTAAAGAACAACACATAATTTTTGTGTGTTTATAGTTATCTTTAATGTTGTGGAAGTTAGTTCCTGTTCTTGCTTACGTTATAGCAGCTATAAACATTCTGTCCCTCGCCAGCCTCTCTCTTTTTCTCTGTGTCTTAAACTTTCTAAGACTATAAAAAAAAATATCGAGAAACCGCAAAAAGCGTAAACTTTAAACCCGTAAAGGTTACACCTTTACCTCTGACACTGGAGACTCCTTCCAGAAACGTCGAATTGCAGAAAACTCCATCATATCAACGATTACATCGTTTTTTAAATCCGTTTATGTGAAGCGTCCACCATACACGTCCCTGTGAATGAGCTGTTACTATGGAAACGAGCGCATTAATATAAACCTGTGATTTGCAGCTGTTATATAAAATAAATCAACACCTTCCGACCAATCAGATTGGAGAATTTGAGCAGTGCTGCGGTGCCATTCATTTTAGCTCCTCGTAGAATTGGATAATAAGCCTATAACTGTTTTTTTTTGTTTTTTGTCTTCATTTCAGATCCGAGAGCAGAACCGTCAGGACATGAAGACAGCAGGACCGCAGTCTCAGTTATTAGCCGGCGTGATCACAGAGAACAGCCCGCCGGTACAAAAACATCAAACACCATCACGATCATGACGTATGAGCCGGAACAGAACAGCCACGCTGCAAAACATGGCGTCTTAGCAAGAGAAAATATCTGAATATAGTCAAATTTATCTAGTATTTTCTATATTCTTCCAACAAAACAAATATAAGATTATTAAAACCTATTTCTAGACATTTGTACTACTTCCAAGCTTGAAATCGTCTTGTTCTTTTGGCCGATCATTTTGCTAATTGTAATGATTTGCTGATAGAGTAAGAAAATGTAAAGTCTGAAATGAGTAAAAATGTCTAGAAATAGGTTATTTGGTTAACTGTAATCTTATAATAGGAATTCTGACTATACTGAAGACATTTTCACTTGCGAAGATGTTATTTTTTTTGCAGTGCATGTTCATGCAGATGTCTGTATAGAAGCCAATAGGAGCCATGGGGCAATTTAGAGTCACCAGTCCACCTATCGGCATGTTCATCAGAAGGTGGGAGGAAACCGGAGAACCCGGAGAACCCACAGACACGGAGAGAACACGCACAGGGGCACCGTCAGTTCTGAGATCAGCACGTGTCAGTGCATTTAGTCTCGACTTCACGAACGATTTTCTGTCTTTTCAGCTTAGAGTCGTGATGTGCTGATCTCAGGCTAATCTCACGCTGAGGCTAACTCAGTCAAGGATAGCGATCATTAAGACTGAACGACAGAGTGTGTTAATCATGTTCCAGCCTTTATTATTGTACCCGAGTCACTCGTATCATCACTACACACACACACACACACACACACACACACACCATCATCATCATCATCATCACTGCAACAAAGTGGAATAATCTGGAAAAAAAACCAGATGACTAAAAACTAGATAAATCATTTTTGCCAATAAACATCTTCAGGTCTGATATTTAAACAGATTGATGACTGTGTGTGTGTGTGTGTGTGTGTGTGTTGTATATGTGTCTCACAACGCAGTCTCCAGAGAAGGTGGAGCCCCCTTCGACCCCCGAGCCGGAACCCCCGAACCCGTTCAACGAGCTGACGGATCAGGCGCTGGAGGAATATCGCAAAGAAGTCCAACGCAAGCAGCTGGCCGTAGATGGTACGACCCCTACGCCACTAACGATTAATCACCCTCGACAAATCCTCACTTTATCAGCCAAAGCTGTCACTGGTGCCTGAACCTGCCTCCACACTAGCAAGCGACAAAGCATCAGGCGAACGCACGTTCGCGACACGGAGCCGCAGTTTCAGCGACGAAGCAACAAATCCAAACGACTCTCTCGAATGATTCCTCAGACTAGTAATATGGAGCGTGTGGTCCAACATTTCTTCAGTTCCCTTTAATTACGACTTTAATTTCTACCTGCGATTAGTTCCCACTGTTTAACGCACACAAATTGCAAAACTTATAAGCGTGGTTTTATCTTATCCTGTCATATACGTCCACTCATTAATATGTATAGAGACATGACGAAATAAAATAACGTTTGGAAGAAAGTAGCAGAGATCGTTGGTGCTTCCGGTGAGTTTGTGTAGCTAGTACAGTTAGCTTGCTTTGCTAATCTAATCTGACACCGACGCCACTACAAAGCCAAGCACGTGACGTAAATTAAAAAAACATTTTCATACTGATTTATGCGTTATTTAATTTGTTTTTAGCTAGTTAGCTTTTGACATGATACACTACTGTTTCTCATCAGAGTTAAAAAAAAAAAAAAAAAAACACAGGACAGGCCACATCCACGAGCGACAACTCTAGTGGTTGTTTCACGCCCACAAGCTACAAGCTACAAGCGTTGCTTGCTATTGTGAACGTAGAGTAAATCTCGAGCAGAGGAGAAGATGCAATGATGAAGATCAAAATGTAATGTCTAGTCGAGTCTTTTTTTTTTGAAAAACCTCAAATTCTTATGGCACGAAATGAGACTTCGTCAACGTAGTGGATCAGCCGAGGCATGTTTCGCCGTCTGAACTACCAGTTAGCGTAAATCACACACTCACGTCGCATCATTCAGACACACTCTCTTCTATAAACATGGACGAAAAGAACAGTCGCAGCTCCATCTTCAATCTGAATCGAAGGGGGCGTGGCCTAAAGTTTCAGGGCGGAGTTAGAAACAGTGTGGATGATAACGTAGTTCCAGTTTGATTTGCATATATGTTTTAATACATACAGTGCTGTGAAAAAGTAATCACCTCCTTCCTGATTTTACTGCTGCATACGCTTAATTGTTTCAGACGTTCAAACAAAATTTAATATAAGACAACTCAAAAAAGTTGTCCAACAACAACTGGCCCTGTGTGAAAAAGTAATCACCCCCTTAGTTGCACAATCAAACCATTAACGAAATTGAATTGATGATTGATCACTGCTAGTACTGTTGAATCTAAACTTATCTAAATATGACTTAAATAGAAGCTTTTCCAGCAATGTGAAGCAGACTAAAAGGTCTCCGTAAGCATGATCATTTAAAAATGGTGTTTTGTCTTTCCTCGCATTCTCCTGATCTTATAGTACATTTTGTATGAGGATCTGAAACCTAAAAAATATGCAAAAATAGAGGAAATCAGGAGGCGGGCAAATATTTTTTCACAGCACTTTATACACAAATACTGAGCGAGAGTTTGCTAAGCCGGAGGCTATACACTTCCAGCCAGTACAAAGCCAACAAACTTCAGACACCAGACATGTCTTAGCTGTTCAGCTTCATCTGGAGTAGAGTGGAAATTGTGTATATTTACACACACTTGGCCAAATTATTACTTTTATATCTCATTATCTCATTAACGTTCCTGAATCATTAACTACTCTCTGATATTAAGATTAACAAGATGTTTGTCCACGATATCACTAAACTTTCTTACGCAAAGCTCTGTCCTAACACACCTTCTGTCCTGTCTCACTATTTCAACTCACTAATCACTCGTTTTTACGTCTCCTTCCTGCCTCGTGTTCTCTCCCGTCTCCTCCGTGTCAGGTGGGGAGGAGGTGATGAACGATACGGGGACTCCTCCCCCTGCTTCCTCTCCCACAAAAGTCCCCTCCCCCACCAAGCCACCTGTCTCAGGTGAGCCCTCACACCACACCCTCACACTTCGCATGTCTTTAACACACTCACAGCATGTGCTTACTAATAACACTATGGATTAGGGCTTTCCAAATACCCCTGCTGAGTTTGTTTCTCATTAATAGACATGTGGGCGGAGCTAGAAACAGTGCAGATCACTGATTGGTCAAGCATAATGGTCACAGAATTGTCCTCATAATGCTTCTGGCTTTTCTACCAGACAAAATCAATTTTATCATCCGATTTAATGTTTGGGATTTCTTTTTATTTATTTGCCCACAGTGATGTATTCAGATCTGTTCTGTTGCTGATATTTACCGCAAACCTATTCATGTTCTCTCAAATGCCTTATATATAGGATGTAACATCGTGCTGTCTAATTTCTCAACTTGCACAAATGTGTGTTAATTTCTTAAAAAAAATAATACCTGTTTTTGGAATGCAAACACGTCATGAATGAAGAGAAATACTTGTGTTTTTTTTGGATCATGTGATGTACGACCGTGTACGGATTTCATGTTTTGTCATGCTGTGAATTCTTTCGACTTCTTTTTTACTGATGAAATTCAAATCCGCTTCATCAACCAGACAAAAAGCAAAAAGAACCACGTTCATCTAAGCACTTCCTGCATGTTAAACTGGAACTATAAGTTCTGTTCATTCCTGAATTTTTGGGACGTTTCTTCTTCTTTCTAAATCTCAAACACCATGAGATATTTGTGAGCAAATTTCTTTCAAACCTACGAGTCCGTTTGTTGAGTGTGAATCGGAGTGAAATTGATTCTTTTGGTTCGTTTGCCCCTTTGGTTTGATTTCACACTGCACAGGATTAACTGAAATGGAAAAAAAACCCTTTGTGTAGGTGTGTGTGTGGAGCTGAACATGTCCTTGTAAAACACAGTGACGGAAAAAAGTAAAACAAACCTTTACCAAGTGTGAGCAGAAATCGCAAAAAAATGACCCGAGCACGGAGAACACGGAGCCGGTGCTAAATAAATGATCAGATAATTGTATAAATAACGGTTTGTGTTTCACGGCCAGCATTTTATTTCTCTTTCTCTTTTTTTTTTTAAAGAACACATGGCGTTGCTGCAGTACTACAGCTCTGTCCTTTGGTTCTGATTAGCAGCTTTAGACAAAAAAACAAAACATTGCAACCCAAACCACACAGCATGTTTGATTCACTTCCTGAAGTGAGTCGATTCAGAGTCGAATCACTTTCTCACTAGGGTTCACTCAGAAGCAGACAGAGACCACCTTGCCCTCGGACCCGAGTGTGATCGCCGTGTTCTCGTCTGACCAAAGAACCGCACCGAGAACTTCGGCGAACACACCACGGTTCCGCTCAAGCCCACTTAACGCTGCAGATGTGCAAAAAACAAAAAACAAAAAAAACACCCATTTAACCCTTTAACCTCTTCTTCTGATATCAGAGATAGACGGGAAAACCACGGACGCAGTCCCGAACGGGAAGGAGGAAGACGAGAAGCAGCAGGAAGAGCTGGAGAAAGGATTGAAGGCTCTCTCCACCAGCGACACGTCGGAAAGCTCGGTGATCCCGCCCACCGCCCCGCCCACCAAGCCTGCGGGCACCACCCCCGAGGGCTCTCCCTCCAAGTCCCCGTTCAAGAAGAAGAAGAAGTTCAAAGCGCCGTCGTTCCTGAAGAAGAGCAAGAAGCAGAAGGAGAAGGCTGAGATTTGAGCTCACACACACACACACACACACACACACACACACACACACACACACACACACACACACACACAGTAACACAAGCACTCGATTACCACTCAGTGTGTATCCATCTGTTTGTCCACGAAGCATTTTCAGGTTATTGTTTTATAACAAGCTAATTGTCATCATGATCTGACTAACCCCCGTAAAGAAAGCTCCAGAACGAGCTCTTCACGCGCTTTTTAAAACCGTATTACACTCGGCACGAGCGTTTTAGACCAGAACGTGGCATGAAGTCGGCACTCTGTTGATTCTGACTGTTCGCTGACGGTCATATTGCACACGTACTTGTACCTGTATAATTCTCTGACGTGTAATCACGTGTCATCCTTCCCGACTGGCTTCCTGTTCACCTTTCACCTTTCACGTGGTTATGAATAGAATATATGAATAGAAAAAAGAAAAAAAAAAACACCAAATGAACATGACTTTGGCTCGTATACGCAACAAAAAAGGCCAACTTTAAAACAGCACTCAGACATTCCACTTCCTGAGTTTTATTTTATAAAATCGATGATTTTCTTTTGCAGGTGTAATTATTTTTACGATCAGTAACTCTTATTTAATTGCCTTTGTGTGTATATGTGCTGGTCTGAATCCATGTCATGTTAGAATGTAAAGTGATAGCCTAAATGCCAGGTTGTACCGATCATTAAAAATCCCTGAAAAGAATTTCGCCCTGCGTTGTTCTTCTTGTTGTTCTTGTTGTTGTTGTTGTTGTTGTTTTTTAAATAATTAATCGCATTTTATTTTTTTTTGCTCTTCAGGGAATTTTGCTAACTGCTATTGTCATATTTTGTTTCGTATAGCTCATCAACGAGTCAAAAAAGAAAATATATATCACTTTTGTTTGGAGTCTACATTAAAAAGATCTTGATGTCTAGCCCATGTCATGTAATATATAAATCATAAATTATATTATTTTTTACCATAACTCTTGTCAGACTTCATCAGTCTTATGAAATTCACCAATGAAGCTGCTGTATGTTCTCTAATCTCATTTTCCTGGTACAGTTTTAGAGTAATTTTTATTCATTTACACACTCTGATGTTCTCTCATTTGTTTCATTGCTGAAATGTAGCTCGATATTACACTTCAGTGTTTTAGTTTAATCCCAAATGCCCCCTTATTCACTATACATGCTCACTAGATAAAGCGTTTAAACACGTCTCCTGTCTCCGATAAAAATATTCACTGGTTCATCCTTCATGACGATTAAAATATTGGCACCCTTGCCTCACCACCGTTCCATGATCCGTGTAGAATTCAGCATTTTGAAGTTGGGTTAAGTCTTTAATCTTTCTCAGACTAAATAAACGTTAATAGCGTCAAAATGGGGGACATTAGATATAAACGTTACATGTAAAATTGTCTGAATTATTTACATGCAACAGTTCTAACTAAGCATAGCAATTAAAAAACAAAAAACATCCTTTAAACCTTTCCAGCATGGATTATTTTAAAACGTATCCAAATTCTCGAAATGATTTTTTGATATTACTTAAAATTTCATGTCACACACTAAAGCATTATAAATAACGCTGATTTTAAAAACTAAACGGATTGCCGATTTGTATGAATATTGTGAATCAATGATAGCAAAAGGGGTTTAAAAAAAAGAGGAAAATGTTTGATGAATATAGAAATATATAGAAATATTCCTGACCTACAAAATCTACGCAGAATGTCGCACGATGCAGATGATTTCTGAGGTAAATAATAAAGTAATAAGATCTTCAATGAAAAAGTAGTTTTTAAGAAGTTAAGGCTTTCGTTAAAGTCTCTTTGGAATAAAAAATACCTGTTTTGGGGCTTTTTTGTGTAGAAAGTTTGGACAAACACACTGTTTTATGCTAAATTACAGATGATATGAAGTGATTTGGAGGCGATATACTTTTATATTTTCCTAAAAACAGCCTTAAGAGCGAAACAATAAGCACTAATGGGTATCAGGTGTGTCACATGAATTATTAAATCTGAATTACTGAACATTGAAAAAAACATATTTGAATAGAAATACTTGATTTTTTTTTATATACTGAATTTTAAACTGTGAGTCTCTGAACACTGAAAAAACCTAATCTGAAGTTCAAGGAGGTTAAATCAAAATAAATAAATGCAAATGTATGGTTTTCAACCCAATATATTTAATTCACTTCCACATATTTAAAATTTATTTTGATTTAATTTAATTTGAATATAGTTATTTCTGTAAAGCTGCTTTGTGAAAATGTCCATTTCTAAAAGCGCTGTACAAATAAAACTGAATTAAATTGAATAATTGAATATTATAAATTCAATAATGTTTTCTTAAGAATTCAATCGCTTTTAAAAAAAATTTTAGTCAAATCATTATGTCACTTTTTTTTTCTTTCGATATTTTACTTTAACTTGATTCAATATGAACAAACACGTTTACACCGGAACTGTTATATAGGAACTAAGAGTCTGGGGTTTGTTGTTTCCCTCCGGAACATGTTTTTTGTCGCGCGCTTGAATAGAAAATGGCGTAGAGTAAACGTTTACATCGAGACATTTCTCCAAGCTTGTTTTCACTGCAGGTTGAAATAAAAGGATTAAAATATAAAAGATGGGGCGAAGCAGGAGCAGATCACCTCCACGACGAGGTGTGGATTCAGCTTCACTTTTAACTGATGGTTTATTCGTTTTTATAATTCAGAGGTTGCTGTTAGCGTTAGCAACACGATGCTCATACAGCACCTAGATAAATAAATATGTTTATAAACAGTATCTAAAAATGGTAATGATGTGCATACAGTTAATGATTTTTATTTATTATATACGAAATGATAGCTCTGTTCTTGCACCCTCTTGCTAGACTAACTCGGTTTATTTGTTTACGCCATTTTTTATTCATTATTTATTGATGCGTAATTAATTATTTGTCGCGAGATAAATCCAAAAATGTCTGTTACTACACCCTAACTAGTGCACTTTGTGGTTGATAGGGAGCGATTTGGGACGCGGCCGGTGTTAAACTGGTCTTTATTTGTATAATAATAATAATAAT
>CM040998.1:17356156-17375232 GCA_022985145.1 Pangasius djambal
GTGAGCCAATACAGTAACAAGCTTCACGTGAGCCAATACAGTAACAAGCTTCACGTGAGCTAACACGGTAACAAGCTTCACAAGAGCCAATACGGTAACAAGCTTCACGAGAGCTAACACGGTAACAATCTTCACGTGAGTCAATACAGTAATGGAACGACCGTTAAGATGACATCAGGGAGGAGGAGTCATCGAGAGCGTCTTAAAAAGATTAAACCGAGTAAACAGAGCTCCACATTTCTGAGTAGCGAACAGGACAGGAGGATCAAATCTCCAGTGTAACTTTCTCCAGCGCTGCCGAACACACTGGTGCACCTGTAGACGAGACTCGCGGCTATAAATAAAGAACCCCTTAGGTTCACAACCTGTTGGAATCTCTCTGTCATCATCGTGCTTCGGGAAAAAAAAAAAAAAGAAATATGTTCTCTCCAGAGGTCTTATCATCCTCAGGAACCTGCCCAGAAGTAGCGCTGAGGTCTTTTTCAATCCATGTTTCTGTGGACGTTCTTGCTTCGACTAAACCGATGTAAAAGCCAGGCTGGTACAGAATTTCAGTATTTGCACTAGCCTGTGTACGAATGATCAAACACAGAACTTGTTCTCAGATTAATTGTAAATACCGAAGACCAAATTTCAGTCTTCCGAGAGCTCAAATATTTGCATCATGCAAATGGACTACAGATTGCTTAGTGTCAGAGCTTAAGAAAGCGTGTACTATCTCCTTATATCTGAAACCGTGCATTTTCCGCTTGCATCATTCCGCTGTCTAACCGGAACACCCGTCACCGTGGTAACGTTATCTTAAAATGGAAAAACGAACGCAGAAGAGCGTAATATCAGTAGGTCATGTTCTAATCCTGTTATCCTCTGCTTAGAAAAAAAAGGGAGACTTCCAGGAAGATAAGAGCGTGTAACTATCCAAAGAACCCTTGACTAAGACGTTCACGCTGGTTGTTTTTTTCCACAGCCGTCACCTGGCGGTTTACACGTAATTCACCAGAAAAAGACGGGCCACTTTTAAAAAAGCACCGCCGACGTGACGCTTGGGGTCTTTTTTTTTTTTTTCCTCTTCGTTTCTTCAACTTTTCAGAAAAACGCAATGACGGTGCTGAGAAAATCCGGTTTTTATTGTTAATAAATGTAGATAGATGAGCTAACTAATTAGCCAGTACAGTCAGAAGGCAGAAGCCATTGTTGTCATGGTAACAGTGTGCAGGAGAGATGGTTTGATTAGAGAGGGGGAACCATAGAATGAAAGCAGTATTAGAGTGGATACTTTAGGAATGGCTGTTTCACTTTTTAGTGTTGGAATGCAGTAGTGCCACTTGTGGTGGAACTACTACTACTATTACTACTATTACTACTACGATTACTACTACTACTATTACTATTACTACTATTACTATTACTACTACTACTACTATTACTATTACTACTATTACTATTACTACTACTATTACTACTATTACTACTACTATTACTACTACTACTATTACTATTACTACTATTACTATTACTACTACGATTACTACTACTACTATTACTACTACTACTATTACTACTACGATTACTACTACTACTATTACTATTACTACTATTACTATTACTACTACGATTACTACTACTACTACTACTATTACTACTACTACTATTACTATTACGATTACTACTATTACTACTACTACTATTACTACTACTGCTATTATTACTACTATTACTACTACTACTACTACTATTACTATTACTATTACTACTATTACTACTACTACTATTACTACTACTGCTATTATTACTACTATTACTACTACTACTACTACTATTACTATTACGATTACTACTATTACTACTACTACTATTACTACTACTGCTATTATTACTACTATTACTGCTATTATTACTACTACTACTATTACTACTACTACTATTACTACTATTACTATTACTATTACTGCTATTATTACTACTACTACTACTACTACTATTACTACTATTACTGCTACAATTTGAGTGGCATTACTACTATTATTACAACTACTACTACAACTACACAAGTGATATTACTACTACCACTACTACTACTACTACACAAGTGGTACTGTTACTACTACAACACAAGAGGCATTACTTTACTAATCATACTACTACAACTAGACGAGGGTATCATTACTAGTACTACTACTCCTACTACTACACAAGTGACACTGTTACTACTACTACTACTCCTACTACTACTACAACTACACGAGTAGCATTACTTACTACTCCTACTACTACTACTACACAGGTGGTTTTACTACTACTACTAGTACTACTGCTACACAAATGGCACTACTATACTATTTTTCATCCAACACTCCATGTCATGCTGTTACAGGAAAATAATTAACAACAGGGTGGTGTGATGACACTTTACTAAGACAGTTACTGTCTTAGCAATTTGCGAGTGATTGCAGTTTTTGTTTATTAAAAATGACACACCATACTTTTTATCCGTTTATAGTTACATTTAATGTTGTGGAACGTCACGTTATAGCAGCTATAAACAGCCATTCCCTCACTTGAAGTTAATAAGACAAAGAAACCGCAGCTTGTTCCGCATGTTACCGAGAAACCGCAAAAAGCGTTAACTCCTCTGCCCTGAAGACGTCCAAGAGCTTAGTTACAGCTTCACCTCTGACCGTTACAAAGCGCTGACACCGGAGACTCCTTCCATAACTGTTACATAACCTCTTCTTAGGGCGATAACGAGCTCGTTAGCTCATTGTAGAACATTAACCAACACCTTCTGACCAATCACAATCCAGAATTCAAGAGCGCTGTGGAATAAATCCAAACACTAGCTGACGTTCTAGCTACCAGTTACCCTCTAGCTAAACTAGATATCAACATCCTGATGTTTTTGAATTAAAGGCGTTAACGTAACGGCATAAATTGTTAGAAAATGACGGAGAATACATGAGAGCTAAACCGTCATCTTTAACCGTAGCCACGGGCATGTTTTCGGTGGTGTGAGTCATAACACCATGTGACCCGCTTGCAAGAAATATCCACATTTGCAACTTCTAATTATAAGTCAGACAAAGTCAGAAACATGTAATTACTGCAGTTCTGGCATGTTGTGTACACACTATACACGGTCGCGTTATCTGAGATAACACACTGGAGTGCGGTCGCTCAATTTCTCGTGGTTATTTCGTACGTTTAACAGTCGTGTCGTCGTAGATACGTTGTACATCGGAACATACGTTAATGAAATTCCTGTTTGCCTTTTAGGCATCGTAAACAAACCACATGGACGGAAATCAAAAGTTAAATGGAAAAAAAAAAGCTTTTGTGTTCAATTCTTTGAATCTTTCTTGAGAACAATACTTGTCAGGCTGAATGAAGGGGGGGAAAAAAAAAACATTCAACATTCAATTAGCTTAGAGCGAGCAGAAATAAAAGACATAGCTACAAATTCATCCTTAACTCTCGACCCATTCATACAGCCACTTAAAACTGACATTCAGCCATAATCCCGTCATTATGTAACGTATTGTGTTGAGGATTTTCATGCTACGTAGCTGGTTTTGGCACTAGCAGCCCCTTTTTTTTTTTGTTCTCCCACACACTCACACACACACACACACACATCATCATCATCATCACCATCATCGTCGTCGTCCACATCCACATCATCCACCTCCGCACTGCACACTTCAAATCAGCCGTGAGCACATTAGGGCACTTCCGCAGTGCCTTTTTGTAATTGTAATGCACAGGCACTGTGATTTTAACCATTCTCTCTCTCCTTCTCTCTCTCTCTCTCTCTCTCTCTCTCTCTCTTTCTTTCTGCAGGTCTACGCATAACGAGATGGAGAAGAACAGGTACGCCCACTTCACTTCGCTACACGGTATCCGTGTCCCTCAGTTAAAGAACCATTAGTCGGAATTAGTTAACATTTAGGTATCTAGCAGTTAAGTACGCAGAATTCGACATTCGCATGATTATTTTACTCTTTGACCACACCCACTTTCCCCGCCCACGTGCACAGAGCTCCGCCCACAGAACCTATGGTAGCTCCTAGAGTCATGCTGCGCAGCTAACCGTGATGACTGGTGTATATTTTCCTCAAAACATCGAACCGTAGATTTAACAAGTGAATATGTCTGTGTGTTGATTGATCTAAAGCACATACAGTAGAACTTATTTAAAGGTAAGAAGTGCTGCTGATGCTGTGAGCCGCCATTTCGATTGGATCTCGCTTGCTGAACTCTGGATTTAGCCGACCGCCCGGAGTTCCTGCGTAGGAATTCCGAGTTGACGGGGGCGTTTTCTTTGTTTTGTTTTATTTTTTTCGTCTCGTGTTTTTTTTGGTCTAGTCGAGTGATGACCTTTATCGAAAGCAGCATTAGCATGCTAACTAGAGCATGTATTATTAAGGTCATGACATCACTTCCAAGCGCACTCGGACGTTCGACCCGAGTTATAACACTGTACACATGCAAAATTCGAGAGAGAGAGAATGGTCAAGAGTGCCTTTCTATCTTGTTTTTCTTTTTAATGAGGTTTTGAGTCTTTCGAGTCGCTGTGTTAGCATTGCTAGCATTGTAAGCTGGACAGGAGTTAGCAAGGACTGCATACATTTCTATGCAGGTGGTTCATTCAAAAGCCGTTTACGTGCGTTTCCACACCTGTCCAGGAGCGACATTTCTCATTCCGCGTCCAGCTTCATCCCCTTCTCCAGTTGTTGGAAAAGCAATGCCTGTGTTTGTTCTGGTTTTTCTGCGTTTCATGCCATTTAGTTTCATCAAAGCAGAGCGTTGTTTTTTTGCTCACAGCTTAATTATCTGGCTGCGCAGGGCGCTTACCGGTTTCAGTCATGTTTTTTCTTTCTGAACAGCCTGACATGGGGGCGGAGTGAAAGGACACTGAGGAGTGTCTATAGAAAGAGGCACATGTAAACCAAAACAAGCATTCTGGCCCGTAACACAGTTTTCCAAACAGCCACATGGTACACTTGTGCTGAGGCCTTTAAGCTTAAACCATTATTATTATTTTTTTTTTTTGTCATGTTCTATATATTTTCTAGGTTATTTGTACGAGTAAGAATTAAAAAAAAAATCTACTGCACCTTTAAATTGCCTACTTCGTTATCTACACCTTCAAAAATATCAGGAATAAGAATAATCCTGGTGCTGAAATGTTCAGTAATGCTCCGTAATTCTGTTCAGATGTCGCTGTCTGTTTACGATTACAATTTTTTATTTATTAAAGAATGACACATCATACTTTTTATCTGTTTATAGTTACATTTATTGTTGTGGAACATCCTGTGAGACATGTCAGTTCCTGTTCTGACAACAGTTCTTACTCATTTGAGGCGACCTTCTAATGTTTTGTGGTTCTTTGAGCTAAGCTGGGTCACTCACTCACACACACACACACACACACACACACACACACGCATGCCTGCATGCACACAAATCCAGCTCAGCTTGCAGACGGCTTTGAATAATACATTTTAGCCGAGCTCAGCAGTGCGAGCACAAGCAGGCCGTCTGAAACTCTTTTGAAACCCTTAACGCCGTCGGGTCTCGGGTCTCGGGTCTCAGACGGGCTCAGCTACTCCTCCCTCTGCAGACATCCAACACCGCAGGGTCCCACAGCGTCACCGCACCGCTTCCCTGTTCACATTTAAAGATCTGAGTTCTGTCCTGAATTGACTGAAAGTGGAGGGCAAGGCCAGCAAAAAAAAAAACGCTAACCGCTAAACACTTTGGTACACAGCAGTAAGTAGGTCAAAATAGAATTTTTTTTTTTTTTTTTTTTTTAAATGTGGCGTGACAGCAAAGGTGCGACTCCTGCCGTCTTTAACATCTTGCATTCGTAGTAAGTTGATATACTCATCAGTTTCTATTTACATTTATCCATTCAGCAGATGTTTTTATCGGAAGCAGTTTTAAACTCGCAGGCTTGTGGTCAGCAGTGCGCCGTGTCTGACTCAAAGCCACGGCGGGTTTACAGAGTAAAGGCAGGGGTGCGACGATAATCCCATCTATCTGCTTAATAAACCTATCGTAATTATTGAGTCAGTTTAGAAACAAAATTGTTTTATTGCACCTCATCACTTTAACACTGTATGTGATGATGCTGTATTGTGTAAATACGTATACGTATAATTAGGCTTTAAACCCATTCATAAATTCAGTCTAAAAATCATCAAATTTTTTATATACGTTTATAATGACAGTCACTGTTCCCTCTAAGCTGTGCGGTTCTGCTGATGATGCTCCCTTGCAGAAAAAATATAATCAGCGCAGAACAAGGCCAACACAAAAATGTGTGTGTGTGTGTATATATATATATATATATATATATATATATATATATATATATATATATATATTAAAAATAAAACAAGTTCCAGTAACTGACAGAGGATTGAGGTGCAGTTCGGAGCAGCCACATGTGATGAACAGCGTTGTATTTTTCCGATTTCTTTTTTACAGCAGGAAAACAGACAGTCCTGCTACTGCCTACAGTCAGTCCCAACCACAAATAACACTGGCTAGCTACGTTAGCTGTGATCTTAGCAAGACATATTAACATCACGGTGCTGCCAAGAGTCCTCTTCCCACACTAGCCAGCTAACGCTAACCAGGTAGGGGCAGCGGAACTGCAATCTGTGTGGCTCATGGGGTATTTCTGCTCCGAAGCGTCTGTCCAATACAGTCAGGTTTTGCTCGGCAAGAAAAAAAAATTAAGGGGACGTCAGTTCCTGTTCTCACTTACGTTATAGCAGCTATAAACAGTCGTTCCCTCACCCTTATAAAAAAAAAATGCAGCTTGTCATGTTACCTAGAAACCGCGAAAAGCGTAAACACGTCTGTCCTGAAGACGTCCGAAAACTCAGTTACAGCTTTACCTCCGACTGTTACAAAGCACCGACACTGGAGACTCCTTCCTTAAATGTTACACCAACGTCTCCTTGCAGAATACGTCACCACGTCGATTGCCCACACGGCAACGGAACGATTGTCCGCCGCACACGTCCCCGTGAACGGGCTGTTACTATAGAAACGATAACGTATCAGAACGAATCAGAACCCAGAACTCGGGGTTGAAACAGCCGTGTCACTGATATCGGCGTCAGTTCTGCTTAATGAAAAGAGGAGTTAAATATACTTCAGTGTGCGAGTGAAGTGCTGAGTGAAGAGCAGGCTGTTCTAGTGCCATGTGAAACATGAACAATGGTGTGTGTGTGTGTGTGTGTGTGTGTGTGTGTGTGTGTGTGTGTGTGTGTGTGTTGGGTTACTGCAGCGCTGCGTCGAAGTCGAATGATGTAACATCTCATCCCGAGAGCACCGAGTAGAGAATCCCTCTGTTGTCCTCTACGATCCAGTGTTCTTCACCGACCTTCCCCTGTCACGCATCCTGTAGATATTTATCTCACACACACACACACACACACACTCTCTCACACACACACACACACCATCACACGCGAGCGAAAGCCGGGAGACAGGCAGAGCGGGGAACTCTTTAACGATTACCCGAGCGGATTGGCAAACAGCCACCATATGTTTTCTGTGTGTGCGGAAGGAGTCACTCCGAGGTCGCCTCTCGATTAAAAAAAAAAAAAAAAAAGCAAAGAAAAGGAGGAGAAAGAGGAGAAACAGAGGAGGGGGTCGGTTCTCCGTTCTCTCTGCTCCCATCACGACACACCGCAACGCCACCTGCTCTAAGGGTTAAAACAATTCCTTAGAGGTCAGAGGGTCAGATGGGTAAAGAAACAGTTTTACAGCCCATAAGGTCAAAGGTCAAAGGTCACACACGAGCGGAGATTAAATCTTCTCCCATTAGGACCGCGATGTCTCGTGTGTCACCATGACACCAAATATACATATTATATTATGGAAAATATGGAGTGAATAATATTAATTAATACAATTAATACAAATATGATTAATCAAGATCATTTTTATATATATATATATGCAAATATTATAAATAAGACAAGGGTGAGTCAAATGAAAACCTTTTTTTTTTTTTTGCCTTTATTTATTTATTTATTTATTTATTTATTGCAGATAAAGTTTCCAAGTGTTCCAGCGCTTAATCAGTGTCTGGATTTCTCTTGATTCAATTCCTAATTTTTTTTCTTTTTTTTTTTTTTTTTTTTAAGTTTTGCATTTGACTCACCCTCATAAAATAAATTAAAAAAAAGATTTAGTCCCTTTCATTTATTCGTCGCAGTCAGTTTCCCAGTTTTCGTCCGTTGTTTCTGGACTCAGAAATGATATAAACGTTTTAAATTCATTAACTGCGAAATAAAAAAGACGTCACCTGCAGATAAATAGCAGCTTGTGAGTTAGTCATGTCTCGTAAATATACAGCGATAATAACGAAGAGCGCTTTTTTATAACGTTTACATGTTAACAATGTTTACAAAGTGCTTTACAGAAAGGGAAGGATTTTAAATAAAATAAAAAGTTTTCATTAAAAAATGTATATATGGGAAAAAAGAAGATAATTTGCAAGATGGTAAACATAGTAAGCATTAGCATAACCTTTATTTATCTGTTTGTTTGTTTGTTTCTTTTAATTTCTTCCTCCACCAATACCGAACTAAAAAATACCGCACACTTTTTTTCTTTATTTTTAAACGATTTATATATGTATATATCATTTCTTGATCCAGACTTCGGACACAGTGTGTGTTTTAAACTGTGGGTTTAAACGCTCACGTTGACATCTTCTACATTCCTACTAATGTGCGTTTTATTTAAAGGCAGCACGAAGAGACACGAAATTGCAACAGATCGCAAAGCGTGCGTGTGTGTGAGTGTGAGAGTGCGTGTGAGAGTGCGTGTGAGAGTGCGTGTGAGAGTGCGTGTGAGAGTGCGTGTGAGAGTGCGTGTGAGAGTGCGAGTGTGCGTCTGAGTTCCAGTGTCTATTATACAGCTAGGGCTTAAATCCGAAAGCTCCGCCCACTTTCCGGTCACTTACCCCGATATCTGGTGTGCAGCGGTAACTGTGTGATTAAATAAGGAGTGAGTGTGTGAGTGAGTGTGTGTGTGAGTGTGTGTGTGAGTGTGTGTGTGAGTGTGTGTGTGAGTGTGTGTGTGAGTGTGTGTGTGAGTGAGTGTGTGAGTGAGTGTGTGAGTGAGTGTGTGAGTGAGTGAGTGTGTGAGTGAGAGTGAGCGTGCGAGTGCGCGTGCGAGTGTGCGTCCGAGTTCCAGTGTCTATTATACAGCTAGGGCTTAAATCTGAAAGCTCCGCCCACTTTCCGGTCACTTACCCCGATATCTGGTGTGCAGCGGTAACTGTGTGATTAAATAAGGCAGCTAGCGTGAAGTGCCAGGTTTCTGTACAAATGAGAACGATGGCAGGGTCGTAAAAGTCGGCCACGTTATCTGTTCTTATCACGTTTTCTAGGCGGTGGTCAGACATCAGGATTATAAATAGACCTTCAGTACACGCAGTTTGGGGCATCAGCTAATGGAGGCGAGGTCGTCATTTACAGTCCCGACTTCACCGTTTACACTCAGAGATAAGCACACACAGGGAGTGTGTGTGTGTGTGTGTGTGTGTGTGTGTGTGTGTGTGTGTGTGTGTGTGTGTGTGTTTGGCGTTCACATTTGTTTAACAAATAGCAGAGCCCTCCTCGTCGTTATGTCACGGCGGTGCTAGCGAGCTCCGTGGTTGTGTAATCCAACTCCACTGCCCTTTGGACCAGCTCACCACGCCAAGGGCTGAAAGAAGAGCGTCCTGCCACAGACGTGACCTCGGAGACGTGTGTGTGTGTGTGTGTGTGTGTGTGTGTGTGTGTGTGTGTAAATTTGTCCAGCAGAGACAGGTATATTTTGATCTTGTCTACTCAGTGTTTGCACAATACTGCCCTTAATAAGCAAAGCTCTCTCTCTCTCTCTCTCTCTGTCTCTTGTTCTCTGTCTTTCGCTTTGTGCCTCTTTCTTACATTGTGTCTTTCTATCTCTCTCTCTCTCTCTCTCTTTCTCTCTCTCTGTCTCTTGTTCTCTGTCTTTCGCTTTGTGCCTCTTTCTTACATTGTGTCTTTCTATCTCTCTCTCTCTCTCTCTTTCTCTCTCTCTGTCTCTTGTTCTCTGTCTTTCTCTCTGTGGCTCTTTCTTACATTGTGTCTCTCTCTCACTCTCTCTCTCTCTCTCTCTCTCTCTCTCTCTCTCTCTCTCTCTCTCTGTCTCTTGTTCTCTGTCTTTCTCTCTGTGGCTCTTTCTTACATTGTGTCTTTCTGTCTCTCTCTCTCTCTCTCTCTCTGTCACTCTGTCTCTTTCTCTCTCTGTCACTGTCACACTGTCTCTCTGTCTCTTTTTCTCTGTGTCCCTCTCTCACTCCTTCTTGCTCTTTGTCTCTTTCTGTTTTCTCCTGAATGTCTCTTGCTCGCTCTGTCTCTCTGTTTCTCTCACTTTGTCTCTCTTTCTCTTTCTCTCTTGCTCTGTCTTTGTCTTTCTCTCTTCCCGTCTCTCTCTCAATCTGTGTCTCTCTGTCTGTCTGTGTGTCTTTTTCTTTTTCTCACATTCTTTGCCTCTCTTTCTATCTTACTTTTTCTTTTATGGTCTTTCATGTCTTTTATGGTCTCTCTCTTGCTTGCACTCTTTCTCTCTCTCTCTCTCTCTCTCTCTCTGTCTCTATCTCTCTCTCAATTCAAGTTCAGATCGCTTTATCATCATAAATTGTTGGTAACCAAACATTAAGTAGAATAAAGCTGATGGTATTTGTGAAAAAGGAGCTCCGTAAAAGATCATGTATATACACACACACACACACACACACACACACACACACACACTATTTTTAGACATTTTTCACTTCCTTTATTGGTATCTTTCTAAAATCGCACAGGCCCAAGACGGATTTTGACTGCGTCTTGTTGAGCGTGTATTGCGTTATGTCACATCAGACCAGCTGTTTTCAGTGTTTTATTCACGCTTCTGAGTGTTGATCCGGTATCAGGACGCGAGTTGGACAGTACTGAACAGAAACACACACTTAACGCTCCGGTACTTCAGCTTCAACCAAAACACACTCGGCGTGGTCGTAAAACGCAAACGTTTAGCATTTGGTTGCTATATTTAGTCATTTCTGAGCAGTATTTCTAGAATGGACAGCTTGTAGGTAAGCAGGGAGCGCAGTACACTTTCACATGTGCTAAACGAGCTTTTTGGACAGCGTTATATTTTTTTATTTTAAATAATAGCACTTCATTAATTGCACTTGCCGGCAAAATATCACAGTACGGCTGCTCACACTGCCGACGAACCCAGCATTCCTGACACGACTGGGATAAAATCGGAGTGACCGTCAGTACTATGACGAAGAATAAATAATAATAATAATAAATAATATTCCAGTTTCCTGTACGACGCAGGGGTTGCGAAAGGGGCCGTGCGCCGCGTGGGTGCGCAGAAAAGACCCACACTTCAGGCGTTCAAAAGTGTAACCTGTAAAGAATCCGTTGGCAGAACAACCAGTGAATCCAGGTTTTACTTTTGATATTAAAAAAATTGTATGCAAATTACGTGTGTTATGTAAAAAAACCTGTTTGGTGTTACAATTACTGGAAGGATGCAGTGATCGCTTTCCAAGTAAAAGGATGTGGGCCTGTCTGTGGTCACGAATACATGGCGTGTGTGTGTGTGTGTGTGTGTGTGTGTGTGTGTGTGTGTGTGTGTGCACACACTGCACCTGAGATACTGTTTTTATTTTTAAAGCGAAGGATCGTCACACTGAATACCGACTTTGTTTCATTTATTACTGTTTACTGCTCTTTATAGTACTTTTTTTAAATGTAGAAACATTTCATTTCATTATCTTTGAAGGCGTCTTTGCTCTACAGCGTTTCTTTGCATGCGCCTAAGGCTTTTGCACAGAACTGTATGTTTTTGTTGTTGTTTGTTTGTTTGTTTGTTTGTTTGTTTGTTTGTTTGTTTTTGGCTCCAGATTCAGGAAGTATGTGAGTGCTGCTTGAATAGCCAACCCTCTTACACCTCCTAAAGTTCGTTTTAAATCTGGCAAAGCTGGTGTCGATTAATTTTCTACAACAGCAGCTCTGACAGTAGCACAGGTTTATATTATATCATATCAACGCTCTCGTTCTAATACATTGCCGTTTCCGTAGCAACAGCTCAATCACAGGGAACTGAATACAAATCTGCATCCGTATTTCTGTAAAGCTGCTTTGTTACGATGTCTGTTGTTAAGAGCGCTACATAAATATAACGGAACCGAACCCGTATAGTGGACGCGCCACATAATCAAAGCCTAATAATAAAAAAATAAAAAAAATGTCAGTTAATAACCAGGGGAAAAAAAAAAAAAGTGTAATGGTTGATATGGTGACGCTTTCCATAATCTAAACCTAATAAATAAACGAAAAGGCGTACTGTTATCTAACGAAGAAGAACGCGTGCTCGTTGAGGTGGTGAAGTTTTCCTGAGGTACGCAGACGTCCATTTAGCGTTTATTTATGGAAGGAGTCTCCAGTGCAAGTCAGAGGTACAGCTGTAACTTTTTCCATCTTCGGGATGGAGGAGTTTCTCTGTAACATGACAAGTTTTGTTTGTTTGTTTGTTTGTTTGTTTTTTCCCCTTATCAAATTCAAGAGAGAGAAGAGCGTATGTAAGAAGAGGACTTGTTTCGTGGATGTTCCATGGCACTAAATGTAACTATAAACGTTATATATATATATATATAGATAGATAGGAGGAGACGTTAATTGTGTAGCTGTCGGCTGTGCCATGGTTAACGCGTATGAACACCAGCTCCAGCTCATGATATTCTGTCGACCTGAAGCAGATGCTTCATTATAGTAATTTATGCGTTTGCTTTTTACAGGGATGGAACTATAATTTCACTCAGCCTTCTTCTCTGACTTGTGATTATATGCCTGATTATACAACAGTATCAGCATGTTTAACACGAACAATACTGTCAACATGAGCATTTTTTTTTTTTTTAAAATCCCGCTACTTCCCCAGCAAGACGAGGTCACGTATGTAGGCAGTGTTTTTGAACTCCTGTCTGTTGCTCCTGAGATTAATTCACTAAGACAAGTAAAGAGCTAAAGATTTGGATATGATAATACTGCTTATTTTCTACCTGTTTGTTTATATGTATATGTATATATATATATATATATATATATATATGTGTGTGTATTTTTTTTTTTTTTTTTTTACGGCAGCTGATAAATTGTTGGAAGCACTCGGGATCACACAACACCCATCTCGTGACTCGTTGCTGAACCGAAACTAAACTCGCACAAAAACATGTGACTTCCCGTAAAACAGGAGACAGCAATGGCCAAAAAAAAAAACAAAAACAGAAAGAACAAAATACCAAAAGGAAAAAAAGTGTTGTGGAGGTGCCGTGTGCCAACGCTGGTGTTTGTATTACAGTGTGCGCTGACACGAACGCACAAAAGAGGAAAAATGAGCGATGCATGAAGATATAACGCTTGCATGCCATGTTTGATAGACTGCAGCTTGCTCCAAATGTCCTGCAAGATCAAGAGGTGAAAAGTTTAGAGACCACGACCTCCACACCTTTAACCCCTTCTGCCTCAAAAATGTGCAGATTTTACAACCTGACCAGCACAAACCGAGTGGATATTAATGTCTGTCTGATGTTTTAGACGAACTGGAAGGACGCACTGGCTTGTGTCCTTCACTGAGAACGCCCTCCTCGATTAAAAGATGCAAACAAAATGGAGGAAAGAACACTCACAACGATTTAATGTCATCAGCCGTGATGGACTGCGCAGTATGGTTTTAACAGGAGAGCTTAGAGTCGGTCATAAAGTCTCGGTAATAAAAATAAATAAAAATCTACAAAACAAAAAACACTATTACACAAAACTAAAACAGAATTATAGTGTGGCACGTGCTGTTATAGGAAAAAAATCAACTTTGTGGTGGTATCAGTGAGTCGTCTTCATCACACCACCCTGTCGCTGATTATCAAAGTGTTTTATTCCTCTTACACCACAGCAATTCAACAAATATTACAGTTTTCTATTTAATAAAAAAAAAAAAGTCATTATTTTTAATCTGTTTATAATTGCATTTAAAGTTCCCTGAAACAAGTTAGTTCCTGTTCTCGCGCACGTTACAGCAGCTATAAACTGTCGTTCCCTCACCAGCCTCTCTTTCCTTCTCTCAAAGACAAAAAAATAACGCAACTTTTTGTCACGTTTCTGAGAAGAAGAAAAAAAAGGTCGAACTCCTTTTACAAAGCGTTGACACTGGAGACTCCTTCCACAGATGTTAAAAACAACGTCTCCTTACAGAAAAACGTCACCGTATCAACGATTACACCCTTTCTGCGGAGCGTCCGCCCTGCGAAAGAGCGGTTACCGTAGAAACGATAACGTATCGGAAACGGGGGCGTTAATATAGACCTGCGCTGACATCAGAGCTGCTGTTACAGACGGTGAATCAACAACTTCTGACCAATCAGAATCCAGAATTCAACATGGAGTGGATTATAAAGCTATGAACTGTTTATATGTTTCGTACCGAGGATTACAGGTAGAAGACGCTCACGTGACGGGTTAATGACGTCTTATACGTGGTTTGTTGACTGAAGAGTGTTTAAAGTGGACTGACCAAATAACACGTTGCTGAAAAAACAAATGTTACGCACGTCACCATCCGAAGGAGAGATAGCACTTTTAATTCTCTTGTATGGAACGTTCGGATTATTTCTGTTGGATTTCCTGTAAGTTCCTGTTCATTTCCTGTAGTTCACAGTAAATCAGTTCAGCATGGTCCGTGGTTCACATCGAATGTTCTTTTTCTTCATTTTACATGACCGTACTCTTCCTCTGCTTGTTTCTCTCTCTGTCTTTCTGTATTTTTTTTTTTTAATGCAGTGGCTCACAAAGAGCCGCCCACACAAAAATACACACTGATGTTTTTCTGAGCTGGAAAGTACACACACACACACACACACACACACACACACACACACACACACACACACAATAGCTAAAGGGCAGGCAGGCTAGGTTGTGACCCACGCCTCCGTGTGTGCGTGTTCGTGTGTACAGTCACAGGAGTGTGTGCCTTGCGGTTGCATAAGAGGTCACGTGGGCGCGGACACACGCCACGCCCTCAGCAGCTGGGAATGCTATCGTAGCCGCGTTTAACCCTTCACGAGTCCTGCATGAGCAGTGTGTCGAGAATAAAACACACGATGCCTTTTAAACAGTCTTCACCTGAAACTAACACAAAGGCCACGCCCACTTCGCTGAGGTTTATTGATACAGAGGCCACACCCACTTCACTGAGACTGTCATAGATTGGGTGTATGGATCAGTAAAGGAGGTGGGTGTGGATTAAATAAAATTAGGTGTGGACTCTCGCAGATTAGGTGAAAGGAGGTGTGGCCTCAGTGTCAGATTTAGTGAAAGGAGGTGTGGCCTCAGTGTCAGATTTAGTGAAAGGAGGCGTGGTCTCTGTGTTAGATTTAATGAAAGGAGGTGTGGCCTCAGTGTCAGATTTAGTGAAAGGAGGTGTGGCCTCAGTGTCAGATTTAGTGAAAGGAGGCGTGGTCTCTGTGTTAGATTTAATGAAAGGAGGCGTGGCCTCTGTGTTAGATTTAGTGAAAGGAGGTGTGGCCTCAGTGTCAGATTTAGTGAAAGGAGGCGTGGCCTCTGTGCAGGTCAGATTTAGTGAAAGGAGGCATGGCCACAGTGTCAGATTTAGTGAAAGGAGGCGTGGTCTCTGTGTTAGATTTAGTGAAAGGAGGCGTGGCCTCTGTGCAGGTCAGATTTAGTGAAAGGAGGTGTGGTCTTCTGTTCCTCAGAGTGACTTTTTTTTTTTTTTTTTCAATTAAAATGTAATCTTTTGGTCAGTGCTGAATCAAAGCAGTTTTGCGTTTTGTCGGTTTGAATCATCTGCTTTAAATATATCTTTCAGTTTGTTTATAATTTGTAGCGAGATGATCTTGGTGTTGTTTAAGAAGTAGAGACACACCCTGTTAACACACTTATACAGCACTGTTTACTGAAACAACATCCTCCTCATCTCAGCTTTTCCAAAACCGCATTTCCAGACGCCGAGATATATATATATATATATATATATATATATATATATATATATATATATACACACACACACACACACACACACACACACACACACACACACACACACACACACACACAGCAGTGTAAAGTAACATACAGACGACACACACACACACAGCGCTAATCCTACACACTGCTCTCACATGCTGCTCATTTAAACGTCATGTGATCTCAGGGATTAGGGAATCCTAGTAAACGGCGTAATGTTGGGGTTTGGACAGATGATACGTCAGGTCTCAAACCTTCCTGCGGGAAAAAAAGGTGGATTTCACAGATAATGAGGGAACGAGAAACTCTGATTAGAATGATCAGCAGGCCACACCGCCTCTAACCACACCGTGCTACCCGAAGGCCATGTTTTACACAACCAGGAACAGGTGTTCTTCATGAGTGTGTACTTGAAATATGATTATTTATCTCTCTCTCTCTCTCTCTCTCTCTCTCTCTCTCTCTCTCTCCTCCCAGGCGGGCACATTTACGGCTATGTTTGGAACGCTTGAAGTCCCTCGTGCCTCTGGGACCAGACTCCAACCGGCACACCACCCTTAGCCTACTAATGAAGGCCAAGGATCACATCAAGGTGTGTGTGTGTGTGTGTGTGTGTGTGTGTGTGTGTGTGTGTGCGTGTGTGTGTCTTACACCGTGACTGCTGACATTATCTAAACAACCAAGAAAGAACAATATGGAATGTACACCGAGCCCAAGCGCTCATTAAAAGGACTTAATTTATTTATTTTTCCAATTATGCACTTAATTGCTTGTTTATCCTGCAGCCGGCTGCCACCGTGAACTCTGAAATGTGCGAGCGCGAAGGAAGCTGGCAACAAGCTTTTACGCTAGCTTGCTTCAAAAACAAGTTTCTTTCTGAAGTTCTATGTAAATTAGAGCATCGAGAGTGCCGTCAGGAGATCCGCGGGAATATAAGGAAGTTATAAATACATACGGATCAAGGGCAAGAGACAAAGTGTAGACGTTACATAAGAGTGATAATATTTGTCTCTTACTTTATAAAAAAAAAAAAAAAAAAACTTCCAGTGCCCACAGTTGGAATCTCGAATGATTACTTGCATCATAATTCTGACTTAAAATGTTAAAACCAGACAGAGCAGATCTGCCTTTGTGCCTCGGAGCACCTCCAGCCCTTAGTTACTCTCCTCCTGTGTCTCTGGAGCTTTAACAGAATCTAAACCTGGCCTGCTGAGGGACTCGGAGGTAACGACGGAGTTGAGCCACGCCGTATTTCTCAGCCTGCATCCGAACCCAGTCAACTTCCAGAGCACAAACGCCACACGCAGCTTGTTCAGACTAACTACCGTGATTATAATATACTAATATAATATACTAATTGCAATGATTTAATCTTTAACACCTCCTTTTTTTTTCACATCTGTCACACGTGTACCACTGTAAGGAATAAAACACAATAGGAACATTTGATTGTTTTCCCGTAACAGCACTTCCCCGAAGTGTTTCATTCCTCTTACACCACAGCAGTTTGCAGACGCTAACAATTCTTTTAATCTTATCAAAGCACGACGCTTTCTAATGCTTTCTAATTTACAGTTACATTTAACGTTGTGGAACGTCCATGAGACAAGTTCTGCAAAATCCGATTCATTTTCTCTCTCTCTGTCTCTCTGTCTCTCGAAGATAAAAAAAAACGCAGCTTGTCATGTTACCGAGAAACCACCGGGGGAAAAAAAACCGTAAACTCCTCTATCCTTAAGATTTCGGAAAACTTAAAGTTGCAGCTTTACCCCTGACCGGTACAAAGCGCTGACACTGGAGACTCCTTCCCTACAATGTTAAACAAACATTTACAGTCAGGTCCATAAGTATTTGGACAGTGAGAGTTTTCTTAATATTGCCTCCGCGCACCACCACAATGGATTTGAAATGAAGCAAATCAATCAAGGTGATTGGAAGTGTAGACTTTCAGCTTTAATTTAACGGGTTCAACAAAAATATTGCATCAACCGTTTAGGAATTACAGCCGTTTTGTAATGGCGTCGCTCCATTTTCACATCTGCTTATCTGTCAAGTGTCCAATTACTTCCTGTGAAAATGGAGGGACTAAAACGGTTGATGCGATATTTTTGTTAAACCCGTTAAATTAAAGCTGAAAGTCTACACTTCCAGTCACCTTGATCGATTTGCTTCATTTCAAATCCATTACAGAGGCAACATCACAAAAATTGTGTCGCTGTCCAGATACTTATGGACCTGCACGAGTCTCTGTGAATGAGCTGTTACTGTCGAAACGATAACGTATCAGAACGAGCGCATTAATATAAACCTGCACTACTGAACTATGAATCGGAACTCAACCTGTGTGTGTGTGTGTGTGTGTGTGTAGAGGTTGGAGGAGAGCGAGAGGAAGGCACAGCACACAATAGATCAGCTGCAGCGGGAGCAGAGGCACCTGCGCAGACGGCTGGAGCAGCTGGGGGTGGAGCGCACGCGCATGGACAGCATGGGGTCCACCTTCTCATCAGACAAATCCGACTCTGACCAAGGTACACACACACACACACACACACACACACACACACACACTCGACGCTCCCGCTCTCGTTCTGCGAGTAAGTGTGCTCTTACGTACATTCTGCTCTCGCTTTCAGACAGTGTCGGACCTCCTCAGCGCAAGTGCTACACGGCGTCAATGCGTTCACACCAACACACAGATCACCTCGCCGTAGACGCTCCGTGCGTCGGTGTGAACGCATTAACGCCGTGTAGCACTCACGCTCGTGGTGTCGTGTTCGCACCACGCACCTCTAGTGACCTGTCGATTCAGCGTCGAGGATTTTGTTCAACGTTTTATCGTTTTATTTACGCCGAGCACTCCGGCTTCTCAGGTTTTTACTGCTGTGGTTCAAAATAACATACATTTTATACCATAATGTCTTAAATCGATCCTGCCGCGTTCCTGTCCGTCCCCTCACCGACTTCCTCAAAATC
>CM040998.1:17375332-17393277 GCA_022985145.1 Pangasius djambal
GTGTGTGTGTGTGTGTGTGTGTGTGTTTGCGGTACAGAAGAGCTGGATGTGGACGTGGAGGGTACGGACTACCTGCTGGGCGATCTGGAGTGGAGCACCAGCAGCGTGAGCGACTCAGACGAGCGAGGCAGCCTGAGGAGCAGCTGCAGCGACGAGGGCTACTCCAGCCACGCCAGCCTGCGCCTCCTCGCCACCACTCAGGAGAAAACCCTAAGTCTATAAGAGCACACCCACTCCCACCTGACCTCCATCTCCACCACCTCCACCACTCACTCACTCACTCGATCGATCGATCTCCAGCGCCGGAGCGCGACGACGTGAACTGCGATCTGATGTACGGAGCGTTCCAGGATAAGGCCGCCCGCGCGCTCTCTTGCTCTGTGACGCCTCGTACATACGATCCAGACCAAAAACGAAGGCTTCTTCTCCAAGAAGGAAGAAAACAACGCAGTCTCGCGTATCCGCTCCTCCTACACCTTCCTACCTTCACCGTCCAATCAGCCTCCAAGGACGTCCGTCTAGTCGTCCAATCAGATCCTCCCTACCTCGCTTTCGTCCTCTCCTCCTCGTCCTCCGGCGAAAAACACGTGTTCTTATCGTACCAGAGAATGTTTCTCATTACCACGCCCACTGCCTATGCCGACTCTCCTCCGCCTTCCATCATCCACCAATCAGATCAGGACGTTCCAGACACAGGGCTAGGTCACCTGACCGGTCAGCTGACCTATCACAGCATGGAATTTTGCACTTAAAAGCAGCCTCTCGGTGTGAGCCGGCCCCCTTCGCCGCAGATCCGTGAGCGACGTACGCTTTATTTTCCGAGATCAGCGCCAGAAGGTCGGCTTTTACCAAAGATCACACAGCAGGAATGTTTTTTTTTTGTTTGTTTGTTTGTTTTTTGTTTTCCTTTTCGTTTTTCTTCGTGTCACAAAAAAATACAGCAACAACAACAAAAAAATAAAGGTGTACCGTCATCGTTCTCGTCGTCATCATCGTTGTCATCGCGATCGACTTCTCGCTCCTCTGCTCTCCAGAGGGATCGCAGCTACTCTAGTTCCAGTATCAGGTGTAGTCTTTAAGCTAGTCTTAAATTAAGATAATAATCTTCCTGCACTGTCCCAGTGTCCCGAACCCTAACCCCACCCCCCAAAACCACCACCGAGCCGTGGGACGGTTACCTAGCAACGATGTGATGTGATGTCATTCTCCTCAACAACCACTACTGCTCGACTACCGCTGGTGGAGGAGTACAGCGAGAACTAAGTTTCCTCTCTCAATCCATCAAACCTTGCTAGCACGGCTGGACGCTAATATCCGATATCAGCGCTCACTCGTTTAGCGCCATTAGGTCGAGGAGCTCGGGATCGAGGGTGAAGCGGTCTGGTATCGAGATCCGAATGTAACTAACGTCGAGCAGGGACACATCGTTTTAAAAAAAACAAACAAACAAAAAAAAAAAAAAAAGCTGGACTTCGCAAGGAGACATCATCGGGACGTTTCGGTGCTGCTGCTGACGTGGCACCTTGATATATATATATATTTTTTTTTTTCTTTTCTTTTCTTTTTATTCTTTTTCGTCGACGTGAGGGACGTGTCGCATCGCAGCATGAGATTGTCGCGGGACTGACGGGTGGGTGAAATGAGAAATTCGCATTTGTGTCGTTCCATCTCTTCCTCTCTGGTCTAAGGACAGTGGCTGCAAGTGTGTTTTGTATTTATTTATTTTTTTTTTTCTTTCTCCCCCCCAAAAAAAGAGGAAATAAGGAAGTAAGCACATTCCACAGGAAGTCAGTTAGCATTATTATAATAAGGTGCTCGGAATTATGGGAAGGCGAAAAAAAAAAAAAAGGGCTTTGGTTTTGAACCGACAGGGCTGACCTTCTTTCTCTCTGAGAGTGTGTGTGTGTGTGTGTGTGTGTGTGTGTGTGTGTGTGTGCGCGCGTGTGTTCGCACGCCTGCCGTCCTTCTGTGCCGAGACGCTGAAACTGTTTCTATTTTCAACATCGCATTTTATGTATATAGTTTACAGAAATATATCTATCTACACATCTATACGTATCACAGAGTATTTATTTAATCCAAATATATGTCACAGATAAATATATAAGTTTATATATATATATATATATATATATATATATATATATATATATATATATATATAAACAAAAAAAAAAAGAGAAGAGTCTATTTAAAGTCGTATTTTCCTTAGTGGCTTGAGTTATCCCAGTGGGTTTTATTTTTATTGTATTTTTTATTTTTCTCTCTCGTTCTAAACGTCTAAACGTGTAGTTTTGTTTGCACAGATTATCTACAGTGTATATGGACATGGATTTAGAGCTCTGTTGTATTTAGGCTATATTTGTGTACATCCTGAAATGACCTCTGTGCTGTTATGGCTGTTAAATGTGTTCGATTCTTCATTTCGATTTCATTTGCATCTATGAAAAATTTATCTAAATCTAAATATATAAATATATTGAGAGAGATAATAGATGTGCATAAAATGTAACAGAATGGAAAAAGCGCGTAAAGGGAAAGTAGTTTGTTTGGTGACGTCGTAGCGATGGTAGTCGGGGAAAAGCGTGTTGCCTGATTCGCAAACGAATTAAACGTAAAGCTTCAGAGTCGTCTGAATGTAGGTGTAGATTTTATTTATTTTTTAACCAGTGGAGCTCAAAGACGAGACAAAACCACGAAAAAAAACTTAGCGAGCTGAAAGAAATGCACCAAAAAAAAAAAACTTTAAACGAATAAAATAAACAAACTTTAAAAAAAATATATATATATGTAGGATTGTTTAATATGTGAAATTTTGAATCACTTTAAAAAAAAGTAGCGTGATTGAGATGTAGCGCCGAGACGAGACATGATTGTTGGACTGGGAAGGGGTTTGGGTTTGTGTGTATGTGTGTGTGTTTGTATTTTCACTCGTGTGTGTGTGTGTGTGTGTGTGTGTGTGTGTGTGTGTGGGGTCACTGTCTACAGACGGAGAGAAAGGGTTTCGGACGAGGGTTTCGTTTTTTGGCGATGTCGGGTTCTTCGAAGCTGTTTGTATGGATCTGCTTTCGTCTTGTTTTTATTTGTTACGAGTGAAAGGTACAAAGTCCATTTCCTTCCCAACGTGTCTACGAACTGGTGTAATAATAGTGGTTCCACACACACACACACACACACACACACACACACACACACACACTCTTAAACCCACCCTGCCTTTTGATGACTCCTTTATCCTTTATCGTACTTTATTTGTGACGTGTGTGAGCGTTTCGTCTCTCTGCCCTCCTTCAACACCAGCGCAGAGAGGAAAAAAAAAAAAAAAAAACTCTGGAACATTCTGTGAAAGACTTAAAAAAAAAAAAAAAGAAAAAGAAAAAGGGCGCGTTTGAGTAACGCAGGCTTTTACACCCATCTGTGCAGATTTGCGAATCATAATCATTAGCTGAAATGCACAGGATTTGCACAAACGCCCTGCGTGGCTCGAGCGCGCCCCGGGTGCTGACACACACTCGTGGTTTTGCTCGAGAACAAACCCCTTTTTTTTTTCTTTTTTTTCCCTCCTTTTTTTTTTTTTTTTTTTTTTTTTTTTTTTTTTTTTTTTTTTTTTTTTTTTTTTTTTTTTTTTTTTTTTTGCGTTCTATCGAAATTAAAAATGGGACGTTTTTACGCTGTTACTTTGTTTGAAACAACAACAACAAAAAAATAGAAAACGCGGGCTGTTTGGACGTTGCCTACTCACTCGTGGTCAAAACCGAACGGAGAAGAAAAACATCAGCAACAATATGTACATGTATTGAGTTTGTTACTCTTTGCTAGTAACATCTGAAATAAAAAACAAAGCAAAACACCACACATTGACTTGTTTGTTTGTTTGTTTGGTTTGTTTGTTTAAATACCTAAAAGGAAGAGGATGTCTCATTTTAATAACGGAAGCATAAAATAGAAATCAGGGGGCTGTGTTTGAGAAAATTCACATATCAGAAATGTTCCTGAATTCCTGAAATGTTCATTCATCTTATTTTAACTGCATTTTAGGCTCATAATCAGTTACCTAGCAACTGACAGATGGGTAGTTAACGTCGTACCTAAATCGAACAGCACATATTCGAGTTGCATTTAATCAGAAGTGTCTCCGTATCTGAGATATAATCCACGTATTAAGGACGTAAAGGCTGTTATTTCAAGCCGCATGCATGTAGTGGGGAGACTTTAAGATTCTGACGTCATATCCAGACATGTGAAGTCGTAGCAGCCGAAAAGCAAGTCCTCTTCATTGGTCTGTGCGACTCGTGTGAGCGTTTTGTTATCGAAACACGGCGCATAATTTCGGTCCACTTTTACAAGCACTCTTATCATGAAGTGCCTATTTTTTATGGCTTTTATACGATATAAATAAATGATATAGCATTATGCTAGTTAGTCACCATTAAGCCAGCTACTGTTGTGCTACATTACAGGCAAAGAATGACTTCAGCTAACGCTATAAACGAAAATCCTTTCTGACCATCTGGAGTCAGAATACGATGAAAAGTTGAGTAGTTGTTCAGCTGTATTGTAGCACAGCACTGTTTTAATTCTGGATTCTGATTTTCTGACAGTAGCGAAGCTGCAACTCACGGGTTTATATTAACGCGCTCGTTCTAATACGTTACCGTTTCTATAGTAACAGCTCATTCACAGGGACGTGTACGGCAGACGCGCCACATAAACGGATTTTTAAAAATCATTGATACGGTGACATTTTCTGTAAGGAGACATTGATTTCACATTTATGGAAGGAGTCTCCAATGTCAGTGCTTTGTAACAGTCGGAGGTAAAGCTGTAACTAGGTTTTTTGACATTTTCAGGACAGACGAGTTTTTTACGCTTTTTTGCGGTTTCTCTGTAACGTGACCAGATTTTTTTTTCTTGTCTGATTAACTTGAAGAGAGAAGAAAGAGACGCCGGTGAGGGAACGACTGTTTATAGCTGCTATAACATAAGTGAGAACAGGAACTAAACTAGTCTCACAAACGTTTCACAACATTAACTGTAACTTATAAATGGATAAAAAGTATGACGTGCATGTATTTTTTTTTTTTTTTTAAATAAATGAAAATCATATTCATTGGCGAATTGCTGTGGTGTAAGAGGAATAAAACACTTCAGGGTGGTAACAGTAACTCCGCATCATTACACAGATTTAGTCCTAAATAGGATCCTATCTGCAGTTGCCATGGTTACTAAACCGTTTGGATGTTTCAGTATATACAGCCCCAGACGTTTAGCTCTGAGAGCTGGTTGGATGACAAGCTCCTCTACTCTTTGATCTCATGCTGGAGAAGATGGCGCGCTCCACCGGGCTCGCCACTGCAACCTGGAGCGGGACAGACAGCGAGACTTAATCACTGGCAGTAAGCAGATGAGAGGAGAGAGGGATGAGAGGGAGAGAAAGAGGAGGAGACAGAGAGGTGGATTGGTTTGTAAAGCTGTCCGTAACCCTTAATGGGCCTGAATGGTGAAAGGAGATGCCCTCTGTTAGCAATCAATAACCTGATGAGGGGAAGGATGGAGAGAACGATGAGATCTTTTTACAAAGACGAGTGATGGAAAGGGTTGATCGTTATCCTAAAACTATAATGCTGAGGTTCGCTTAGCCCTTTCCTGATCTCTCCTTTTCACCTCCATCTGTACAGAGGTGTAGCTACAGGACAGGTTTCAGGGAACCTCCTGAAGGCCGATACAAAAGTCCATGAAAATGTCAAATCTCAAAGTGCAGAACCCCCCAAAAAACCTCTGATGGCCCCATCTCACCAGCATGTAGGACTTTCGCAAGTTTCTTTTCAACTGCTGTTGCTTTTCAAAATGAAGAGACCTTACCTGTCTGGAAACCAGAGCTGTGGTAAGAGTTGGAGACAGTCTAATTAACAGAGTAATTTAGGAGAGCGGCATCGTTCACACGTTCGCTGCGTATCTTACGCACATCTGGAGGATTGAAAACAACATTCACTAAACAGCACGTCAGAGCCAAACATCAGGTCCATCAGGTTTCCAAATCGAACTGTAAAATGTTCAGCGATTTCATGCTGAGCGATGTTAACCATACTGACGAGCTGTGTCTCTCTTTAGAATTTTCTGCCTTTGTCGTGATTGTTGTCATGATCCGCAGCTCAGAACTAAAACTCTGACCTTACACTCAAAAGTGTATATGTGATTAGAAGATCAAGAAGAATGGTACAAAAAAACCAGTACAGAGTATAAGTACATCAGTAAGCACGTGATTCGAGACACAGCACCGGTGTGTTTAGCGGCAGTAGATGGATGGCGCTAATTTGTCTAATGAACAGGATAATGAAAAAGACTAAAAAAAGCACGTGTTTATTTAAACGTGGCTTGTCTGAATGAGACTCACGGAAACATTAGCCCACTAAATCTGTATTCAATATTTCTAAAATTAATTTGTGAAATAAATACATGAAAATGAAACAAAAGAAGAGATTGTCAGTTTCTCTCACAACTCAATTTGTAAATCACGTGACCCCACGTGGGGTTTGGGAACCTCTGCTGTAGGCCATTATGTAACGTAACGCTAGCTCAACATCATTCTGGCGACCAAGCAGCTAGCTAGCTGGAGCATGTAACGTTAATCATTTAGCTAGCTTTCTTGGTAGAATTTGATATTTTGTGCAAATTGTCTTCATAGCTCAGTCTTTTAAAGTATGCGCAAAGTATAAACGCCAGCGCTTTTTTCACTTTTTGTAGCCTAAGTGATGTAAAAAATAGTTGATCTATTTGAGAAGAGACTTGATCTAGCACTACATCTAGCATGAATAATAATAATAATAATGCTAACACTTTCAGTTACAGTTGTCCTGATTGTTTATAAAGTGTAATATAATGGCAATAAAAAGGGAAAAGGGTAAAATATTTAATGTTAATTAAAAAAAGTGAAATGTAGCTTGTTTTCAGCAATAAATTTGTCAGTCAGAGAGGTACCTACAGTGATCATTTCTTTACTGCTAATATGTGTCGTATATTTTTATTCCTCTTTAGCTGGACTGCGTCGTAGTTTCATGGACTGAAAAAAACAATTTGAATAAAACCCTGGAAAAAAAAAACATGTAAATGTATTTAAATGCCCAGATTGTTGTGTGTGTGTGTGTGTGTGTGTGTGTGTGTGTGTGTGTGTGTGTGTGTGCGCGCCAACCCGAAGCTTTTACCTTTTCTTTTTGCAGACTGCACTTATCAAATGCTAATGCTAGCTAGCTAGAAAAACATCTTCCTGGAGCTCTTAATAGCAAGCAATGGTCTCTGAGAAAATTCACCAGGAAAGAGAACGCCACAACATTGTTTAGCCTTTTTCAGTAACTTGCTAACAGCTTGCTAGCTAGCTGGCTAATTAGCAGTCTGTACAAGATGAACGTTACATTTCCAAAGCTATGAGGTTTCACCTCCGCTCAGTCCAAGAGGTTATTAACTGATGATCTACACTGGATAAATCTGTTACCTCTTCAGCAGGGCTTGTATCAAGGTCGTGGTTTGAAGGAAGGGATTTGAATAAAAACATAAAAATGTAAATGTGCAGAATGTCACGTGTCTGTGACTGCTGAAAGAAAACATGAGTATCATTTTAAACAGAGTCAGAAAGAAGAAACGCTAGAAAAAGAGAACGTCACAACTTTGCGCTATTGTAGCCTATTATAGCTAGCTAATAGCCTGCTAGCATATTGGCTGCAATAACGTTGACTGATAATGTCGCTAACTTCATTTCATTTCCCTACATAATCGCATGACCATCACAGTTCACATACAGCGTGTGAGTCATACAAATTGTGGGTCGACATTTCTACTAAAACAAACAAGCTAGCCGGTGACTTTATCAGCTAAAAATTGTGCTCTAGCGCTACAGCGAAATCTTTTACAAATTCAGTTTATTAATAAAATAATTGATCAGAAAGCTTGGATTATTTAACTGAACTTCATCAAATGAGTAGCTTAATTTACCAAGCTAGCGGAAACTGGCTAGCTAACATAGCAATACTTAAAGTAACGCTTGACAAGATGTGCATTAGCTAATGCCAGTGACTATTTAAAGGAAGAAAATACATTTTACGGCGGCCATTATGGTGCGCAGGTTACTATCAACTGATGTCATCAGCTCCCTCAATTTCAAATGATGAAAATCTGTGGTTTAAAGCTGACTTAGCAATGTGTCCACACTGCATTATGGGTAACAGACACCTGAAAGAAACCTAACAGATCTGTTAAATCTGGTTTTAACAAATTCTTTAGTGTTTGATGCTGTTTATTTTTTTTTAAATGGTCGACTTTGTAATACTGCATTTAAATGGTGTTGTGTTCATCGTGTTTATTTAAAAGCTTGAACAAACTGAACGTCCCTCTCTGGTGCTATTTACGACTTTGAAATTAAAGTCGAGGTTTTCTGCCATCGTTGAGTTTTCGAGTTTGATTCAACGTTGGGGTTTCAGTATGGTGGAACACATGGAAGTTCAGTTAGCGTAAGTGTAAATCCAGTCTAATTTCAGTCATTTTTAGTCTTTTCTTAGTTTTACCAACACATCTGAGGCAAATGTTGATGTTTCAGTCTCATTTTCACTGTTACTCTGCCTTTTTTTATTTTCTGTAAATGACTTAATGACTGTTTAACAGTCAAATAACAGCAAGAGGATTTTTATTTGTTTGTTTTAATGCGTATGTTTTTAAAAATTCCAACTTGTGCCGTAATGTTGATGTTTCATAATCTGGATCATGGGAACAATAGGACAATAGGAGTTTGCTTAGCGGTCAATGCTAAGTATAACTATGGTGTAATACTTAGTTTAGTCATACTGAGTCTTTTTTTTTAGTATTTTACCAACACATCTGAGGTAAATGTTGAGGTTTGTGTCTCATTGTCACTGTCTCTCTGCCTTGTCTTTGTTTCTATAAATGATTTAATGGCTATGTACTCGCTTGCTAAATCGGTAGCCGTAATTCCAGTCAAATAATAGCAAGAGGTCTTTTCAGTGTTCATTCTAACAAACCAAAAAGTTTGTAAAAGCTCGTGAGTTGTGACACAGTGCCGATCTTTCGTAATATAAAACTTCATAATCTATAAGAGTTTGCTTAGCGGTCAATGCTAAGTATAATTACAGTGTAATTTTAGTCATATAGAACCTTTTCTTAGTATTTAACCAACACATCTGAGGTAAATGTTGATGTTTCAGTCTCATTTACACTGTCACTCTGCCTTTTCTTTATTTCTATAAATGACTTAATGATTTTAATAGCTTGCTAAATCTTTAGGCGAATTTCCAGTCAAATATCTTCAGTAGGCCTTTCTGAATTTTAGTAATAGAGTCGTTTCTTAGTAATTTACCAACACATCTGAGGTAAATGTTTACGTTTTAGTCCCCTTTTCACTGTCACATTGCCTTTTCTTGGTTTCTATAAAGGATTTAATGGCTGTGTATGAGTTTGTTAAATTGTTAGCCTCATTTCTAGTCATATAATGTTAATTTTAGCAAGCTGGACAGTTTTTTTTTTTTTTTTTTTGCAGCTCCAAGTTGTGGCACAATGTGACCGTTTCATTCAATAAAAATTTTTAGGATCTTGCTTAGCAGTTGTTAGCTAAGTGTAATCACAGTGTACTTTTAGTATTTTTCTTCGTAATTTACCAAACATCTGAGGTGAATGCTGATATTCTAGACAGTTCTACCTTGTTTCCACTGTGACTATGCTTTTACGTTGCTTCTATGCAAGAATTATTGCCCATGGCTATGTGCTAGCTAACTACAGTAAGATGTTACCCTGAGTTATCAGCTATCTTATGCTCTGTGTACATAATTCCCTGTTGCCTAGCAACTGTGTTCTCATGATTTTAACTACTCGAAACACACACACACACACAAAAAAGATGAATTAGTAAGTTCAGTGTGGAAGCACCTTATATGGTCCAGTGTTTGAGAAGCTTCTTAAAATTACAGACAAGTATTTTTAGCGTTTGGGACACGACCCGAGTCACTTGTAGAGATTGAGGAGAGTCATTCGGCTGAAATCAGTGAGTGTCACTCGAATAACGACAGTCGAGAAAGACCTGTTTTAGGTTTGGTTCTTAGCCAGAATTTCGGGATGAGTTGCAGGTGTGTGTGTGTGTGTGTGTGTGTGTGTGTGTGTGTGTGTGTGTCCCCGAGTCCGTTTGACCTCCCTTTTCCTTGCCTGTCAGATTAGTCAAATACAGCAGCTTATCCTGCAGCTGAGACCTTCACCTCTCTGGCCTTCATCAAACACACACACACACACACGTTAGCATACACTAATCAGGTAAGACCTGTAACACGCTATGAACACAAATCAGGTCAGACTGGAAACACACACATACAGATACTTGTGTGGATTATGAACTGAGTGGAAGACAAGTGTACAAACACACACACACCTACCTACTGTACAAACAAACGCACACACATACACACACACACTGGCTGGTGTAATATTGGAGTAATGTTGGTTGGTGCTTCTTCACCAACTTGCATTACTCATATGGAGCTTTTTGTTGACAGGTTCCTAAACCTGATATTTCAGTTGCCTATAAATGTGAACCATAATCATATGGACAATTCAGTCTCTTCCCATGAAGTGCCTGCGGTTTCGTTACACAATCACTCGAGCCACTTTCAGACATGCACTTTTTTACGAGGGAATTTAACCGTAAGGGGTCAAAGAGTGAAAGTTGAAATCTCAGAAAGATGTTGCAGTAGATGAAGAAGAGACCTACTACAATTCCTGAAGGCTCGTGTGTGAACAGGAGCTGAGACGTTACTGCGAAAAGGAACTTGATGTCTACTTTCCCGGCTGATTTTATAGACATTAGCACAGTGAAACCACAAAAGGGGGAAAAAATTAACAGGAGAAAAGTCTGGAATGTGGAATATCTCACAAATAATTTATAAGCTGATCAGCAGCAGATGCAGATGATACACAAACTCAAGGAGTTCAAAAGTAAATTCTACCAAATCTGTTAAATTTTCCACTATAAATCTGAATTCGAGTCTTTGGATAAAATAGAGTTTGAAGGCTGTAAAGTCCAAACATTACAAGTAAAGGTGTTAAAGATGCGTTGAACATGATGTTTGTTATGGAATTCGCTAGTCACAGCCATTTCTCGATGTTAAGAATGACGTATTTAGCTCCTGAGTAGCGCAAGAGAAAAGCGTCAGGAGAACTCGACAGAATCACAGCCATCTGGAGTTGGGAGCCAAGATTGGTCATGCTGTCATGCATACTGTGTGGCTCATGTATGTGGAAGAGGGCAGACAGCGTTTTCCTCTGTGTGTGTTACACTGCGCTGTGATGCAGCAGTTGAAAAAAGATGCTGTAGTTGTCTTCACGTGTCTCGGAGGAAGCAGGTGTTAGCCTCCACGATCTCCAGTGGGTAGCTGGGAGAGCTAGCCGGTGGGTGGGAATTGACCGTGACCAAATTGGACAGAAAATGAAGATAATATGATAATAATAAAAACAAAAGATACACAGCCTGGGTCACTGACGATTTTGTGGAAGTTGAGGTGTTTAATCTAAGGTTTATTGAAGCCAAGAAAAGCGCCCCCTAGTGGCTGTGCACTGTTTTTCTGTACAAATTGAGCATCAAGTGGGGATGGTGCCACCTGAGGGCTGGGGAGATGGTCTGGGGATCACATATGGGGAGCTGAACTGTAATGGCTTGGGACTGCGATTGCTGTAGTGGCTTTGGGGATGCGGTTGCCAGGAGCACCTTCGTACTCAGGACTCCATCAGTGAACAGTGGATAGATTTTAACCAACCGGACTTCTTGCAAAAACTGTGATGAATTTATTGGTTGCACAATTGCACCATTTGTCCATATAGTACACAATAATAGAAGGGATCTATTTATAATCTCACTCTCCGTTATCACCCAGATGAAGATGGGTTCCCTTTTGAGCCTGGTTCCTCTCAAGGTTTCTTCCTCATATCATCTCAGGGAGTTTTTTCCTCACCACCGTCACCACTGACTCGCTCATTAGGGATAAATTCACATATTTACAATAAATTTTTTGTGAATCCATTTATTTCTGTAAAGATGCTTTGTGACAATGTCCATTGTTAAAAGCGCTATACAAATAAAATTGAATTGAATTGAATCAAGTACATCAGCAAAACACACACACACACACACACTTGTTTAACACTGATGTATTAATAACAGAAGGGATTGAATCAAGAGCTGTAAATAGATGCAGGTATAAAGTGTGACATAGACATATGGCCAAACTCAAGCTGTCCATCAGATGGTGAACTCTGGACTCCCTGCCTCCATCCCTCTCCGCCTGACAGGAAACAAGATGGAGGCTCCACCACGGGGCCATGGACAAGCAGATGGAGGGAGAGAGAGAGAGAGAGAGAGAGAGAGAGAGAGAGAGAGACAGGGGGTGGATGTGTAACGTGAGCTATATGGTGCAGAAAAACACTCATGAAGACAAGAGACATCATACTTATAACAGTAGCAACTTTACTTGTAAACATGTTATATTATTTTATTTGAACAATATGCTGGTAAACGTGTTAGCAGTGTTTTAGCAAAATTAAGAATTAGCAAATACATTCCAAACAGGATCATTCTAATACAATTTGTTTTGCAATGTGTGTCTCCATAGTAACCTTCTATGAGATATCATATTGATTAATAAATAAATATGACTATTTATTTTACTAACAAATTTTATTTAACCTTACTGTTTGCTACCTCAGCATGCTGGCTAACTTGATTAACATTAGCTACATACGAGTTACCATTTCATTTTACATTTGCAAACTTGCTACTGATAACTTAACTATCATTAATTAGCTACACGTTAGTTAGCTGGTATTTCGCTAGCTAGATACCTAACTAGCTCTCACGAATCACTAATGGAAACAACTAAACATTTAACAGTTCTGTGATTTACAGCAGCCTTGTTATAAAGAAAATGTCAATATTTATATTTGCATGAAATATTTTTGGAAACATTAATAGACATTAATAATAACATTAATAGATCGATGTCACATGCTAACTTCAGTTTCATGTCAACTCTGCCTTTGTATAAAAGACTACAGCTGCTTGCTAGCTTGGTAAATTGTTAGCCTCAATAAGACAATGATATGATGATATACTAGATGTTAACAGTATTTTACAGGTAATAAATATTAATTAATATACGTTGATATTAATAATGATGAGTTGGTAAACGCCCTGGATCCACGTCGGCTCCGTCCCGATAACGATTATTAAGGACTCCAGTCACTGCGGGCTCGGTTTCTATTCTCGACCTCACCTGTGTAAGAAGGGCCTGGGAGAGGCCACCAGGTGTGTGTGTGTGTGTGTGTGTGTGTGTGTGTGTGTTCTGTGTGTGTGTGTGTGAGAGAGAGAGAGATAATAATAACTTTGACCTGGTTTAGTGGCCTTCCCGTTCTTAACTGTGGTTTTCTGAGTCATGGATGTCCGCCCTCTTCTAGGAATGTGTGTGTGTGTGTGTGTGTGTGTGTGTGTGTGTCTGTATGTGTGTATGTGTGTGTGTGTGTGTGTGTGTGTGTGTTTGTATGTTGATGAGAGGAATATTATTAGAGGCTTATGTGGATCAGTGTGTCGAGGGGCAAAAGGACACGCCATAGAGAGGCCAAAACACATCCCAGACAGCACGCTCTGACCGTGTGTGTGTGTGTGTGTGTGTGTGTGTGTGTGTGTTTGTGTGTGTACAGGTTGAGATCTAAAATTTAGTATCACGGTCTGTCTGTAGACCACCTGCCTGATTTATGCTTATGTTAGGCTAACTAACATTACCACTAGTACGTACCACTAAGCATTTATAAATTGTAATTAAAAATCCACTCAGAAATTCTGTCTTGTTAGCTTCTGATAATATACTGTATATTATAGCGTAAAGATTTACTCATATAGTTGATATAGTTAGCTTATGTTAGATAGCTGGCTAGCATTAACTATGAAAATTATAAGCATCTATTATTATTATTATTATTATTATTATTATTATTATTATTATTATTATAGCTGAAACATTATGTTAATGCTAGTAACAGAAAATATTAATATTTATGAATATGACTTAAAATCCTCTAATTGAAGATTATAAACGTCTAATTTTTACTTAAAAATCCTCAATCCTCAAATTCTGTGTGATTAGCCGCTGTTAGATAACTGACTAGCATAACTGATAAACGACTTACAAATCCTGTCAGAAATAATGTTTATTCAGCTTACATTAGTGTTAGAACTGAAAATTATTAACATTTATAAATGATTAATCATAAATAATCATAAAATTGATATTGTTAGCTTATGTTAGCTGGTTTTAGCAGTGGATATAAAAAACAAAATCTCTAAAATCCTGTATGGTCTGCTCTTTTGGGTTTTTTTTTTTTTGTTTTTTTAGCTAGATGATTCAAAACTTCCTCTCAGAAATCATGTCCAGTTAGCTTATATTAATGTTAGAATTGAAAATGTATAGCATTTATAACTATGGCTTTTAAAATCCTCTCAGAAATCCTGTGTTATGTAGCTAGCTGGCTAGGATGAGCAGTGAAGGTTATAGACATCTAAACTTCAGTGTAACTTGAAAAGCCTCTCAAATTTGATGATAGTTAGCTTGTTAGTTAGTTACGTTAGCTAACAGCACAGCCCATCGTGTTATTCCTTACTTATAAATATGACTTAAAGACCTCTCTGAAATCTTGTCAGCTAGCTTGAGTTAACAAGCTGACTAGCTTTAGCAGTAACAATTGTGAACATTTATTTACTATGATGTAAAAAGCCTCTTTGAAATCTTGTCAGCTAGCTTGTGCTAACGAACAAAATCTGCAATAATAGAAAAGCAACTTTCGCATCTGAACTCAGACGCTCTATGTGTGGACATTTGATTTAGAGAAAAATACATTTTATCATTTATTACAATTACTGTTTTATGATAATTAATGACATGCAGTACACAGTCTGATTAACGTCTAAATAAAGCTAGCTGGTAATAGCTAGTTTTCCGGGAAGGCTAGTTATCAGTATTTATGCCAGTCTGTGTGGTGTTTTATCGGTTTCAGTCAGTGTCGACTTGGCGGAAGTGAAAAATCCTGCGTTCTGATGTCAGCGCCTCGCCTCGGCCTGTCCCACGTCACTTCTGTGGACTGCTCAGTTCTCCATTAATGTTTTTTTTCCTGGAGCTTCCTGTTTTTAAAACAACACACAGGAACAAAACACAGATCCACTGAGAGGACTGATGCAACGTTTCATCATGTCTAATGACTTCATTAATTAGCATTAATTAAGGAACTGCTGAAATGAAATATCCCCATTACCCCAACTGTAGTCGATCAACCAGGACATGTTTAATGTCTAAAGCCTGACTAAAAGACTGTTTAGCATCACACAACAAACTGCATGTCCCAAATCTCTCACTCGCCTTAAAATGATCTTATTAAATCATAGAATGAATATTTATTTTTGTAAAAAAAAACAAACAAACAAACAAACATACAAATCCATCTAAACTAATTAAAATATATTTTGTATATATTACTACATTTGTACTCATTTATACTAGCTTCTAGAAACGAAGGTGTGTGTTAGTATTTACACACCTTCATGCACCCTCTGGTGTTGGTTGTGGAAAAAAAAAAAAAAAAAAGATCTGAATTTCTGGTCACATTCTGCCCTCTAGTGGCTGATTTGTGGAAGGATCTCTGCTAATGTCACAAAGCATCTTTTTCAAACTAAAATAGTTCCAGAGCCAAGAAATCAGAGTTTTAACAAAAAGATTTAAGAATAATGTTTCAACAGAGAGAATCCAGAAGCTATACGGAGGTTATGAAAGTGGTTGGAGAGGTGAATTTGTACCACAGCACTACTGAGTTCTGCATTCTGATTGGTCAGAAGGTGTTGATTAGTTTTCTATAACAGCAGCTCTGACAGTAGCGCAGGTTTATATTAATGTGCTCATTCTAATATGTTCTCGTTTCTATAGTAACGGCTCATTCACAGGGACTTGTACGGCAGATGTTGCACATAAACCGATTAAAGAATGTGTGTAATTGGTGATATGGGGACGTTGTGTGTAAGGAGATGTTTATTTAACATTAATGGAAGGAGTCTCCAGTGTCAGTGCTTTGAAACAGTCAGAGGTAAAGCTGTAACTTTAAGTTTTATGACATCTTCAGTCTATATATCTATCTATCTATCTGATCTGTCCATCTGTCTATATGGTGGATTTAAAAATCTACACACTCCTGTTAAAATGGCATGTTTTTGTGATGTGTAAAAATGAAACCAAGTAAAATAATGTCAGAACCTTTTCTACCTTTATTGTGAAATCGCAACCTATGAATGAAAACAATAAGAATCATTTTGGGGAAAAAAATAAAAATGTACAATAACCTGGTTGCATAAGTATACACACCCCTAAACTATTACGTTGTTGAAGCACCTTTTGATTATATCACACCACTCGGTCTTTTTGGATAAGAGTCTCTCAGCGTGTAACATCTTGACTTGGCGATATTTTCTCACTCTTTCTTGCGAAAACTTTTCTAGATCCATCAGACTGTGAGGGCGTCTCCTGTGCACAGCCGCTTCAGGTCACCCAAAAGAGTTTTAGTTGGATTCAGGTCTGGGCTTTGGCTCGGCCGTTCCTTTGTTGATTTGGATGTGTGCTTTGGGTCGTTGTTGTGCTGAAAGGAGAAATTCCTTTTCATCTTCAGCTCACTAGCAGACACCTGAAGGTTTTGCACTAAAATCGATTGGTATTTGTAGCTATTCATGAGTCCCTCCACCTTGATAAAAGCCCCAGTTCTGGCTGAAGAAAAGCAGTCCTGCCACCACCATGCTTCACCGTGGGGATGGAGTTCTTTTGGTGATGTGCTTTTTTTTTGTACCAAACATACCTTATGGAATTATTATACCTTATGGAATTGGTCTCATCAGACCATAACGCATTTTGCGACATGGTTTGGGGTGATTTAGTTGAGCTTGGATGTTTTTTGTAAGAAAGGGCTTCCATCTATCCACCCTACCTCATAGCCCAGACATGTGAAGAACAAGAGAGATTGTTGCCTCATGCAGAGCGTAATCAGTACTTCTTATTCCTGCAGCTCCTTTAATATTGCTGGGGGTCTCTTGGCAGCCTCCCTGGTAAGATTTTGTCTTGTCCTTTTGTAAAATTTGGAGGGACGTCCTATTCTTAGTGATGTCACTGTGGTGCTCCATTTTCTCCATTTGTTGATGATGGCCTTCACGGTGTTCCAGGGTACATCTACTGTTTTGGAAATTCTTTTTTTTTTTACCCCTCTTCTGATTGATTCCTTTTGACAAGTCAAGTGGTTTTTATTGTCGTTCCTCTGTATAACTAGTAAACGTCAGAACGAAATGTTATTTCTCCAGGACAATGGTGCAATACAGAACAGAACGCAAGGCAACATACACAACAAGTACAAATACACAACAGCGTGAGACGACTGCAGGACAATAAATACACAGGACAGTAAATACACAGGACAGTAAATACACATAACATGGGCTGTAAACTGTAAACTATTGTGTAGTGTAGCAGCAATAAGTATAGGCAGTAAGATTGGCAGCAAAAATGAGTTCTGTAATAAAAGTGTGTGATGCAGCTCTGTAAGGTGCAGGTGTGTGTGTTTTTGAGTTTTTGAGGTGTTTGACTCGCCCAGGTGAGCGTTGGGAGGCAGCAGGGTGTGCAGTAATCTCAGTGCCTCAGGGAAGAAACTGTTGTGGAGTGTGCTGGTGATGGCGCGGATGCTCCTGTACCTTCTGAGAGATGGCAGGAGGGTGAAGAGTCCGTGAGAGGAGTGAGAGGGCTCGTCCGCTGTACTGGTGGTTCTGCTGATCCAGCGGTTGTTGTATGAGGTGTCGATGCAGGGTAGAGAGACTCCGCTGATCTTTTCAG
>CM040998.1:17394942-17407419 GCA_022985145.1 Pangasius djambal
GGATTAAAAAAATCTAAATTGTGGGTTGGAAATTTAACCCCAAATAGGCTACAACTTGCTAACAGGATCGGAATCAGCATCCAAGAGGAGTTAACCATATTAACATGAAAGTCACTGTAATGTGTAAAACCTGCTTTATTTTGTTATATTCTTTCTAAAAAAAAAAAAAAACAGGAGAAGCCGGAAAGCTAACTGGAGTTAGGACTGAGCACATGACATGGAAATGTTGTTACGTCATAAAATATTTGAGCCAATCATGTACTGATATGCAAATTCAGGCCATGCAACACTAGTAAGGGGAGAGAGGATGTAAGGTACGTATGAGTATGTACACAGAATCGGGGGCGTTTCTAATTAGCATTGCTAATTAATTAGGGTTAATGTGTTTTTTTTTTTTTTTTTGGTCTAGCAAGATTTTTGTATGTGGAAACATCACATCACGAAAGTAATTATTCTATCAGAAAGTACGTCCTGATACGTTAATTACCTAATCGATAATTACATCCATATTAGTAATTAAAGCAGGTGGAAGCGCTCACTCCTAAACAAATGATTTATAAATAAAGCTGCAGTTTGTAAGATTTGAAAGTGTTTCTAGAACTGTAATAATCACATAAGTTTAAAGACCCTGTAGAAAAAGTTCGAGTTGCAGTATTGCAATGCACTGGATCTCACTAGTTTTCTTAAGTTCAAGCTTCTGTTTGTATTTTTCTGGCCCGGAATTTAGCTCCGCCCCTTCCCTCCAGACAAAGCAGCACTGCCTCTTTTGCTTAAAGGCCAATGCAGTGAGGCATATAGTTGTATCAGAGTGGGTGGAGTTAATTTGGGTGGAGATAGAGAGGAGGAATTGTTAGCAGCAGAGGGCGCTAAACATTACTCACTGCTCCTTTAAACACAGTTTTTTTTTTTTTTTAATTTCAGGTATGTGTGGAGATGGACTTGAGTAAACCGGATCTCACTGTGGCTCTGAAGGACATCCGGGCACAATACGAGATTTTGTCCTCGCGGAACCAGCAGCAGGCGGAGGAATGGTACCGCTCCAAGTTCGCCAGCGTGACCGAGGCGACGGGACGCGACACCGGCGCCATCAAACAGACCAGAGACGAGCTGAGCGCATGCCGGCGCCAGGTTCAGGCGCGAACGCTGGAGATCGAAGCCCTACGCAATCACAACGAGGCGCTGGAGCGGCAGCTGGCCGAGATGGAGGATCGCCACAGCACCGAGATCGGAGAGCTGCAGGTCATGATTAAAAAGAAAATGAAACTTTTATGATGATAATAAATAAATAAATAAATATTTTTAGATCATACATATAATATAAACAGGCAATGGTTTCAGGCACTCTTTAGTATACATAGAATACGTTAAATGTTATGTTATATTTTTATTCTATTATTATTGTAATAATATCATTCATTTTATTATCATTGTCTGAGCTGTGACATTTGCGAGTGTATTGTGTGGCCTGGACAGGAGACGATCGCTCAGCTAGAAGACGCTCTGCACAGCACTAAAGGAGAAATGTCCCGTCACCTGCGCGAGTATCAGGACCTGCTGAATGTCAAGATGGCGCTGGATATCGAGATCGCCGCCTACAGGTGAGACGCACACCTTAGTTTACGTGAGACACATCATTTTCTCAATGTGGCAGATCCTAGTTTGGTTAGCGGCTAATGCTAAGACCAATCACAGTGTAATTATTATCATAGGGATCACAGCTGTATGCTAGCTAGCTAAATTGTTTACCTCAGTCAGTAGCTAGTTGTTGCCTAGCAACGATGTTTGTCTGACTTTTTTGAACCATAGCACAAATACGAGTTCCATTTCAATGTTACGACATGGTCATATTAATGTACATTTTTAAAAAACATATATAGAAATCTAAATCTAGCTAGCTCATGTTAAGTATAAGATTTAAATATGCTAGCTTCCCTTACAGTCTTGGGCTGGCACTGGATTATGATAGCTAATAGGTCCATAAAATAAAATGTATTAAACATAGCTAACTGGCTAGCGCAACACCAAATGGTTGGCATCGAAATCGGTTAATGGTTAAATTAAATCCCATGGCAACCAAACATTATTACACCATTAAAACAAACATTTTTGGCACGCAAATTTAGCATCTGACTCCAAACATTTTGGTTTGTATCCTTACAGGAAGTTGCTGGAGGGTGAAGAGTGCCGTCTGAGCAACGTGGGCGTGACCTCAATCCATCCTGCCTACTCTGCGGTTTCCTATTCGGTGGGACGAGCTTACACCCTGGGTGCCTACAGGAGGGGCGTGGCCAAACCTGAGAGCGAGGAGGAAGAGGGCGAGAAGGAAGAGGAGGAGGAGGAAGAGAGAGAAGAAAGGGAAGAAGTAGAAGAAGAAGCAGCTGAGGAGGAAGGAGGAGAGGAAGAGGAGGAGGAGAAGGAGGAGGAGGAGGAGGAGGAGGAAAAGGAAGAAGAGGAAGGAGGAGAGGAAGAAGAAGAAGAAGGAGGAGAGGAAGTGGAGGATGGAGAGGAAGGGGACCAGGTTGAGGAAGAGGTGGTGGTGAAGGAAGAGAAGGAGGAAAAGAAGGAGCAGGAAGAAGAGAAGAAGGAGGTGAAGGAGCAGGAAGAAGAGAAGAAGGAGGTGAAGGAACAGGAGGAAGAGAAGAAGGAGGTGAAGGAGCAGGAAGAAGAGAAGAAGGAGGTGAAGGAACAGGAAGAAGAGAAGAAGGAGATGAAGGAGCAGGAAGAAGAGAAGAAGGAGGTGAAGGAGCAGGAAGAAGAGAAGAAGAAGGACAAGGAGATGGCGATGGAGAAAGAGAAGGAGAAGGAGAAGGAGAAAGAGAAGAAGAGTGAAGACAAAGGGGATGAGGCTAAGACCGAGAGCAAAACTGAGAGCAAGGCTGAGAAAACCGAAAACAATAAAGGAGACAAGAGCAAGTAAAGACACGCCCTCTCCAGCCGTCCACACACAGATCCGGACTCTAATCTTATTTACATCTCAATCAATACACCATCATCTTCATCTCTTTCATCCATTTAGGAAGTGGTCTCCTACATCTCATTCTCCATGGTGACCACACACATCTCCACAGTAGCTGTTCGTACGTCATGCACTGACCACTGAATGTTCAGTAAGAGCCTTAATGTAGCGATAGTTTTATGATATACGGGTTAGAAACCCAGTGCTGGGTCCCAGAGGCTGTGAGGCTGTTGGGTTGTTGGGTTGTTGAAGATGTTGATCTGGTAAACTGGGGTAATTTTTAAACTTTACGTGTGGGTAAAAATGACTACGTTACTGGGCTGTAGACACGTGGGTTGCTGTAGTTACCGTGTGCACACACGTCACGTGAGTTTTTTTTTTTCCCCTATCAGCGCAAAAGAAGCTTCAGGCAGCGCTTTTTCTCCACCACATCACGTAGTGACAAAAACTCGATCGTTCAATATCGTATCTGTGTACTTTTTGAAATCGTGAGCGACAGAACACAAATCAAACTCGACTACAGTGCTAGCCGATAATCCGAGATAAAGTTTCATTTTTAACTAGCTAGAAGTAACATTAACTGTTATGGAGCTGTCCAGAATTAGGTAACTTGATGTTAGCCGTAAATATAAATAGGTAAGAATTTCATCTTTAAAATTTTCTTACAAACAAAACAGAAGTAACATTAGTTAAGTACCAGCCCACATTTAGGTAACTCACTGTTAGCTTTAAGTATAATAATGTAAGAATTTAATCAATCTTTACAAATTTTGTACAAAAATACTAATTTGTTTTGACAAAAAGCCAACTTTTCTCCCCCAAATAATCTTAGCTAGCATTATTTTTGTCAGCGAAATTACACGTTAATAATGTTACAGAGAAATCGCAAGATCATTTATAACTAGCTAGAAGTAACATTAATAATGTAGCAGCCCAAAATTAGGTAACTTAATGTTAGCTGTAACTATAATAATGTAAGAATTTAATCTTAACTTTAAAAATGTCTTACAAAAAATACTAATTCATCTTATTTATTACAAAGAGCCAACTGTTTCTCCTTCAAATAAAGCTAGCTAGCATACTTTTTCTCAGCCAAACTACATGATAATAATGTTACAGAGAAATCGCGAGGTAATTTATAACTAGCTAGAACTAGCTTTAAAAATTTCTTACAATAATACTAATTTTTCTTATTTGTTCCAAGAAGCCAACAAATTCCCCATCAGACAATGTTAGCTATACTTTTTCTCAGCCAGACTACAAGTTAATAATGTTATTGCCTACATAATATCTAGTTAATAGAGAAATATCATTTTGAAAGCTTCAGTTAAGCTGATTTCTTTAACTTTAGAAAACTCTAGAAATTTGACGTAGCATGACTGATCCCTTTCAGGTCCACAACCCAGTATGCCCAGTTTGGGTCACGTCGAGGCGTTTACTCGACCCAACAATCTAAATCCAGCAGCTGAGCTGGTAATCTCCAGAAGGTTGACATGGATCCAACTTCATGGTGCTTTCAGATTTAAACATCTGGTTGGAAGCCGATCGGTTTGGCAATTCGGCTGCAATTAAAACAGTTAAAATAAAAGGAGCAGTTTGGCGAAAAATCTAAGTGACAATTTTTTTGGGAGATTTTTTGGTCGATCAACGAAGACAGGTTTGGTGTTTAATGGTTGCTTCTTTAGTTTTGCACTGGAGGTAACATTTCTGAGGCTGTGGGCGTGGCCTAAACTGTCACTAGGAGCTACCAAATTATGCTGAGGGGAAAAATATTCCAGTTTTCCAAGATGGCTGCCTCAGAACATTCTAGCATTCAGCTACACTGTGTTTATGTTGAAGTTTTATGTTTAATTCCATGTTAGCTCCATTAGCCTTAGCCAGAAAGCTGAAATTAAAAAATTAAAGAAAGATGCCAGACACTAAACACAGCTGATCAACTAAATTTATAATAAATGGACTACAAATAAGATTTTTTGCCAAATTATTCCTTTAACTGTCTATATAAACCTTTATCTTTAAATGCAAACATCCATACACTCAATGCTTTTATTCCTTTAGCGGAGACAGACGTAACATCTTTTCATTCTCATTCTCACCTGCCATGCATTTCATCACAAACACTAAATCTATATTAGAACTATTTAAAGGGCTTTGGGAGCGTAATTGTGAGAGCTTGCATTTTTGCATCTAGTCAATTCAAGAATGAAACAGTTAAAGATTTTAAAGCGTTTGCTGCTATTTATCGTCCAAGTTCATATGTATCAAGTGTGCTTTTTTTTTTTTTTTTTTGGAAAAACCCCACCTCCTGTTGACTTGTTCATTTGTAATAAATCTTCCTGCAGATCAGCTGTTTAAGAACGAACTAGAAAAAAATCAAATGTGAGGACATCGCCACACCATCGCACGAGCACAAGTTAAAAAAGCCACAGTTAAAAAAGACCCTGACGTGTTTTTAAGACACAGCGTTTGGTTTTGACAGGTCGACCTCTCTGCACATGACAGATAGACAGAGAGACAGTCTCCTAGCTACAGCCAATAGATAAGGACTATTACCTCACTTTATTACTGGCAGTGCCATGGAAGGGGGCGTGGCCTCTGCACCTGTCAGTGCCAGTAAAGGAGGCGTGGCTTCTGCGTCTGTCAGTCCCAGCGAAAGAGGCGTGGCCTTTGTTCCTGTCAGTCACAGTGAAGGAGGTGTCACACTGAAAGAGGCCTGGCCTTTTTCTTATTGGTTTCAGTGAAGGAGGCGTAGCCTGTGTTCCTGTTTATCACAGTGTAGGAGGCGTGGTCTTTGTCCCTGTCAGTCACAGTGAAGGAGGCGTGGCCTCTGTACATGCCAGTCCAAGAAACAGAGGTGTGGCCTCTATTTTTGTCAATCCCAGGGAAGGAGGCGTGGCCCCTGTACATATCAATCCCAGGGAAGGAGGCGTGGCCCCTGTACATGTCAATCCCAGGGAAGGAGGCGTGGCCTCTGTTTCTGTCAGTTTAATAAAAGAAAGCATGGTCTTTGTTCTTGTCACTCACAGTAAAGAAGGCGTGGCCTCTATTTCTGTCAGTCACAGTGAAGGAGGTGTGGCCTTTGTCCCTGTCAGTCACAGTGAAGGAGGTGTGGCCTTTGTCCCTGTCAGTCACAGTGAAGGAGGCGTGGCCCCTGTACATATTAATCCCAGGGAAGGAGGCGTGGCCTCTGTTTCTGTCAGTTTACATGAAGGAAGTGTGGCCTTTGTTCTTGTCACTCACAGTAAAGGAGGCGTGGCCTTTGTTCTTGTCACTCACAGTAAAGGAGGCGTGGCCTTTGTTCCTGTCAGTCCATGTGGAGGAGGTGTGGTCTTTGTAACTCAGTTACAGTGAAGGAGGTGTGGCCTTACTTAACACTTTTTCAGATAAAATCGAACAGTTTGCACAAATCACCTGACGTCACATTAAAGCAGCTGTATCATGTCACATTCCATCATCTGCTTTACCTGTTTGAGTCGACAGGAGGTTCAGTTTATCTGCATGGTCTAACTTTTAGAGCTTGCTTTAAGAAGATGGAACAGTTTCGCTTGTTGTGTGTGTAAATAAAGAGATAAAGTACGCACTGGAATTGCCTTAATGGTGAATGAAATGCGTTTCCACTTTCACACTGTATCAGAAGAGCTTTTAGTCTTCCACTGAGAACGTAAGAGCTGCTCGTTTCTCTCAAAGCCAAATAAAGCTGTTTATCAACCAACGCCGTTCTGTCTGTGATGATTTTATACCTGTAGCACAATGTGTGTAGTGTATTACAATAAGCCAAGACTAAACCATTTTCTGAAATAGCAGCAATAGTTTATAGCATTTTTACTCCAAAAGTACACATTTTTGCCAAATTATAACATTGAAACAGTTCACTTTCTTCAGTGGTGGTTTCATCTTGCTAAGTCATTGCTTGATACTTTCGCAAGCGATAAAGTGTGTGTGTGTGTGTGTGTGTGTGTGTGTGTGTGATTAATGTCCATTAGCCTGGCTGTTAACTGCGGATGCTGTGTCATGTTCCAGCTCGCAGCTCAGAGACGCATTAACGGTGCTCGGGATTTAGAAATACAAAACTAAGACAATAACAATTAACTGTAAAGTAATCTAAGTACAATTCCACTGAATGAGTGAATGTACTGACATGATAATAATAATCATAATAATAATAATAATAAATGATTAATTAATAAAATATAATATAATATAATTAATATTATACTTTACATTATTTCAATCCCTGGTGTGTTTGTAACAACCTTATTGGTCCGTGTGTCTGGTCAGATTGTGTGTGATTCATCCGTATCAATCACTTAAAAGACAAAATCTTTGTTCTCTTATTAATGCTTTATTTCCATACATTTATGTTGAGATGGTGAAGCATGAAAGACCAAATTCTTCTACATTAAATGTATATATGAGGCAGGTATTTTTGTGGACTTAACCTGAAGGACACTCATTAGTATCATAGGTATGTACTGATAAATCGGTTATACAAAATATTACGATAAAATAATACGATACGTGTTTTGTTTAAAGGGACAGTCCCTAAGTAGGCAGCTCCTGAGACAAAGTCTATTTTAATCCACTCTCAGAAAAGCAGGTTCCTCAAGGGTTCCTTGGATCGTTAGGGGTTGAGGGAAACACTGCTTTATGGTTCTACACAAAACCTTTAAGGGTTCAATTTTGCCGATTCAGACTTGGCAATCAAACTCAGACACAGTTTCTGACTCGTCAGATGGACTCAGACTCTGACTCTGACACGGCAACAGACTTGGATCCAGACTTGACAAACAGACTTGGACCCTGATGCAGACTCAAGTCAAGTCAAGTGCAGTTTATTGTACTTGGTTATTGTATTGTTTATTGGACTCGGTAAATGGACGAGGATTCGGACTCAGCAAACTAAATCAGGCTGTCATTCAGACTCAGCAAATGGACTCAGACCCTGATTCAGAATCAGTAAATGGACTTACACTCTGAGTTGGATATGGCAAAAGAACTCAGACTCTAACTCTGACTCAGCACATAGACTCGGATTCAGGCTCAGCAAATAGACTTATACTCTAATTTGTACTCTGACTCTGTAACTGGACCTTTTCTCACAGACTTTTCTCACCTTTTCTCTCTGACTCAGCAACAGACTCAGACTCTGATTCTGACTTGCCTATCAGGCTCTGATTCTGATTATGACTCAGCAAACAGACTCTGGCTTTGGGCCTGACTTGCCAAATGGACTCGGATTCTGATTCTGAGTCACTTATCTGACTCTGATACTGATTCTGACTCAGCAGACAGACTTGGAATTTGATTCTGACTCAGACTCTGATTCTGAATTTGAACAGACTCAGGCTTCCATCGTGACTTGACAAACAGAGTCAGACTCTGATTCTGACTCACCAAACAGGCTCTGAGTCTAATTCTCAGCAAATAGACTCAGATTCTGATTTGAGCTCGATGTACAGTATATGAGTATTTCTGAGCTTTTACAAACTTTGCATGATGGACTTATTGTTTTTTTTTGTTGTTTTTTTTTTAAAGAGCTTTTTTTAAAGACTAGAGACTTTTAATAAAGATGTGAATACTTTATAGACTTTCCTAGTGTGTTGGAAATGTGTTTTCTTTCCCTTTAAGAAATTAATTTCCTTTGTTTTTGTATTACACCCAACACCCCCTGTCCCCCCACACACACACACTAAGAGACATTCTGCTATATATAGACGTCTGCATTGCAGATGTCCTACAAACCGACACACACACACACACACACAGCTTGATACGGAACATTCTGCACAATGATGTAGATAAACACACACACACACACCCTACACTACTATAAACCCACAGTTGATATTATTTTATCTTATAAAAGGATCATATTATAGTTATAGTTATACTATCATGTTACAATTGATATTCTATTATAGTGTAGCTTTAGCTGCTGTGTAAATATGCGGCCCAGTGACATTAATGTCCATGGATGAAATGCAAAGAGATAATTATATAACTGATGGATGATTAAAGAGTGATACATATTTGGACAACATTATGTTGGAAAAGTCAGCAGTGCATGCTGTAGTGTGCAGAAACACTGCAGAGGAGCTGGACTAACACTGCAGCATGCAGGGGTAGTGATTTATCCCCAGGTCAGCTGTAAATCTTGTGTGTGTGTGTGTGTGTGTGTGTGTGTAGAGCATTAGGAGCCATGTGCTGCATGTGATAGATTTACTTCTGATACTGTATTCACTGAAAGCAAGGTTTGCCAATAATAATAACACAGAGATAATGCGACACAAAGATTCTGCATCATAAAATATATGTTAGTCTAATGTAACAACCAGTAGTGGTGTTTTATTTAATTATAAGTTTCTATCTGACTAGTAGTGGTAGTAGTGTAGCTGCAAATCACAGGTTGATATTAATGAGCTATTGAATGCTTCATTCACCTACAGAGGGCGCTATTGAATGCTTCATTCACCAACTGCTTTATTCCTCAACAAAGGGCATTACTGAGTGCTTCTTTCTCTAAAACAGGGCACTAATGAATGCTTAATTTCACTGACACTGTTGCTCGCCAGCAAAGAGTGCTATTGATGCCTGATTCACCAACAGGGGGCACTACTGAATGCTTCATTTACCGTCTGAGGGAGCTACTGAATGTTTCATTTCACCAACATCATTGTTCATCGACAGAGGGAGCTATTAAATGCTTCATCCACCAATGGGGGGTGTTATTGAATGTTTCATTTCAAAAACACCTTTGTACACCAACAGAAATTCATTTCACCAAAACCTTTGTTCACCAAAAGAGGGCGCTATCGAACACTTCATTGCACCAACACCGCTGTTCACCAACAGAGGGCGCTATTGAATACTTCATTTCACCAACATTGTTGTTCACCAACAGAGGGCACTATTGAATATTTCATTTCACCAACATTGTTGTTCACCAACAGAGAGAACTATTGAATTCTTCATTTCACCAACATTGTTGTTCACCAACAGAGGGCACTACTGAATACTTCATTTCACCAATACCAGTGTTCACCAACAGAGGGGGCTATTAAATGCTTCACTCACCAACAGAAGGAGCTATTGAACGTTTGATTTCACTAACACCTTTGTTCACCAACAGAGGGCGCTATTGAATGCGTCATTCTCCGACAGAGGGCGCTATTGAGCCCTTACTTTCACGAACACCTTTGTTTACCAGCAGAAGGTGCGCTTCAGTGTCAATTCACCAACACCATTGTTCACCACCAGAGGGCGCTATTGAATACTTCATTTCACCAACATTGTTGTTCACCAACAGAGGGCACTATTGAATATTTCATTTCACCAACATTGTTGTTCACCAACAGAGAGAACTATTGAATTCTTCATTTCACCAACATTGTTGTTCACCACCACAGGGGGTTATTAAATCCTTCAGTCACCAATAATAGGAGCTACTGAACGTTTGATTTCACTAACACCTTTGTTCACCAACAGAGGGCGCTACTGAACGCATCATTTCACCAACAGCAGTGTTCACCAACAGAGGGCACTATTAAATGCTTCACTCACCAACAGAAGGAGCTATTGAATGTTTGATTTCACTAACACCTTAGTTCACCACCAGAGGGCGCTATTGAATGGTTCATGTCACTATTGTTCACCACCAGAGGGCGCTATTGAACACTTAATTTTACCAACACCTTTGTTCACCACCAGAGGGCGCTACTGAACACTTCATGTCACCAACACCTTTGTTCACCACCAGAGGGCGCTAATGAACGTTTGATTTCACTAACACCTTTGTTAACCACCAGAGGGCGCTAACGAACGCTTCTTGTGACCGAAATCATTGTTCACCAACAGAGGGCGTTATGGAGCGCGTCATTCACCACCGGAGGGCGCTATTGAATGGTTCATGTCACTATTGTTCACCACCAGAGGGCGCTATTGAACGCACCACGAAACCCCGCTGCACTTCACTGGTTCTGACAGAAACGCTAAAGCCGCGTAACATCACCATCTAACCATCTGTTTTTAAACAAGTTTTTCCCCTGAAACGCGGCGGAGAAAATGACAGAGCTGCGGCACCGCGGTGGTCCTGCTGACCCTGACCTGCAGCAGCAGCAGTCCGAGGATAAGGTAAAATAATAATCATAATAATAACAACAACAACAACAACAGAAAACGATTCATTTTTATGTAACGGTGAGATTTGAATTAGAAATGTAGGCTAAAGCGCTAGCGTTGCTAACTGTGCTAGCTCCGTCACCCAGGCAACCCGAATGTCAAAGCTGGCTAGCGTTAGCAAAGCAGCTCCTTTTAATAAAAAGCCACCTGCTGGTTTTATGATTAAAAAAAACAAAACGCGTGTTGAATGTTTTTTAGCTAGTTTGTCCTGGTTTAGTAATGAAGCTATCAGGCTAGTTCGCTAGCTAAAAACATAGCATAGCTTTTTGGTTTGACATTCTAACGCTAAATCTGGAGTCAGTCAGTTCGCTTCGGTGTTTCTCTGCACATTTTCCCTCCATTTTATGAAACATGTCAGTGTGTTCTCCTGATTTTTATCTATAAATTTAAGATATTAGCTTCTTTTTAAACCATTCATGAGGTTAAAACGAGCGTTGAAGCATTAAACACAGCCACAGAGGTGAGCGATAGGTACAAAAATATCTTATCGCGATAATTGACGGGTTTCACGATACCCAAATATCGCGATATTTCATTTTTTTTTAGTTTTGAAAGCGTTACGCAACAGTTGAGTTATTATGGAAAACTAGAAATAAACACTTTTTCTATTACAGTTAAAAAAGGGAAATATTTAGTATAAAGTCATTTATCATGTTTGTAACGTTCTTCATAATCACTTCTGGCTTTCCTCTGTTTTAGTGACTCTGTGTGTGTGTGAGAGAGAGTGTGTGTGTGTGTGTGTGTATATATATATATATATATGTGTGTGTGTGTGTGTGAGTGAGAGAGTGTGTGTGTATGTGTTTGTATGAGTGAGAGAGCGTGTGTGTGTGTGTGAGTGAGAGAGAGTGTGTGAGCGTGTGTGAGCGTGTGTGTGTGTGTGTGAGTGAGAGAGAGTGTGTGTATATATGTGTGTGTGTATATGTATGTGGGAGTGTGTGAATGTGTGTGTGTGTGTGTGTGTGTGTGTGTTACGGTAGGTCAGTATTTGTACGGGTCCTTCAGTGGGACCGGTTTATATTTATATCTGAGTTGAAATATTTAGTTGCTGTTTTGATCAACAGTCTGAAAAAGCATAAATCTGTGGTCATTATTTTGACGATAATTAATCAGTAATTAATCAGCAATTAATCAGCAATTAATCAGTAATTAATCAGGAACGACTCGAGGTTTTAGTTCTGACTGGAAATTAATGATGAAAAGAAACGTTTAACTGGAAAACAGGACGAGTTCCTTCTTGTCGTGTCGATGACGTGTGACGCTGCTTCAGCGACGAAGAACTCGAGTTTGATCAAGTGATCATCAAATATATTATTATTATTATTATTATTATTATTATTATT
>CM040998.1:17410675-17421670 GCA_022985145.1 Pangasius djambal
TGTGTGTGTGTGTGTGTGTGTGTGTGTATACCGAGCTCAGTCAGCAGCTCATTGATGGCCTCTATGACGTTTGCTTTAAGGGAGCTGAAGTGAGTTCTGAAGTTTTCTTCACTCGAGCCGCCGGACGTCAGCAGCTTGTGCAGGGACTCCTGCTGATCGGCTTCTTCACTGCTGCCACGAGACCTACGCACACGCGCACACACACACGCGCACACGTGCACACACACACGCGCACACACACGCGCACACAATACCGTAGAAGTTAACATCTTATACTGGATAAAGAGGCTGGTGTGTAAGCAAGACGGCACGTTTAGTATCTGAAAGTGTTTATGTTTATTCTGAAACATGCTAAACTGGGTAAAACACAGCGTGGATGTTGTGTAATGTTGTTAAAGTGTGTGTGTGTGTGTGTGTGTGTGTGTGTGTGTGTAGAGGACGCAGTGTATGAACCTGGCGTATTCCTCTCGGATGATCTTGAGCACTCGGCGGATCATGTTTCCGACGGTGGTCTCTGAGGGCTGAGCTGCAGTCATTCTCCTGCCCTCCTTACGTATGATCTCCATCAGGTCACCTGCACACACACACACACACACACACACACACACACACACACACACACACACACACACCATGACGGAGCTGTAACACTCACCCACAGAGGAACACATCAATCAGATAAAACGGTAGCGATGCTAATAGCAACTGAAAATGACTAAACCGCTAATTAGCATTACAGTGATGGTTTGGTTTGAGACAAAGATCTAGAACCTTCTAGAAGTAAATTACAGATCCACAGGGATGTTCCTCAACGCTAAGGTGGTAGAAGGAGGTTAGTCGGTGCATTACATCTTAAATACTATGTTTTTATAAAGATTAAAAGTGATTTATTTTTGTGTGACAGGAGCAAAGTAACAATCACTGAGGGTGTTGTGCTGTTCTAGGAAACTAATCAACACCAGCATGATGGGATGAAGTGGAGTTACTGTCACCACCCTGATTATTTTCCTTAAACAGCACATCTCCAAGTGTTTTATTCCACTTATACTACAGCATTTTACCGATGATTACAATTTCTTTTTTTAAGGAATGGAATGTCAAACTTTTTATCCATTTATAGTTATAATTAATGTTATTTCCTGTTACTGTAACTACTGTAACCACACCTGTAACTACACTGTACCTGCCAATGTAAATGTACCACAAATGTACTGTAACTGTACTGATGCTGTAACTGTACTCTAATTGTACCATTATTATAACTGTAACTGTACCTGTACCTGCACCTGTAACTGTAGCTGTAACTGTACCTGTAACTCATATCCACCAGTAAAATGTTTAAATCTGTGCATCTCAAATGTGTGTTTTATTGAGTGTAACATGTTGGAAATGAGGAGCTCAGATCTCAGCCCTGGAGCGTGACAGGACAAAAGTAATGGCACCCCTGCGTTAGTCTTCACCTCCCTAACGCACAGTGTGAATTTGGTGAAAATCGGAGAACGTCAGATTTTTCGCCCAAAAAATAGTAAGGGGTTAGCCTTTGTGTTTTTTCGATGAAAAATTCAACGTTCTCCGATTTTCACCAAATTCACACTGTGCGTTAGGGAGGTGAAGACTAACACAGGGGTGCCATCACTTTCGTCCTATCACACTCCAGAGCGGAGATCTGAGCCACTGTACTGTACTGTACTATACTAATATAGTATACTGTACTATATCGTAGGTTTGGAGCGCAATAGAACGAAAGTAATGGCACCCCCGTGTTAGTCTTCACCTCCCTAACGCACAGTGTGAATTTGGTGAAAATCGGAGAACGTTGAATTTTTCGCTGAAAAAACACAAAGGCTAACCCCTTACTATTTTTTGGGCGAAAAATCTGACGTTCTCCGATTTTCACCAAATTCACACTGTGCGTTAGGGAGGTGAAGACTAATGCAGACTAATGTGCCATTACTTTCATCCTCTCACGCTCCAGAGCTGAGATGTGAGCGCTTCAGTGAGTCTGAACTGTGTACAGAATGTATAGAGAGGAAGCTCATTGATGTTATATAATATAGTTTATAATATAAACCGCAGAGAAGCGTAAACTCCTCTGTCCTGAAGACGACGGAAAACTTAATGTTATAGCTTTACCTCTGACACTGGAGACTCCTTCAGTAAATATTAAATAAACATCTCCTTACTTTAAGAAAACTTCACATCAGCGATTATTTTTAAACCATTCATGTACTGTAACTACATGGTATCTGTAACTGTACTGAAGCTGTAACTGTAACTACACTAACTGTACCTGTAATGCAGCTACTGTAACTGTACTGTAACTACACTGTAACTGTACTGTAACTACACTATAACTACACTGTAACTGTAAATGTTCCATAAATGTACTACAACTACTGAAACTGTACTGTAACTGTAATTATACTATACCTGTAACTGTACCATAACTACACTAAATGTACTGAAGCTGTAACTGTAACTACACAGTAACTGTAGCTTTACTGAAGCCATAATTATAACTTTACCTGTAACTGTACTGTAACTACACTGTAACTGTACTGTAACTACACTGTAACTGTACTGTAACTACACTGTAACTGTACTGAGGCTGTAACTGTACCTGTAATGCACTGTAATCATACTGTAACTGTACTGTAACTACACTGTAACTATGCTGTAACTACACTGTATCCACACCTGTAAATGTACCTGTAACTGTCACTGTACCTGTAACTCATATCCACCAGTGAAATGTTTAAATTAAATTATCAGCGATTATTTTAAACCATTCATGTACTGTAAATGTACTGTAACTATATTGTAACTGTACTGAAGCTGTAACTGTAACTGTACTGAAGCCGTAACTATACCTGTAACTAATGTACTGTAACTGTACTGTAACTACACTATAACTACATTGTAACTGTCCATGTAACTATACCTATAACTGTACTGAAAGCTGTAACTGTGAATGTTACACAAATGTACTATAACCACTGTACAATAACCATATTTGCTGTAACTCTACTGTAACCACACCTGTACCATAACTGTAACTGTGCTGTAACTGTACCTGTAATGTACTGTAATTGTTCTGTAACTGTATTGTAACTACACTGTAACTACACCTATAACTGTACTGAATCTGTAACTGAAATGTTCTGTAAACATAACTACTGTACTCTAACTGTATAATAACTACTGTAACCACACCTGTAACTACACTGTACCTGCCAATGTAACTGTACCACAAATGTACTGTAACTGTACTGATGCTGTAACTGTACTCTAATTGTACCATTATTATAACTGTACCTGTAACTGTAGCTGTACCTGTAACTGTAACTGTACCTGTAACTCATATCCACCAGTAAAATGTTTAAATCTGTGCATCTCAAATGTGTGTTTTATTGAGTGTAATATGTTGGAAATGAGGAGCTCAGATCTCCGCTCTGGAGCGTGACAGGACGAAAGTAATGGCACCCCGTGTTAGTCTTCACCTCCCTGACGCACAGTGTGAATTTGGTGAAAATCGGAGAACGTCAGATTTTTCGCCCAAAAAAATAGTAAGGGGTTAGCCTTTGTGTTTTTTCGATGAAAAATTCAACGTTCTCCGATTTTCACTAAATTCACACTGTGCGTTAGGGAGGTGAAGACTAACACAGGGGTGCCATTACTTTCGTTCTATTGCTCTCCAAACCTACGATATAGTACAGTATACTATATTAGTATAGTACAGTACAGTACAGTGGCTCAGATCTCCGCTCTGGAGTGTGATAGGACGAAAGTAATGGCACCCCTGTGTTAGTCTCGACCTCCCTAACGCACAGTGTGAATTTGGTGAAAATCGGAGAACGTTGAATTTTTCATCGAAAAAACACAAAGGCTAACCCCTTACTATTTTTTTGGGCGAAAAATCTGACGTTCTCCGATTTTCACCAAATTCACACTGTGCGTTAGGGAGGTGAAGACTAACACAGGGGTGCCATTACTTTCGTCCTGTCACGCCCCAGAGCTGAGATGTGAGTGCTTCAGTGAGTCTGAACTGTGTACAGAATGTATAGAGAGGAAGCTCATGTACGTTATAGCAGCTATAAACAGTCGCTCCCTCACCAGCTGATCTTTATTCTCTCTCCAAGTTAATAAGATTTTTTTTAAAAAAAAGAGAAACTGCAAAGAAGCGTAAACTCCTCTGTCCTGAAGATGTCGGAAAACTGTTACAGCTTTACCTCTGACACTGGAGACTCCTTCTATAAACATTAAATAAACATCTCCTTACTTTAAGAAAACTTCAAATCAGTGATTATTTTTAAACCATTCATGTACTGCAACTACACTGTAACTGTAACTTTACCTGTAACTGCAATGTACTGTAACCGTACTGTAACTACACTAACTATACTGAAGCTGTAACTGTACCTGTACTGTACTGTAACTTTACTGAAACTGTACATGTAACTGTACATGTAACTATACCTGTAACTGTACTGAAGCTGTAACTGTTTTAAAAGATGTAACTTTACCTGTAAATGTACCATAACTAATGTAACTGTACTGTAACTGTACTGTAACTGTACCTGCCAGTGTAACGGTACCACAAATGCACTGTAGCTGTAATGTGATTGTCAGTGTAGCTATAACAGTACCTATACCTGTAACTGTACTGTAACTCATATCCACCAATAATATGTTTACATTTGTTCATCACAAACCTGTACGTTTTACTGAGTGTAATATATTGGAAATGAGCAGCTTCTGAGTAATGTACTGTAGCTGTAACAATAACTTTACCTGTAACTTTACCTGTAATGTACTGTAACTGTAGTGTAACTACTCTATAACTACACTAACTGTACACGTAACTATACCTATAACTGTACTGAATCTGTAACTGTAAATGTTCCATAAATGTAGTATAACGACTGTAGTATAACTGTACCATAACTACTGTAACTCTACTGTAACCACACCTGTAACACTATCACTACACTGGATCTCAGCTCTGGAGTGTGATAGGACCAAAGTAATGGCACCCCTGTGTTAGTCTTCGCCTCCCTAACGCACAGTGTGAATTTAGTGAAAATCGGAGAACGTTGAATTTTTCGCCGAAAAAACACAAAGGCTAACTTTTGGGCGAAAAATCTGACGTTCTCCGATTTTCACCAAATTCACACTGTGCGTTAGGGAGGCGAAGACTAACACAGGGGTACCATTACTTTCATAATATAACGATCCCACGCTCTGATACAGTATAGTATACTATTAGTATAGTACAATGGCTCATATCTCAGCTCTGGAGCGTGATAGGACGAAAGTAAGGACACCCCTGTTACAGCTACTGTAACTGTATTGTAACTACACTATAACTGTACTGAATCTGTAACTGCAAATGTTCTGTAAACATAACTACTGTACTCTAACTGTATCAATTACTGTAACTCTAATGCAACCAGACCTAACTGTAATGTAACTACACTAACTGTGCTGTAACTGTACCTGTAATGTACTGTAACTGTACTGTAACTACACTATAACTACACTGTAATGTACACGTAACTACACCTATAACTGTACTGAATCTGTAACTGAAATGTTCTGTAAACATAACTACTGTACTCTAACTGTATAATAACTACTGTAACCACACCTGTAACTACACTGTAAGAGTACCTGCCAATGTAAGTGTACCACTGTAACTGTACTGATGCTGTAACTGTACTCTAATTGTACCAATATTATAACTGTACTGAATCTGTAACTAAATGTTCTCTAACTGTAATGTAACTACTGTAACTACACTGTAACTGTACCTGTAACTCATATCCACCAGTAAAATGTTTAAATTTGTGCATCTCAATTCTGTGTGTTTTATTGAGTGTAATATGTTGGAAATGAGGAGCTCAGATCTCAGCTCTGGAGCGTGATAGGACGAAAGTAATGGCACCCCCGTGTTAGTCTTCACCTCCCTAACGCACAGTGTGAATTTGGTGAAAATCGGAGAACGTTGAATTTTTCGCCAAAAAAACACAAACACTATTTTTTTGGCCGAAAAATCTGACGTTCTCCGATTTTCACCAAATTCACACTGTGCGTTAGGGAGGTGAAGACTAACGCAGGGGTGCCATTACTTTCGTCCTGTCATGCCCCAGAGCTGAGATGTGAGCGCTTCAGTGAGTCTGAACTGTGTACAGAATGTATAGAGAGGAAGCTCATGTACGTTATAGCAGCTATAAACAGTCACTCCCTCACCAGCTGATCTTTATTCTCTCTCCAAGTTAATAAGAGAAAACAAGCGAGGAACCGCAGAGAAGCGTAAACTCCTCTGTCCTGAAGATGTCGGAAACCTTAAAGTTACAGCTTCACCTCTGACACTGGAGACTCCTTCAGTAAATATTAAATAAACATCTCCTTACTTTAAGAAAACTTCACCATATGAAGGATTATTTTTAATCTATTTATGGACCTGAGCTATGGAATGAGCTGTTGCTATGGAAACGGTAACGTATTAGAACGTGTGCATTAATCTAAACCTGCAGTAATGTGTGAGCTGCTGTTCTAGAAAACTAATCAACAAGCTCCTGAGCACCGAGGATGCAGGATGGATGAGGGGTGAGAGTGGAGGATGGAGGGATGGAGAGATGGAGGGATGATGACATGGAGGGATGATGAGATGGAGGATGGAGTAATGAGAGTGGAAGATGGAGGGATGAGAGTGGAAGATGGAGGGATGGAGAGATGGATGAGGGGTGAGAATGGAGGGATGGAGGATGGATGAGGGGTGATAGTGGAAGGATGGAGAGATGGATGAGGGGTGAGAATGGAGGGATGGAGAGATGGAGGATGGATGAGGGGTGAGAATGGAGGATGGAGAGATGGAGGATGGATGAGGGGTGAGAATGGAGGGATGGACGATGGAGGGATAGATGAGAGTGAGGGGTTAGAGAGGAGGGATGGAGAGATGGAGGGATGGAGAGATGGATGAGGGGTGAGAATGGAGGATGAAGGGATGGGAGTGGAGGATGGAGGGATGGAGAGATGGAGGGATGAGAGTGGAAGATGGAGGGATGGAGAAATAGATGAGGGGTGAGAATGGAGGAATGGAGGGATGGAGGATGGATGAGGGGTGAGAGTGGAGAGATGGAGGATGGATAGATGGAGAGATGATGAGATGGAGAGATGGATGAGGGGTGAGGATAGAGGGATGAGAGTGGAGAATGGAGGGATAAGAGTGGAGGGATAAGAGTGGAGGGATGTAGTATGGAGGGATGGATGAGGGGTGAGAATGGAGAGATGGAGGATAGAGAGATGGAGGATGGAGAGGTGGATAGATGGAGGGATGATGAGATGGAGAGATGGATGAGGGGTGAGGATAGAGGGATGAGAGTGGAGAATGGAGGGATGAGAGTGGAAGATGGAGGGATAAGAGTGGAGGGATAAGAGTGGAGGGATGTAGTATGGAGGGATGGATGAGGGGTGAGAATGGAGAGATGGAGGATAGAGAGATGGAGGATGGAGAGATGGAGGATGGAGAGATGGAGGATGGAGAGATGGAGGATGGAGAGATGGAGAGTGTGAGGAACACACCGGCGCTGCTCCAGCGGGCCTGAGCGGTGATCCTCCGGAGTAAAGCCGCGGTGTCTCTCGCCGTCTCCGCCGAGCCGCGCGCTGATCCGGAGCCGCTGCCGCTGCGCTTCAGTTCCGCCAGAAACGCCTCAATGCGCTCCGACAGATCCGTCTCTTTATCCGCCCCCGGCATCTCACACACACCGCAGGATCCACTCACAGAGACAGCGATCACAGCCTGATCACACACAAACAGCAGCCTCTATTCACTTCCGCTCGCACTTCCGGTCGCCGTATGACAGATATTTCAAATTAAAAGTTCGGTGAAAACTCTACGGTTATGAATAAACAGAAGAAAATGCAGTTAAAACGCTAACATCAGTCAAACTACTGTATTTTACTCAGCACGATGACTTGATTAACAACTAAACTAAGAGATCTAAGAGATTAGATCTTACAGAAAGAAAGAAAGAAAGTCTGATCACACACCTGCGTACAGAAACAGCGTAAAACTAGCTTCAGTAACTAGCCTCAAGTCACTTCCGGTCGTCTAATGACAGATATTTCAAATTAAAAGTTCGCTTTACGACATATATTTCAAAGTAAAAGTTTGTGATTATTCAGTTATTAACATGAAAAGCAACTATTTTTTATTTTTTACTCAACATGATTAATTAGTGTTTCTGCAAATTAATAAACAAAAAAAAACCAAATGAGAAATGGATAAAAAAAAAAAAGGAAAACCTGATCACAGACCTGTAGACAGAAACAATATGAAGCTAGCCACAACAACGCTTTCACTTCCGGTCTCATTGAAGCTATTTATTAATAATAATAATAATAATAAATAAACAAATAAATAAATAAACAAACAAACACTACAATTAAAAAATATATAAATATAAAAATACAGGAATCATCATCTACATAGCTTCCTTCAATAACAAAGCTCTACATAAAAATAGAAATTGTGTTTTTACTTTATTTTACTGAATAATTTAATAAGTTTAGCTGAAAATAATTTTTAAAAAATCTAAATGGGAATTAAATCTTGAAGGAAAGAGAGTAAGGATAAACAAAAGATAGCCAGTTAGCTAGATAAATAAATAAATGTCGTGATTAATTGTAATTAATAGATTAATGTAATATAATATAATATAACAGATAGAAAGATAACAAAAACACAAAATTAAAATATGAATATAAACTCTGGGCTTGATGGCTGATGGTTTACAGAACAGTTTCCTACAAATAAACAGGAACTACTTTATTTAATTTCAATAAAATTACTTAAGTTTAAATTAATGTGGTTGAAAAACAAACAAACAAACAAAAACCTCAGAATTCAATTTTTAATAGAAATGAAGGAATTATCGTTTAGAATTTAATCGTTTAAAATTATTATCATCATTTAGACTTATTTTGCACCATTAAAAATCTAAGAAAAAAATATATGAATATGCAAATCAGCTTCACCTCAGAAAGGGTTTTGTTTCCTTATGAAAGTATGAGATTGCGGCTGTTTAAGCAAAAAAAAAAACTTCATTTAAACACAAAAACACTCATGATGTATACGATAAGATGCGTTTATTTAAACACACACACACACACACACACACACACACACACACACACACACACACACTCTGCAGTTGTGTCCAGAGGAACAGCGTGAAGGCCCTGAGAATGTGTTTATAAAGTAAATCACAGGACAGATGTTTTACAGCAGATGTTTTATCCGACACAATAAATACATCATCTTCTGCTTTCACAGCTTCAGGACTGAACACTTTTCACTCGAGTCTCCATCAGTGGACGTTAGATAACTTCAACAAAACTGACTTCGTGTGTAAACTGTGATGAATTTACTGGTTGCACAGTTGCACTACTTGTCCTTATAGCGCACAATAATAGAAGGGATTTATTTATAATCGCACTATCCGTTGCACCCAGATGAGGATGGGTTCCTTCTGAGTCTGGTTCCTCTCAAGGTTTCTTCCTCATATCATCTCAGGGAGTTTTTCCTCACCACCGTCACCTCTGACTCGCTCATTAGGGATAAATTCACATATTTACAATATATTTTTTGTGAATCCATTTATTTCTGTAAAGCTGCTTTGTGACAATGTCCACTGTTAAAAGCGCTATACAAATAAAACTGAATTGAATATTATGACTGTACGCTGCATCTGTACATTAATGATCTGTAATAATAATAATAATAATAATAATATTAATATTATATACACTAATATCTGCACGACTACGGCGATAACGTCTTTTATTTAGATGTTTTTACCCACAATTCCGAGCAACCGGAAATCACGCAGTGATAGAGTGAAAAAAACATACAGAAAAAGAAATGAAATAAATAAATAAATAAATAAATATCGAGTTCACGACACACACAAAGATGGAAAGAAAGAAACAAAGAGGAAAAACAAAAAGGAAAGAAGAAAGTGAAGAAGGAACAAAAGAAAGAAAAACAAAGACAGACAAAAAGAAGTAAAGAAAGAAAGACGTGTAAAAGATTTAAAGGGATTTAAAAAAAAAAAAAAAAAAAGGACAGAAGAATATTTACTTATTTATTTATTTGTTTGTTTGTTTATTTATTGCAGCAGAGGGAGATTTTATGACTTTATCGATATTTATAAATATATATGACGGTCAGGTGTCGACTCAAAGTTATAAATATAAAATAAATAACTTTAGGTTTGTTGTTCTTATATTCTGACTGATTGTAACTTTAATATGAAACACATTTTATAACATTTAATTAACATTTAATATATTTTTAAAAATATACATCTGCTTAAGTTCAGTGACTTAAAGCCCAGTGTTTATTTAATGTTTTAAATAAAAAGCTCCGGGACTCACGTCCCCGTTCCCTCAGCCTTTAATCTAATTAAAGTTAAAAGTGAAGTGTGTGAAGAAAAAGATCTCAAACTCACAACTGTTTAAAGTAACAAAGTTTATTGAAGGACAATCCAGCGTTAATCACGAAAACCGACCGCCACGACATCAATAAACCGCCTGCGAACGTCAGCTACTGAAAATAATCCTAATATTCAAATCAAATAATCCGCCACCTTCTAACCAGCTGCACCAGAAACATCTAATCAAACACAAACCACAGACACAGTCAGAGGAGGAACTGGGAGAGAACTGGGGAGAAGGTGTGAGAAAGAACTGGGGAGAAGAGGAGAAGGTGTGAGAAAGAACTGGGGAGAAGAGGAGAAGGTGTGAGAAAGAACTGGGGAGAAGAGGAGAGGGAGAACTGGGAGAAGAGGAGAAGAAGAGAGGGAGAACTGGGAGAAGAAGAGAGGGAGAACTGGGAGAAGAGGAGAAGAGGAGAGGGAGAACTGGGAGAAGAGGAGAAGAGGAGAGGGAGAACTGGGAGAAGAGGAGAGGGAGAACTGGGAGAAGAGGAGA
>CM040998.1:17454937-17467264 GCA_022985145.1 Pangasius djambal
TCTCTCATTTTTTGAATTTTTCGGGTTGCATCCTCACGGTTGTGTCCTCGCTGGGAAACGGCGCTGTGTGAGTGTGAAGGATGGGTGTGGTGTATCAGACTGTAATGTGAGAAGTTTCCACTCCACATGGTAGAATCTAAAGACACTGCTGATACTGTTGTTAGATGTTAGGTGTAGAGCTTTTGTGCACCGTGACCTCTGTGGGGCTTGATGCAGCAATTTCCTGTTTATCTCTGTCTGCATCTGGCCTTCTCTCTAAACTCATAGGGTGTGTGGGTGTGTGTGTGTGTGTGTGTGTGTGTGTGTATTTATTTAACTACAGAAGAGTAACGATGCTCGGTCACGGCTGGGTGGTATTCCCTGTGCTGGTTCAAGTGCCACTTTCACTTTCATTTTATTTACTCTTGGAACGTTATATTCATAATCTACTTCCTGTGATGGTGTATAATTTTAACTAGTTTTTTTTCGTTACAGTTTCCAAGTGTACACAAGTAAGGATATGTTTTATGACACGTCATGAGTACTGTCACAATAATTGATATGGAAAATCAGGAGTGACGCTCCGGTCAGCATTCAAGAAGTTTCGTGAGACGTTGTCATAGTAACTACTGACGATGTCTTTGGATGTAAGAATTATATATGACTGTAGCAATGATCGACAGTGGCAACATGACACGGCTACATCTTCACATGCAACAGTGTCATGCGTTTTTTATCATTAATTGCTATGACAACTGCCAGTTATGACAGCTTATGTCACGTGCTAATCAAGTTAGCATATGTTTCATAGCATATGTCATCATGACAAAACAATGTAAGTTATGATGTAAGTCAGCATGTGACATATGCTCTCATCACGATTAGCATCACGATTTGCAATAATAAAAACATAACACAGGTTCTGGATGTAAACTATTATGAACTCGTGAGAGCGTCTAACACCCACTGTGACGTCTTTGACAAGTCAGTGTTGTGATTTCACCTCCGTAATGTCACATCTGTAATGTCAAATCTGTAAATTCACATCTGTAAAGTCACATCTGTAATGTCACCTCCGTAAAGTCACATCTGTAAAGTCACATCTGTAATGTCACCTCCGTAATGTCACCTCTGTAATGTCACATCTGTAATGTCACCTCCGTAATGTGACATCTGTAATGTCAACTCCGCAATGTGACATCTGTAATGCCACCTCCGTAATGTCACATCCGTAATGTCAACTCCGTAATGTCACCTCCGTAATGTCACATCTGAAGCCTCCTATCTGTAATGTCATCTCCATAATGCCACCCATCTAATGTCACCTCTGTAATGCCACATCTGTAATGTCACCTCCGTAATGTCACATCTGTAATGCCACCTCTCTAATGTCACCTCTGTAATGTCACATCCGTAATGTCACATCTGTAAAGTCACATCTGTAATGTCACCTCCATAAGGTCACATCTGTAATGTCACATCTGTAATGTTTCATATAACACATAACGCCGTTATATAAACTGTTATATATCTGTAATATATACACAAACATCTGACTTTTTAAAATGGTTCTGCGATTATTCTCTGAAATGCAAAGTGTCTCAGTGTTGTTTGAATTTTGCACCGTGGCCTTTGAGACATGCTCATCCCCTGACCGAGTGTGTGTCTACATGTCCCTTTCCACTAATGTTTCTTTTCTCAACACCTACGTCCCCACATCCCTTTGACCTTTCCACTGACCCTCAGCTCCTCAGCCTTCTCATTAATCACACCCAGTTTAAACAGAGTAGGCGTGTTGTTTTGAAACGACCTCTTTCAGGTTATGTAATGTCTGTTGTGTTATTGTAGAACAATCATAGCCAGTTTAGAACAAGCTAAACAGGAAGCTTCTTGGGTCAGGCTGCTTCCTACATGGCCCACAGAGCTGTGGAGCCTTTACAGAAAAACCTACGGTTAACACCACTCTCTGCCTGTGGTGCACAGTTAGAGTGAGACTACCACACAACATTGCAGCATCTATCGGTTTGTTTTTTTCTTTCTTTAAATCAGCGAGGTCTAAAAGCGTGATACCTGGAGACGGAGGCGCTGGGTCAGGCCGCTCTGACATCAAGAGGTCGATGGAGAAACCTCTGAAGAAAGGCTGGCTGAAGAAGCAGAGGTCCATCGTGAAGAACTGGAAACCATGCTACTTTGTCCTGAGAGGGCACATCCTGACATACCACAAAGACGACAAAGAGAGCGCCGTACAGGTATAATTACATATTTCTCCTCAATTCAATTCAATTCAATTCGGTTTTATTTATGTAGCACTTTTAACGATAGACACTGCCACAAAGCAGCTTTAGGGAAATCTGGATGTAGATTTAGATCTGTGCTGAGATTAATTGCGGAAACAATCAGAAGAGGTATCAGGATAAACCGGGCAGGTCCAGAGGGTGAGAGGAGCTGCAGAAATATATATAGAGAGTATCTCTCTTGAAAAAGAGAGAAAAAGTGGTTTTAAAGGGTGTTGTGAGAGAATGCAGGGTTCCCCTTTGCCCCCAAATGCAGAGGCGTCAACATTCATGGTTTAGCCACACCATCTGCAGTTTTTCACACCTTTCCTCAGCGATGCACAAGGCGCCTGAAAACGATGCTTTTCTCTCAGACTCTCGGAACGTGAAAGAGGCACGTGTTTATGTAGCGGTGGACTGACTTTCTCTAAATAAACTTTAACCTGTGATTTCATGAACCTCAGTCTTGCGAGACAATAGAAATCAAAAGTCGCATGCATTTCATTTGCCGGATTTTGAATCACCAGTGAGGAAAACAGCGTCTTGACTCTGTCCCGTGATCATTCCGTCTACATGCTACCAGAAATAACTCAGGCTGGTATCTGAGTGTGAGAAATTAATCATTTAACTGTGTGCAAAAAAGGTGAAATGTGCTTTTGGCTTTTGTAAACATATTTAAAAGTAATCTGTATGGATAGAAATAACAGCACAGTCGTATATTTCAATATGTAGGCTACACTTCATCATTTTCATTAAGTCTTTATCTTAATCTTTATTAAGCGCTTTATCCTGGTCAGGGTCGCAGTGGGATCCGGAGCTTATCCCAGGAACACTGTGAATGAGGCAGGAGTACATCATGTATACGACACCAGTCCATTGCAGGGCAGCACACACACACACACACACACACACACACAGACCTAGGAGCAATTTAGCATAGCCAATCCACCTACTAGCATGGTTTTAGGAGGAAACTGGAGAACCTGAAGGAAACCCACACTTACACGAGGAGAACATGTGAGAACATGCTGTCCTGCAGAATTTACTTTTTTTTTTTAAGATTATGAAGTATTTTGTGCTGCTGTTTGTCTAGACAAGTGAAGCGGATTGTTATGTTTTCAAATAATAGTAAATAAGCAATAAGTAAAATGTAGTATATTGTATTTAATAATGATGATAATAAAGTATAATATAAATAATAGTATAGTGCAGTAAATAATAGTATAATATAATGTAATGTAGTATTGTGTAGTAATAGTAAATAAAAATAACAGTAATGTAATATAATGCATAATAATATAGCATTATGTAATGTATAGCATAACTGAATGTAGTAAATAATAGTATAATATAATGTAATGTGGTATTGTGTAGTAATAGTAAATGATAATAACAGTAATGTAGTATAGTGTAGTAAGTAATAGTATAATGTAGTAATGTAGTAGAGTAAAGTGCAGTAATAGTAGCCGTAGTGCACAGCACCTTGGGCTCACCTGCTCACCTGGTCACCTGGTCTCGAGACTGCGTGCCCTGCAGTGGCCACAAAGACCTCACCTCCAGAACACTGAGCCACTGGTGCCTTCAGACTACTTTTGTTTAAGGGTTTATCTTTGTCTTACATCACCTCGCGATTATAAAGAAAACCTGAGCCGAGCCTTGAACCGAAATGAAATTTTTAGATAGAGACGTTTGCTTACCTGCCCACTGAGCCACCCGAGGTTTCCTGACCCGCTGGAGTCTGAAGCGCTTTCTCTCTGTAGTACTATAGCGTTCTGGTGAACCGTGAGCTTGCTGTGGTGCTGTGGTGCTGTGGATTTAAGGATCAACACCAGAAAATATTTAAAAACATAACAAAATTACAGTAGCATCCGGTTTGATCCTGAGCTCAGGTTCCTGTCGGTTCCAGCACCACCCTGACCCTGACCTACTGAACATCAACGTATATGCATGGCCATGTCTGTGTCTAAAAATATCAATGTCACTGTCTTTAAAGAATGCAAAGCCTCTTTCCCGGTGTATTGGAAGTCTAAGACTAAGTCTAAGTGTTAAGGCGTTAAGTTTGCAGAGCGACTAAACGAGTACACATCGGAAAAACTGTAATGCGTACGACTAGAACCATGGTTCTCAAAATGGAGTCTGTTAAGTTCTTTGGCACAGTGTTATTATAAAAAAAACATTAATATTATTAGATTTATTAGTATGTTTGACTGATCATTTAATTTGAATTTAATCCAAAACTGGAATAACTCAAAATCATGCATTTTAATATTATTCATTCACATTTTACTAATTAAAAAGTTCAGGAATAAAAAGCTCTAATGAATAGACAGTTATTTTATTATGCACACTTAAATAATGAGGCTAACGTGTGAAAAGGTGGATCATGTTCTGAGGAGGTCTGGGTGTGAAAAAAATCGCACGCACTTCAGCTCTCGGAACAACATCTATTTCAGACAGTTTTGCTGATTGCGTCTGAATTTATATTATAATCATGACTTTTTGAAAATCCCTCAACTCAGGGGACAATACCGCTGTGGGCCAGTCAAGTGAACGAGCTGCCGTCAAACGCAGATGACAAATTCATCTTCGAGATCATCCCACGTAAGCGTATTTTTTTCCCTTCCCTCTTCTATTTCCTGTACTAGATCTATTACAGACCACTGACCTCATTTAGCTGTGTGTAATACACTCTTATACACTCAGGATACTCTGAGAGTGCTGAAGCGTAAAGTCCACGGAGCCGTTCCTCGCAGTAACGCGCACTTCCACTCCACTCCATTTTAGTCCTTTGCTCAGTAATGAGTTTATTTAGAGCTGGAAAAAAAAAAAGGGGAAGTATTATGTAGCATACTATATTTCACACATACCCCGTGTATACTGTATGCATTTTTATTTAGACGTTTATATCTAAACGTGATGCACTTACACGTGATGCACAATATAATCCGAACATAATTACAGGTTTAGGAACTTGATCAAAAGTCCAAAAGTGAGACTCAAACTCACGACCTGTGGACTACAAAATCAAATAGTCCCAGAGACTCACATACTTTACTACTAGCACACTGTCAATCAAAGGTTTATTAAAAAATGATATAAAGATTTTTAGTTAAACATCAAGCGATGCTCTTTATAATTCTCGCTAATAAACACGTGTAAGCGTATTAAAAATGAATGTAGTTTTTATTTAATGATATGCAATGTACGGTACTCGTAATAGAAAAAAGACAGATCATGACCACGTTAATTTGACTCTTAAAACAGAACGTACAGAATATTTACTAACAACTCAGTATTTATCTACAGGCTAAACTTTTTATCCTTTAAGTATAATAAACCTGATTAATATTTACCTCATAGGCCATTTTAAGCTTTTTTTCGTCTCACTTCTGGCACTAACAGTGATTCAGTACAGAACAGGACACTGTGTGTGCTGCTTGTCATAAGAAAATAATCAACAACAGGGAGGTGTGATGAAGCAGAGGTACAGTTACTACACAAACCTGATTATTTTCCAATAACGGTACATCCAGAAGTGTTGTATTCCTCTTATACCACAGCGATTTGCCAACGATTACAACGTTTTCATTATTTAAATAACATCATGTTGCACTTTTTTTCAATTTATAGTTACGTTTAATGCTGTGGAACCTCCATGAAACAAGTTAGTTCCTGTTCTCATTTGCATTACAGCAGCTATAAACAGTCGTTCCTTCGCCAGCATCTATTTTTCTGTCTTAATAAGATAAAAAAAAACGCAGATTTTCAGCTGACTGTTACAAAGAGCTGACACTGGAGACTCTTTACAGAAAGCGTCACCATGTCAACGCATATCGCATGTTTTCTTCAGTCTGTTTATGCGGAGCATCTGCTTTACACGTCCCTGTGAATGAGCTGTTGCTATGGAAACGATATTAACGATAATGATAATAAATGATACGCATTTGAAAGGGCGCAACGACGCTGTGGTATAAACTCTAATAAACCTCTCTGACTTTATAGTCAACACTTAGACAACGCTCTATTCCTGACTCCTGAAGTGTGCTCTGTATGAAAAGCAGCACATAATATCTTTACTCCTTATGGATATAGATATTAAATATGTATTATAGGTATACAGAGGTATGCTTGTGATTTGGGGGAGTGCCTTCTACGGTGCGTATCTTACACCTGGGAAAGTAAATGTAATGTACGTTATCATTTAATATAAGACAAAGGTCCTGTCTTTGTGTCTTGTGAACATGTTTATCTGTAATTTATGTAATTTAGTTGGTGCTTCTCATCTGAGAATGTACAGTATGTACTATGGTATGCAGTTATATAGTATATACAACATATATAGTGTGTGTGTGTGTGTGTGTGTGTGTGTGTGTGTGTGTGTGTGTGTGTGTGTGTAGGAAGTAATGGGGATCGGGAGCATGATGGCTGTGTTCTCATGGCAAGCAGTCAGAGCGAGATGGAGGACTGGGTGCGACTGATCCGCCGGGCCATCGGCGCTCAGAGCAGCGGAGGTACTGCACACACACACACGCACGCACGCACACACACACACGCACAGCTCTTCGGTTACCTGGCTCAGGTGTGCTCTCACCACCAGCACCTGCATTCACATGAACTTCTCGGGGGTTAAATACAGGTGGAATCTTTGCTGCTGTAATCATAAAAACAGTCATTTTACTCATCCCAGGACTTTTATTCACAATCTGCTCACCCAGAACATCCTGTAAACACACTCAGCCTGGTTCCACATCTACATCCGAATTCCTGTAAAGCTGCTTTCTATTGTTGAAAGCGCTTTTTCTGTTCCTGTGGCATTACTGGCTCATGCTAGCTTTATGCTAAACAATCTCTCGTGGATATCTGCCTGTGGAGAATTCTCCAACTTTAATGAATTCCCGGACCACACTGTCCTTGATTTTAACTCAAACGTTTTAACAGGTGATAAGTTCAGATGTCATGTCTCAAGTATTAATGTGGATTGTGTTAACTGTGTGTGTGGTGGAGCTGTAAAATAGATTTTTAACTTCACACAGCTAAATTAGAGGTAAATAAAATCAAATAATGTCGTTCTAACCATCCTGTCTGTTTAGGGAAGGACTCTGTGTCTCAAATACACTTCAATCCTGTATTTTAGGAACTCAGATGATCACGGGGCGCGATACTGTCTTCTTCCTTGATATTTGGCTGTTCTGAAATTCATAATGAAAGCAGAGCATTGAAACATCATTGCAGAAGTCTCTGTAACTGAAACTGTTGACGACGAGGACAGAGGTGAAGTGGCCAGTGCTGGGTTTCGGTGTTAGGTTTCATATGAGCTCGTTCTGCCCTTCTGAGGCTGTCGACCCAAAGATGGCTGACTGAAAAGACAATAATAGAAAAAAACTCTCTGAAATGCTGACTTTACATATGCAAACGTCAATGAAAACCAGTACGCGTGCTAACGAGGAGGTAACAAGTAACAGGTGAGACTACTATGGCAAGAAGAAGAGGAAGCTATGACCATATAAGGAAAACAGTGTGGGAAATAGGGACAGGATCAAGTCATATGTTACGTATCCTTCTTGGCCAATCAAAAACATCTGGAATAGTGAAGCGGAGACAAAATAAACTTACTTGATGTTGAATCATTGTATTTGTTCTAATGAGATGATGTCAGTTCCTACGAATCGTGCTACTCGAGGAGATATTTTGATAATAACATTTAAAGTGATTCATTTCCTCAACAAAGAATGGAATAGTTATTCCAGGACACCTACATGGTATGGCCTAAGCAATAAAACACTCTGTCATAGGCGGTGTGATGAAGCAGAGTTGATTACTTTCCTATAACAGCACACCCCAAAGTGTTTTATTCCTCTTATACCACAGCAATTTTAATAAAGAACGACACATCATACTATTACATTTACATCTAACTTTCATCTAGTTTACATGTTGTGGAACGTCCATATAGCACGTTAGTTCCTGTTCTCACTTACCTTACAGCAGCTAGAAACAGTCGTTCCCTCACCAGCCTCTCTCTTTTTTCTTGAAATTATTAAGACAAAAAAAAAAAAAAAGCGTAACTTGTCACGTTACCGAGAAACCGCAAAAAAGTGTAAACTCCACTGTCACGTCCCTGTGAATGAGCTGTTACCATAGAAACGATAACATATCAGAACGAGCGCGTTAATATAAACCCGCACTACTGTGAGAGCTGCTGTTATAGCAAATTAATCGACCAATCACAATCTAGAACTCGACAGCGCTGTGGTTTAAATCAAATTCATGTCAGGACCTAGGGCTTTGTGTAAACAGGGTATGTCAGATATGACGAGACGCTCTATTCTACACTTCTACATCTCGTCTGTTTTTGTTTTCAGTGTTTGGGAAGAGTCTGGCGGACATCATGGCCTACGAGAAGAAGCTCGGGCCTCGCTCTGTGCCCATGCTGGTGGAGAAGTGCGCCGACTTCATCAGGGAGCACGGCCTGGATGAGGAAGGCATCTTCCGTCTGCCGGGGCAGGAGAACCAGGTCAAACACTTCCGAGAAGCTTTCGATGCTGGAGAGAGACCTTCATTTCCTGGGTGAGTTAAAAAAATTCTTTAAAAGTGCTATGTAGAATCCTATTTTTTGGAAACTAAGAACCCTTAATCACCCAAGGATCCTCTTGAAGAGCCCCTTTTTCTAAGTGTGTATGTTTATGGTACACACTTTAAATTATTGTTAATTATTTTCTTCTTAGTACTTGTTAGCTAGTTTGTGGGACTTGAAAGGGTTTTTTAAGGGGTCTTTAGGGATCCACTAAAAAGAGTTCTGCCTGGACTGTTTCTCACTGCTTCTTGTGATGCTGCATACCTTTTAAGGTATAGAAAGTTCATTTCCTGGTTTGGAGATGAGAATGTAATTTTCACTCTTCGTCAGTGAAAGGCTTTGATGCGTGAAAACCAGGAAATTAGCACTTTCTGTATTGCTAATGTCGTTCAAATCTGCTTTCTCCAGTGAAAGACTGCAAATGCAAAAATAAAATGCAGTTCAGGCACATTCTAAATTAATTTGGTCTGTTTTCATGTCAGACAGATTTTCATGGGTTTCATCAACCCATCGTCCAAACTAATCAGATTTAGACCTTAAGGTTATAATATAAAGTTATAATAGTTGTGTGTTTTAGCCTCATCTTAAAATACAGAAAATCTTAAAAATCTTAAAATACAGAGATAATGCGGCTGCCTAGAAAAATGTCCTGAGAAGCTGCTTAGAAATGTTCACGGTCTTAGGATGCAGCGAGTGTTAACCGTCTGTCACGGAAAGTGACAGAGTGCCAGATGCAAAAGCAGGATTTTTTTTTTCTTCAGAGAAACCTGCTACACATCAGATCTGTGGTTAAACCACATCCTGTCCTAAGTGAGGTGAAGCATCCACCATTATTGAGCACACACACACACACACACACACACACACACACACACACACCTATGCATTAGGGATGTAATGCAATGTCTCCCACTGTATCTGTATCAGTATCTGTCTTGTGCTCTAAATATTCATATCGGTATCTGTATTCAGCTTTACACCTGAAGTAGGTGTGGCCTACAAATTCTTTTTACTCAGACGTAGATGTGTGCGTGTGAATTCTTGTTCCTCAACCTCAGCTACATCAGTCCAGCTCATAACTGTTCTCAACTCTATCTCTCTAATCTCTATTTCCCAAAATATAAACAAACTTAGTTTAAAGCACCGTGACCCTGACCAGGCAGTTACTAAGGATGAATGAATGCTGTAAATGCATTGCACAGCACCGTACGCTCATGTTACTGTTAACGAACGTGCTCCTCGTTTGTTCTGCAAGGTCGTGCCCACACAAAACCAAAAACCTTGCGCTTGCGTGACTTTTTTTGTTGCGTCCTGCAGAATCTAGTCACAACCAGATGCCCTGGGAATCGTCCTGGCAAACTTCATATCTGTATCTGCACACACAAAACCCAATCCCAGATTAATTAATTAAGATGTGTGAAATGCAGCATTACTCCTTTCAGGATCAGGTTCTGTAATAGAAATGTTATAGAGAATGAAAACTGAGAACAAACTTCACTTTTCACTGAAAGTAATCAAAAACACAAACAAAATCGCTCTAAATTGTTCCAACGTTATGGTAAAATGTTATTTTAAAAAGCGCTGAACTGGTAAATAATAATTTTTTTGACTGTGATTCCGAGAAAATGTAGCCTAAACCTAAACATTTCCTCAACAGCCTTAAATTTTGATCCAGAATATTTTATGTCACTTCGTGCGAGGCTACAGGAAGAGCTGACATTACATAGCCAGGCTTTCAATGATGAGGCGATGGCAGGAAAATCGATGTAGAAAGTAATTCTCATGCAATTCTGAAATCGGCAGTGAAATTAAAAAAAAAATTTATATATACATTTCTGGATAAATGCAGTGTTTGGGTTTATTTATATCTGGACTTCCTGTAAGCAGAGTAGACTATTATATATATATAAGAACTTTATTAAGTACTCTTTTCAAGTTAAGTGCTTTTAATAGTTTTTACGGTTTCCAATGAAAAAGGGGGCATGGAACGCTGCAGCAGGAACATAAAAATATTGTTTCTGTTCCAACGAGCCAAAATAGGAAAAAATTAGTTTCTATTCCATCTTCATAATAATCCAAGTGAGAAAAAAAAAACCCTGACCTTCTTCCTTATCCTTTCTGGCTGCAGTGACACAGATGTCCACACGGTGGCGTCTTTACTCAAGCTGTACCTGCGCGAGCTGCCCGAGCCGGTAGTGCCCTGGACTCAGTATCAGGACTTTCTGGACAGCAGTGTGACACTGGACGCCACGACAGCGATGGTGAGACGCAGACCGGCATCAGTGCCTCTGTACCGTGTGATTATTAATCTAGTAGTAATAAATTCGAAGTAACTGGAACTTCACTGGTTCAGAAATGCTGAAGGGTGACCCTTTTTACATCACAAGTCCAGTCTTAAATCATTGAAGGCAGACATTTCATTACCTGCATGACAGGAAATCTACGACTAAGTGAAGGTAAATGGTTCTTAGACACATCTGGGCGTCTGTTCAGTCTCTCTTAATGATTCTGATCCCAGTGTGAACCAGGACAAACCTCTCATAATAGCGCAGTACATTTTAATCTGAATTCAGTGAACCTTTAACGGCAATCTGTTTCCTTCACAGGGGAAGGAGAAACTGGAGAAACAGATCAGCCTGCTTCCTAAAGTCAACTACAACCTCCTGAGTTATACATGCAGGTGAGCTCACATGTAAATGAGGCAGTGGAGCAGGCAAAGAGTTCAGAACAATGACACTAAGGTGTGGCACCATCGCATTAGGAACAGGATGAAGTTGCTGTTGCTGTTTGTTCCTTTAATCCTGTAATGGGTTGTAACAAACGGCTAGCTGAGTGATGGATATTTTGGTTCCTTCAGGTTCCTGTTTGAGGTGCAGCAGCACTCCAGGGTGAATAAGATGAGCGTGGAGAACCTGGCCACGGTGATGGGGGTGAACCTGTTCAAACCACAGGTGGAGGACGCGTTCAGCATGATGAAGGGTGAGGCGATAGAGCAGCTCAGGGTGAACACGACATATATATATAATAATAATAATAATAATAATAATAATAATAATAATAATGAGCTCCTGAGTGGTGCAACAGCAAAGCGTTCGGTGAGAGCAAAAGGACTGGCACGTCATCAGTCAGAGCGACACTAACTACTCGTTTAACTGTTTCAGAAAAAGCATGTGCTAGACTCCATTGTCCAGATTGCTGTCATTTCCTGTCGCCTGTTCATTAGCACAACAATGCACGCTAGCCTTACTTCATTGTGTGCTATCAGACGTTGGACTGGAGCATTACATGTACACTGCCCTCCAAAAGTTTAAAAACGCCTGAACAAAATAGGGTTTTTGGGCAATATCAGCATAAATCCTCTTTAGTTAGTGACCATTTTGCATTGATAATAAGGGACAACACAAACTATGAAAACATATTTTATTAAATAAAAAGTTTATGAACATAAACATGAACATAACATAGAAAAATACTCAAATTTTGGATTCATCAAAGAAATCC
>CM040998.1:17467364-17483683 GCA_022985145.1 Pangasius djambal
TCCTCCAGGAGGCTTGGAGTAATATATCAAGTCAATGTTTGAATAAACTGACTGCTCGGATGCCTAGTGTTGTCCCTTATTATCAATGCAAAATGGTCACTAACTAAAGAGGATTTATGCTGATATTGCCCAAAAACCCTATTTTGTTCAGGCGTTTCCAAACTTTTGGAGGGCAGTGTATGATTAAATGAGCATGGCATCGGAGTACTGATATCAATCCATCCCTAATTTCACCCTTCAGATCTTTCATATTTGACGTACACGATACATACGAAAACACTAAATGCACGTCATGAAGTTCCATGGTGTATTTCTCATACGGTATAATATATTAATAATAAAAGATCAAATCAGATCCTTACAACTCCTACTGCAAGAGAAATCCAACATCATTCACACACTATCTGTTAACGTTAAAATAACGTTTGTTTGTTGTTGTTGTTGTTTTTTTTTACACTTACCACTTTATTTTTCCACAGCCGCAGTTTGGAAAGTACCTAGGTTAAACGTCCACTCAAGGAAACATGCGACAAGTTTTACATCACAATATTGCTTCAGAGATAAAAGCAAGTAGAAAGGAAAGTCAGAAATATGAAAAGAACGCTTGTCCATACTGCAAACGTTATAGTGTGAAATAAGTACATGGTACACTGGGATGTCAGAAATACATTTTAAACTTTAAATTTAAAAAAAAAAAAGAACAGAAATTGAACACACTGAAATTTCATGAAAAATTATAACTATTTAGTCAGGTAAAAGCTCACCGATTACACTGTTATAGTTCTATTAAACTATCTCTCATGGAGAAATTATCATGTTATTTAGATTTAAATATAATAAATAAATAAAGCTATCTAGGTTAGTTTGTAATCTACCCGCTGCCTTCAGGCTTTACAGCGCCATCTTGTGGACATCAATATGAACCTTTTACCTTCTGTGCTACACTATAAGCAGCATTCAGATGTTCTGATGTTCCTGATGTCCCTGATGTTTTACTCCACTCTTTCTGTGTTCTCCTCTGGCTTCTTCATTAGACGATGAGTTGAATAAGCTGAGGGAAAACACCAAAATGTCCAGGATTGAGAAACTGTAACAGTCTACATGTCTAATTATGCAGCAGCTACACTCATGCTTGGTTTTTTTTTTGGATCAGATCTGAGATATTGCTTAAACATACTGCACATACACTCTCACAGGGACCCCGATGATCCAGAAGGTGATGACAGTGATGATCAGGCACCATGAGCTGCTCTTCCCTGCCTCTAAAGACGCCGCTCCGTCTCCTGCTCCTGCCAAGAAGCTGAAGAGCAAAAAAGCAGCGACTCCACGCAATCTTGTGGGCTGGGAGTCTGCAGAGGTACAGCACTAGCTGAATTCTTCACTGTAACGTCAACAGAAGAGACAAATCTATCCTTTATAGGAATTAAACTAATCATAGTTTACTTTAGTACATTCTCTACATGATGGATTTATTTCTTATCAGTGTGCAGGAATGCATTTTTTTTCATAAGTGGTACTGCCAACTGAAAAAGTGTACATGCATGCACACGCACACCAAACCTCAAAAACAGAAAAATGATGCCGTCAAAATAAATTTTTTTTTTTTTAAAAAAACACCCACGCTTAAGGCACTTCCTGTCAGTAACCCAAATCATCTTCACCATCATGAATAACAATTAGATGTGAACAACGTAAAAATCAGATCAGCTCAATTATATGATTCCCAAGTTCTACTTTTAACCATTAAAAAAAAAAAGCTTGTTTTACGTTATTCTTTCTTCTTTCACTTTTAATTTGCTCAAACTGATGGCTAAATTAATTTACATCACAGCGCTGTTGAATTCTGGATTCTGATTGGTCGGGAAGGTGGTGATTAATCTTCTATAACAGCAGCTCTGACGGTAGAGCAGGTTGTTGTTTTGTTTCTATAGTAACAGTAACCAATAATAATAAATGGATTTTAAAAAAAAAAGTGTGTAATCATTGATATGGTGAAGTTTTCTGTGAGCAGATATTTATTTCACATTTATGAAAGGAGTCTCCAGTGTCAGCACATTCTAACAGTCCAAACCAGAGAACATCCACACCATTAAATGTAACTATAAGCACATAGAACTTGTGATATTTTGTATTGTATTACATTAAAAATTGTAAGTGTTGGTAAATTCATGTGGTATAAGAGCATTAAAACACTTCGGGATGTGCTGTTGCAGGAAAATAATCAGCTTTGGAGTGGAGACAGTAACTCCGCTTCATCACGCCACACTGTTTTCCCGAACAGCTCTCTTTTGTTGTTTATTGGTTTCACTTCCTCTTCTTCCACTAACCCTGTCCTCTGCTTTCTCAGTGTGAGATGTTATCCTTTTCCGAGTCCCCAGAAGAAGAGGAAGTGGACGCATTTGAGACCGAGGGGTCAGCATCAAAGGTGGCTCCTTCCTCTTCGTCCTCTTCGTCTCCCGTTTCGCCACCTCCGGCAGACATAGGAAGCCCGAGGAAACGTACGCAGACTCTGCCCAGCATGGGTGCCCCTCCTGGGTTTAGAGCATCCCGAGAACCATCCTGGGAGCGCTGGAGCTATCTCCAGGAGACCTTGGATGAGAAGGAAGAGAAAACGTTCTCTGAGGACATCTTCAAGATCCTGGACCTTCAGAAGGTGACACTCTTTCCGGAAAAACAGAACAACAATGGTAAAGATATAAGGAAGGATGCCATGCAGCAAAGGAGGAGTAGCAATGGTGCCGTTAAACCCACAGAACCTCCGCAAGCGAAAGTGGAACCTCAGGCCAAGCCAAAAGAGAACTCAAAGCAGAGTTCACCATCTCTGAGCAGGGAGAAGATTGTGAAACAGCAGCCACAGAGTGCTACCCAGAAACAGGGGGACAACACGACTGACCAACAGCAACTTATCACCAGGTTTGATCTAATTCTTTAGGTTCATAGTTTAAAGGTTTCCTAACACACCTGACACAAAGCATGCAGGGTTTAATAATAGGTCTGTTGACACAGGAACCTTTACAGGAACCAAAGAACTTTCTCACGGCATGATCCCACCAGAGAAAGCTGGACCGATTTAAGGTTCTGGGCTGTAGCTCCAGGAAAAGTTTTACTTCCTGCTGCAGAGCTTGGAGTTTCTGCAAGCTTCATAGCATGACCAACGCTCTTCCATGGCATTTAAAAACCTTTTTTGTTTTGTTTTTATTCATGTGGTGAGACAAAAACATCACAGAAGTGTTAAGAACAACAATCTCAGCCGAAGCTTGCTCAATATTTGCTGTCTTCAATTCTGCAGCTTAAAAACCTGTCTATAAACCTTCCCTACACTTAACATCAGACGTCTTTCCTCTTGTTTATTTTTATTTTAAAAGACCTTATATTTAAACTTTCATTAAGGGTGAGTTAAAGGCCACAACCCTTTTGAAGACCAACCCAAAGCGGGAACATGTTTAGGAAATGTGTAGTTTTTGTTCCTCAAAATATTCAAAAACCTGTTAGGAATCAGGGCCCGTATTCACAAAGCTTCTCAGAATTCCCTCAGAGAGCTCCTGTCTTAGCCTAAACAGTCCTCGCTGCGAGTCCTAGACTAAAAGTGATTTAGGAAACTTCTCAGAGCGACTCTGAATAAGGAAAGTACAAAAACCTGTATCTTAGTGAGGAGGTGTGGTTGACCCCGTTGCTAGGGACGATGCAGCAATTCAAGGACTGTGATTGGTTGATAAAAAAACTATCTGTAAAGGTCTTAAAATGAACTCTTTGTGAAAACAGAATATATGATATGATATATTGTATAATCATGAATACAGGCTACTTTATGCAAAGTTTCTGTTACAGGCTAAATATCTTAAAGTTAATTAAAACAGCCGAATGTTGAAAACGTGTCTACTTTTGAAGCAACCGGTTTCCTCGCAGTAGTTACTATATTTAAGTTCTTACATTTATTTACCAAACTGATTTTATTACTAAACCATTTCAGATTGATGCGAGCAAAATGGCTCACCTTTTACCAGTTTACACGACTGCAGGACGGTCTTGTTTAAGTCGCACTTTTGGATGGTATGTAGCCAACAGTCCAAGAGCGATGGAAGGAAGTAAAAGAACAAGAAAAGCAAATTGGACAGAAGAGCCGTGTTTGGAGAATATTTCTTCTTTCCGCCATTTTGTCCTCTGCTATAGAAACTCTTAAGCCTCTTAAAGGTCCTCCTCTCTACTCTTAACCATTTTTACCTTAGGAGCTGTTTTTAGGGCTGAGATGTTTCGTGAATCATTTTTATCTTTACTAAGATTTAGTCCTAAATTTAAGGGGAAATTCTAAGAAAACTTCATAAATCTAAGAATTTACTTAGAATTTCATCACTAGGAGCAACTTTTAGGCTCAGGAAGCTTTGTGAATACGGGCCCTGATCAATTAATCCAGTCAAGTGACTATCGCTCACACTGCAGGACTCAATCTCTTTACATGATGGTGAAAATCACATGACAAAGGTGATCACCTGTAATGATACCTCACGACACAGTTGCTCATACTGTATGATATCTAACAGCACAGGTGCTCATACTGTATGATATCTAACAGCACAGGTGCTCATACTGTATGATATTTAATGACACAGTTGCTCATACTGTACGATATTTAACAGCACAGGTGCTCATACTGTATAATATTTAATGACACAGTTGCTCATACTGTACGATATCTAACAGCACAGGTGCTCATACTGTATGATATTTAATGACACAGGTACTCATACGGTATGATATCTAACAGCACAGGTGAGATATTTAATATTTAATGATGCAGGTGCTCATACTGTATGATATCTAATGATGCACAACACAGACACCCATCTAAAGTTACATTCAAATCCACTAGTCACCTCAGTCTGAAAATGTGAACAAGCAGTCAGCACTCAGTTTGTGAAATTTTATGTGAAAAATCTTTAAAAGCGGCTGTTGCTACTGATTAGTTAGTGTTACTTCCATCACCTGGGTGTTTTTTTTTTTTCCTGGATCCTCAGAATAGTGCATGAGAAATCCTGATTATATCCACACACATGCACATACATATGCTAACACCAACATTGTTCTTATACATGTGTGTGTGTGTGTGTGTGTGCTTTTCAGTCTCCAGCAGAGGAACAAGGAGCTGAGCGCGACCGTGGCCGAGCTCCAGTCAGCGCTGGAGGCCGAGCGTCGCTGCAAAGCGGCTCTGGAGTTTTTGTTACGTAATGCCGAGCGCAGCAGAGACGAAGCTCTGAGACGCAACGAGGAGCTGGACCGAGAGATCCAGCTGTTCATCGGTAACACCAAACCAATGTGAACACACATTGGACAGCCGACCCGGCTCAGGACTCCCACGTCAGGACAGATCTATGCAGTCGAATATGTCTGATCCAATATGGGATTTCTAATGGGTTTACTAACCATCTGGCTATTTATTTCCAGAGGATATTTTAAATGCCTTATATTTAAACGTAGATTATGGACAATAATATATGAAATTATAGTATTTTTTCATTAGGTATTAAATATCATATCCTCACAGCGAGATAACATTTTATCTTGCCTATCAGTGAATTAATTATCGGCTGGTACCGATAATTGGTGCCCAGGAAACAATGTTCACATTGTTTGCAAATGTTTTAATTTTTTCTCAACCGTTTGTTTTGAAGAAATTTCCGTTTGCCACCAGACAACGGCACAAAAAGTTGAACAATGACGATTCTTGTTGTAATGAGACTGCTGGTGGTGAGAGATAATATTCATGGACTGTGTTACGTTATAAAATTCGCTTTTTAAGTCGTGTCTTCCCAAAATACAACACAAGTTCTCTAAAGTGTCTGTTGAATCAAATAGAGAATTATTGTTGTTTTTGGATGTGCTGCAACCAGAAATTTTGTTCTTTAACCTCAGAATAAATTTCTTATAGAATTCAGTTCACTATGTGAATGATGTCATCATGTCATAAATCACAGATTCCTGATAACCCAATACTATACTACAACTTTGCCGAAGTTCACATTGGAGGTACCCGAAAGTTTTTCCTCATATATGACACCGTCTGAACAATTAGCATGGAATTAATGTATTTTTTTTACATGAACCAGTTAGCTAACAGGAATTAGTTTTGGGTGAAGCACTCTTCTTAGTGATTAAAAGGTAAATGGCTAAACGTCTCAAAGGTAATCCTATAGTATTTCACAAATTTCTCTACAACTGGCTCCATTTATAATTTTTTTTTTTTAAAGTTGCGTGTAAATGTTTTAGTAGGCCAAAATTAACTAAAAATCCCCACCGATAGTCAAAGATAGGACTCGTGCAAAACTTGCAAACACTTCCGAAAATACTATTGAGACAGGTTAGTCTCAACATGTAAAAAGAAATGCAAGTTCAGATTATGCTTTGTACCCCATTGTCATTTCTGGCTCTAATTTTGTTAGCATCTCATGGTAAAAATATGAAGACTGCCTGTTGATTAGAGATTGCGTGTGAGCGAGGGAGTGAGTATAAAAGGTTATCACACCACTTGAAACAAACAATGAAAAACACGGGGAAAATATTACGTAAGTAAGGATGTTAGTGGGATGCCTGAGGACTGTCATGACGATTGAAAAACAAAAGACACGGATCCAGACCCAGAGGTGTGGAGAATGTCCCTCTTGAGATCAATAGGAAAACATTCACTGCTCTGTTAGGGTTGTCCATGACACAGGATCCAGCTTGTTCTGGTAGGCTTGAGGCTTGAATAAGAGCTTTCTGGAAGGTTCAGTAAAGTTCGGTTAACATGACAGCTGCAATCTGTGATATTCCATGTCACCAGACAAAAGAAAGCAGGAATGTTGGGGGGGGTGGGGGGGGAGGGAAGGCGAGAGGAATGTTGGAACACCCTTTTAAGGGTCTATCGTTGTGACTCCTGACCTTGTGCGTCATTTCTAATCATTCAAACATAAGGCAGCGTCGGCATATCTGATCCTCAGGGTAGACCTTTGCTTCATTAAGTGCTGGTCCCCACATTTAGCACTGATCTGAGAAAGTCTTGCTAATAGGTATCTACATACTTAAACTTGGACTAGGTGATCCTAAAGCTGCTCCCAATTCAGCAGAAAGTTGTGTGCCACTCTTCTATGCCTTGGAGAATTCAAACTACGTGAAGCATCCTGCCCGGACAGGGGCTGCTTTTCACAAACCCCTCATCGTTGCCAGAGTTTTCTTTTGAATACAAGGTCTTGTCAGCCCCTGGACGGCTGTGATAAGCGTTTCCCAGCACTTCCGAAGGTGCTGTTCGTTTGACGTGTAAGCGCAGAACAACACTCATCGCTGAGGGGCTGATACTTGGGAGCCACCACTTGAACAACCAAGCACTGATAGGGCACTAAGGAGAAACTTTTTTTACCTAGTGAAATGTAGCAAATCATCCCTAATGTTCGAAAGTAACTGCAGTTGGAGGATTAAGAAGAAACTTCAAGAAAACACCACAGAAATAGGTAATAGTTCACCCAGGGGTTTTGGGATAAATGACTCGAAATGGACCCTTTACCCTTGACAACTCTACATTTTTATATATGATTTAAGATATAATTTAGGACTTCGAATAGGTGTGTGAGTGTGTGCGCGATTGTGCCCTGTGATGGGTTGGCCCCCGTACAGGATGTCCCCTGCCTTGTGCCCCGAGTCCCCTGGGATAGGCTCCAGGCTCCCCCGGGACCTTGTGTAGGCTAAGCGGTACAGAAAATGGATGGATGAATGGATGGAAGCCATTTTCTGTATCACTTATCCTACACAGGGTCATGGGGGAGCTTGGTGCCTATCCCAGGGGACTCGGGGTACAAGACACTCTGGATGGGATGCCAACCCATTGCAAGGCACAATCGCACACTATGGACAATTTGGAATTGCCAATCAGCTACAACGCACTGAAGGAGGAAACTGGAGTACCCAGATAAAACCCCCGAAGCACGTGGAGAACATGCAAACTCCACAGAAGCAAGAATCAAACTCCCAACCCCAGAGATGCGAAGCAACAGTGCTAACCACTAAGCCACTATACCCCTCCTAATCTAGGATTTGTAAATACATATTCAATAAAAGTTTTGGTATTTTTTTCATGTTGATTTTCTTAACTTCTGTTGTTCCACTGAGTCAGGGTCACTCAATGTTTTCAAGGAACTATCATTGGTAGATGGACAGAGACATTTGTGCATTTTTTATGGTTGAACTCCTATGCTAGTGCATGTCAGGATAGGAACAATGATTAAAATAGCACATACTAGTGTGGGAACCCCTGACTTAACCTTTTTGGCTGACAAGTTGTGTATTTGTCTTCTTCATTCTAATTTTCAGCTGTCTTGTACACACTCTCATCACCTTTACAATGGTATCAAAGCAGATGGTCCTCACACCTCATTTCATTTAAATTACCTTGTTTTGATGAGTTGTGGATACATTTCTATCCTATCCAAGTAAAAAAAAAAAACAGCAGGCCCTAACAACTTTGTCTGAAAGAAATGGTCAATGAAATAGTGGTTCATCACTTGAACCACACCATTGGGAAAAATAAATAAACAGTAGGCCCAAGTCTCTTCCCTGGCTCACCCACCCAAACAAAAAAAACCAGCTTCTGCTGGTATCAGAACAATGTTTACAAAGTCCTCATTAAGGAAAGAAAGTAGATAACAGCGCGCGCTCACACACACACACACACACACAGCGGGACCATCGGCAGTGAAAATGCAGAGCTTCCCAGTTTATAGATAAGGAACCAAGAGAAAGCAAGAGATAGGGAGTGAGAGAGAGTGAGAGGAAAACACAAGAAGAAAAGAGATGCCACAGTGAAACTCAATGAAGTCGTCCTTCAGACCAAACTCTGCATACATCAGAGCTGCATTGAAGGGTGTATAGAGAAATTAATACCTGAGACCTGGAATAGGTGCATTATAAAACTGCAAACGGTGTCCATCTACACCCAGAACAGGACAGAGTTACTGATCTTCCAGATCAACTCCAGGACTCAACTCATCTTGCTAATACCAGGAACCACCTGAACCAGGGGGATAATTCACAACAATTATTAAAATTTTAAAAAGGCTGGGATTTAGTGTTTTTCTTTCCAGGATCTACCAAGGAAATCTACCAATTTCATTCCCTTTTTGCATGAAACTTCCTGCACATTGGAGAGTGGTTCCAGCTGATACATGCTCTTGCATTCCTAACCATGGCTGGTGTCAAAGGTTGCTCAACCACCTCCATGCATTGCCTCTCTTTCCTCCTGCTCCTTTCAGGGCTTTTCTCTGGGGATGCCAGTCCCATCCGTTCTCCTGAGAGGCACCGAACTGCCCCTGGGCTTGACGATGGCCGTGGAGGGGTTGTGGATCCTTCTCTTCTAGAGCAGGACACTGAGGTGGATATGCAAAATCTGCTGGAAACCCTGCGGGGACAGTTCCTCCGGACCTTCAACCTGTCAGGGAACGGACCCCCCATCCAGCCTGGGGCACCCCGAGTGCAGCCTCCAGAATACATGCTGGAATTATACAACCGGTTTGCTAATGACAGGACATCCATGCCATCTGCAAACATTGTACGCAGCTTCAAAAATGAAGGTAAGGGTGTTTTATTTGGTTTGGTAGAAACTTTAGTCCCCTGTTCCTTTCACAGAAATAATACTGATTTTGATTTTGATTTTGAAAAACTGAAAGAAAACATTTTTTTCCATAATATAAATGGAATCATTAATTTTGTGACCACGGTCTATATCTGTCTTCACATATAGTAATGTAATTCAGTGTGTGCAATTTAACAGTTGACCAAACCCAAAGGCAGTACTTCATGTCTCATTTTGTTTTGTTCAAGTTTTTTTGTGCAATGGTTGATTATAGATAAACCGAGACCCTAAATCTGTTCATGCATAAAAGCTGTTATTACTGCCTTCCTCAGAGTCCACCCCAAGCAATGTGGGTCCCGATGGCGTGAGACGACACCCCCTCCTTTTCAACATTTCCATCCCAATTCATGAAAGGGTTATGGCTGCTGAGCTCCGTCTCTACACCCTCGTCCAGATCGATAGGCACTTGTACGCTGGCGTTGACCGGACAGTGACTGTTTATGAGGTGGTTCTGCGGAATGACAGTTGGTCCGAAGGCGGAGAAGAGGAACAGATGCAGCTAGTGGAGTTGGCATCACGGCAGGTTTATGGCACGGACAATGGCTGGGAGACTTTTGACATGACTGCTGCCATGCAACACTGGCGCAGGTCCAACTACGGCAACACCCACAGACTGGAGGTTCACATTGCAAGTTTAAACTCACAAAATGGGTCAGAGTTTGAAGGTCCTGCCACAGGAGGGGACATGGAAATCGATACCAGTCCAGAAGAGAGGCACAAACCTCTGATAATTGTTTTCTCCAATGACCAGAGCATGGATCACAGAGGAGAAAAAAAGGAGTTAAATGAGATGATCAAGCACGAAATGCCTGGCACAGGTCTGAATGACAACCTGGGAATGGAACTCATGGATCTCTGGGGGGAACTAGGACATATGGGACAAGATGGAGATAGCAAAGAAGAGGAACCAGATGAAGAAGCTCTCCTACAGATGCGCTCCAACCTCATCTATGACACAGTCTCCAGGATTCGAAGGAATGCAAAGGGCAACCAGTGCAAGAAGAGTTCCCTATATGTTGATTTTAAGGACATTGGTTGGGACTCTTGGATCTTAGAACCTCAGGGCTATGAGGCATATGAATGCACAGGAGTCTGTACTTACCCCCTAACCAAACATGTCACTCCAACCAAGCACGCCATTGTGCAGACTCTGGTTAGCCTTAAAAGTCCAAAGACCGTTTCCAGAGCTTGCTGTGTCCCCACGAAGCTTGACCCCATCTCGCTACTCTATCTGGATGATGCAGGTGTGGTCACCTACCAGTACAAGTTTGAAGGCATGGTAGTGGCAGAGTGTGGTTGCAGATAGTCCTCAAAGAATTTGGTGGGGAAGTTGTAAGGTTTGGTAAAGGACACTGAGAAATGGAGACATTTCTATGTCTTGGAGGGAAAGAGACTGTAGTTCCAGGTCAACAGGACAAAATCAAGACATAAGAAGTCCCACAGTAAAAGGGCTGTTCTTTCTTAACTTAACATCAAGAACCTTTATGATCTTTAGAGCTGGTGATGCTTTCATATGTAAATTTTTCAAAAGGAACTATAGAAAAGAAAGAAGTCTAAAAAGAAGACTAGCTTTAGTGCTTCTGTATAGATATTGCCTTCGGTGAGAGTGTGCTTGAGGTTAATTTCAAGAAAAAGAGAAAGATTTGACAACCCTCTAAGCAGTCTCTGAACAGCTAATTCCAGACTGAGGGGAAAACAATACAGCAAACCACTAAATCAACTAAATAAACTTCCTCAAGAAGACTACAGCCATAGTCAGAAAGCTGTTGGGGTGTTGCATTGCATTTTGACATTTTCTGGGTGTGACAGATGACCTTAACTACTCATACCAAAGATACACTCCTGGCCATTTCAATGGCAACTCCATTTTACATGAGCAAAGTTCTTTCTCTAAACAGGTGTCTCAGAAACATAGAACACTGGTTTTGGGGGGCCTGTGAACTCTAAAAACTGTAAGGTCACTCAGTGGAGGCTTGTGGAAACCCTCCGTATCCAGTCTCTGTAGCATCGTATCTACATCCTTCTCTGCCCTGTGTCAATAAACAGCTTCCTGCATAACTGAAAGCATTTGATATGGGCCATCCAAGGCAAAGCAATATGGTTATCTGGGAAGTCTTTGAGGAACGGAAATGTGTGAAATTAACCAGAATGATCTAGCGTGAGATGGTCTACTGGTCAATGAGAAAAAATGAGCGGTATTCCTGTTTTTGTTTTGCATGGACACCCGCTGGACATTCTGGACATGCAAAATGTATGGACCTTGTCCAGGTATCAGACAGCGATCGCTATTTAGATGCCTAAACTAAGTTCAAAGAACATTCCTCTGTTTAATGCGCACATGGTCAGTCAGATTTATGAACTTTAAAATTCTATTTATGTTTTGCTTCTTTTGATAGTCTGCTTCCTCATGCCTTACCTCAACACTGTGTAATTTGCAAAGAAACTCTGGAACGCCAACTACACTATCAGGCCCAACAAAGGAGCAGAAGAGCAGATGGAGGAAGTTGCACGCTCTTTCCAATGTCCGAGGCACAGCAGACTGCATCATAAGGGTGCTGGTGGGTGTGAGGTGGAGGAGTAGAGGTTATGGGGTTATCTGCATTCTGTTGCCTCGTATGCCGTGAGAGCTAAGCTCCCAGGCCTTGTGCAGTCCACGATAAGAAGGTGTTGGGGCTGAGAAACATGCAAGTGACCATTTCAAGCAACTAGGGCTGTTGAGATTCCACCAGGCTTAAACGTTACTTCAACTCCCTGACCCCAATCGGGTCTGACGGGAAGAAATTATTATCTATGGACACTGGTTCACATTCCATACTTGCTGTTTTATAAAAAAAGTACTATACTGTATAATTGCTCATGACTGAGGTGGTGAGCTTCAAGGGTATGTCCTTGGTACTTTTGGCCTGGGGAAAGGAATTATGTGCCTTAAATAACTAAAAACATGTTTTTGCTTACTAAATACAGTATACCTTTAAAAACGCAATACCTTTAAGACTTTCACTTATTTAAGAGGTGTAATTATAGCTTAAGGACCATGTTTGTACCTTAAACGAGATTTAAACGTATTCTGAATTTAGTACGTAGGACGTAACCTTGAAGGTCCCACCGAAGTGACAGTCCATGGTACAGTTTGGTACCTTTCTCTAACTGCATACTCCCATTTCAAATTTCTTCACAAATCTGGAAACTAACCATTTACAAAAAAAAAAAAACAAAACAAAAAAAAAAACAATGGGAAATGATTAGCATGATCTTTTGAACACAGCTAGCTGGTCCACACTAGTTTTCATGCATTATAAGTAAATGTAAAATTTTTGGAAATGTAAAAAAAGGACATTTTTTTTTGTCAATGAGAAAAATAAGATACTAGCTGTATAATGCATCAATGTTTATTTGTTCAGCTCTTTTAAAAAATAGACACTGTCACTAAGCAGCTTTATAGAAGTCCAGGTCCAAATCTAGATCCTTAAGTGAAGAAAAAGTGTTGAGGAGAAACTCCGTGAGATTATATGTGGAAGAAATCTTTGAAAGGAACCAGTGGCATGTATACGTGTATCGCTAATGTCTGTTTTAACATCTAGTGCCAATCAGCAATACCAGCTCCACTCACTGCTAATCAAGTTTGTTTGAATTGTTAAATGAATGTGGAAATATGTGTTTTTTTCCCCAAGAGGGTTGCTTATTGTCCATTCTGATGATGATTTTACTCATTTTTGCATTTCTTTAACACCACTGTGAGAAACAGGGACTGCCTTTAGAGCTACAAATACGACTGACTATGGAGTACTCAAAACTGAGGTTTCTGCACACTTATTCACATCACTGAACTCCTGAAATACGGTCTTCCATACTGCTGCTTTATGAAAAAAAAAGCCTATTTATTTGAAAATTAATTTATTAATTTTTATTTTGTCATTTATGTAAGTATGTATAGCAATATATGTAAATAAAAAAAACATTATATATGTGCAAATGATTTGAACTTGTACTGAATAAACGATGTGCTTCATCAGATTTATACCCCGCATTCCGCTTTGCTAATTCTTCAACCAAGAAACGAGTCTCAGCATCTTTCATTCATTTTAAAGCAGTCACTTGTGCAGATTCGGTGCAGAAACACCAGCTATTTTTAGACGTGACATGCTCAGAGCTTTTTATTTAAGCACAGCTTGGAATGGGAGTAATTCTTAACTTTTAACTTTCCACTGAGAGTAGCAGCTATCTGGTCCAGGTGAGGGTGGAACATTTGCATTTCATACACAAATACGCAAATTTTATTACTGTACTTAAGTGTTATTTTGGAATATATTTGTACTTGATTACTCAAGTTTCCAAGAGGAAAAAAAAAAACATACTTAAGTTCTTAAATACTTAATATAAATCACAAACACTATGATATTTTTATAATTTTTTTTCCATTTATCTCCATCTTAGTACGATGTTATTTTTTGCTGGGGTTACCAATTGATTTGCTTCTTATGTAATTTAAAAATTTTATATTGTTCTTTAAAATTTGCCATAAAATCTAAAGATAAGCTAACTTTAAGTTTGGAAAATGTGGTCGTTAAATCCAGTAAATTAGCTATTTTTTTTAAATTAGCTTGATAACTCATTAAATTAGCTAGCTAGTTACATTTTGTAAATTAGTTCTAGGTTTGTCTAAGTTAGCAGAATATTTTATTTATGACTGATTTATGAGTGAACTAGCTGTTCATCTGTTAAGAATATTCACTTTTTACTCTTAAAACTGTTTAAATGTTGATACTTTCTGACTTTCAATCAAGTAGATTTTTGCCCTTTTTAATTTTTTACACTGCATCTGTTCTTAAGTGCACTTTCTCTGTACTTTTTCCGCGCCCAGTAACTAGCCATGAGGACAACGTACCTCAGTAGTTTTGGAAGATTTTGTTTGTTTTGTTGGGTTTTTTTTTTTTTTTCCCATCACATAGCTTATAGCTTTCCATTTACCAAATACAATATTGAAACAGCAACATCCTGAAAGGAAAAACGTGCAGATTACCCAATCAGCGGTGACTATCGGTTCTTGACGAAAGAAGTTTGCTGATACACTCAATGTTTGGCAATTTGTAATAAGCAAACCTCTATTTTTCCTATCAGACTACTTGTAAAATTACTAGCTAAACCAGCTTTCTAGTTAGCTGATCAACTTTGGCTACACGCTCTTCAGTTAACTTTGAATGTAAGTTTAAATAAACAATGTATTTCTCTTTAGTTGTTTTATTGTGTAACGGTAGTCATAAATATACACTATAAGTATGATTAAAGTTTTAAATTTAATATTTCTTATTGTGAGATTATTAGGTTTTAGATGCTCTTACAAACTTCATGCTTTAAATTTTCTTATTCTGTTCACTTCTTTCTAGAGATAAATGTTCACAATCTGCAACTAGAACTAGATAACTTCAAGCTTGTAATTAGTATAAATGTCTAGAAATAGGTTTAATAATCATATATTTGGTTTATTACAGTCACACATTTGACCATACTGTATGTATGTAAATTAAATCAGCACCAGGTTGCTGGTGTTCTACAACAGCCACGTCACAGATACACTATTCTACCACACATGCTTTAAATGTGTTAATTACTTATTCAAGTCAGTGCTAACGTCCTCGCGAGATGTCATGAAGTAATCGCTTTACGTTAATGCTACGTGAATTGATCACACTCACTCCGTAGTAATTAGAAACGTGTCTAAATTAAGTTCAGTGTAAGCAATGAAATCACATTTTTGACAAGAAACTTAATATTTTTATGTAAACTATATATCTTTTTTTTTTTTTCTTAAATCTGACTGACCACATATTCCCTTTTTTTTTTTTCATGGCCACTTTAACCGAACCAAGAAAAACACGACTGTTGTGACTAAGCTCCGCTGCTTGTTAGTATCCAGAGAGAAACCAAAAAAAAAGCAGGTCAGACTGTAAGCTAATGCGAGGTTGTGAAACACGAGCAATCGGTGTTTCAGATTATCTGTAAAAGTACAGTTCTGATTGCTCATCGTGTAACCCTAAAAGAATTCAACCATTACCCTTAAAAACAAACTCGTTCAAATCATTGTGCATGACAGAATGTGGTCTGTAATTGGTGATAAAATCAACGAACAATTTACAATGACTTATTTGTAAAAACACACTAAAACAATTCGATTTACTGGAACTGCTCGTGCAATCCTTATTCACGGTAAACAGCAATATGGCATGACTGGAGCCGGATTCCACGCTTGAGCACTGCCAGTGTTTTCAGATTTTAAAAAAAAATTAATATGTTTAGGACATACACTGCCCTCCAAAAGTTTGGAAACGTCTGAACAAAATAGGGTTTTTGGGCAATATCAGCATAAATCCTCTTTAGTTAGTGACCATTTTGCATTGATAATATGGGACAACACAAACTATGAAAACATATTTTATTAAATAAAAAGTTTATGAACATAAACATGAACATATAGAAAAATACTCAAATTTTGGATTCATCAAAGAAATCCCCATTAGCAGCTATTACAGCTCTACATACTCTAGGCATCCGAGCCGGTGTCTTGTCTATCATGGAGTGGCTGCCCAATCACCTGACCTTAACCCCATTGAGCTGCTATGGGAGGAACTGGACCGTGATGTCCGTAAGAAGTGTCCAACCAGTGTGAATC
>CM040998.1:17499846-17517884 GCA_022985145.1 Pangasius djambal
GGCCAGATTTCAAGATCCAAACCCCCAACCAGGTCATTTTAACTCCTACGTATCTGACAGGCTTCTTCACTGCTACTTAAAAAATGCGATTTAAAGTTTAAATCAGGTCAAATCGTCTCTCTTCTAAAGAATACAAAGACACCAGAAGATTAAGATCAGTGGTCAACTTACCATGATTGTGTGAAAACAACAAAAGAACTGAAGCTAATGGAAAGATCCATTAGAAACCGTGATGTAGATCTCCTTCCGTAACGTTACACGCTACAGGAAGTTGGCGTGCGTTTGTGCGTGGAATCGGTCCTGATTTCCCTTTAATAAAGCGATCATCTGTCCGACGCATCAGACTCTGAACGGATAGTTTACGAACCTAAATACTCTGATATATATATCTAAAGAAACTCATCTTTAACGCACTGTATTAGGATATTTACACATCGGGGAATAATGTCAAAGTCTCAATGGTTTTACAGCCAATCATTACACTTTACCAGAATCTCACTAATATTTCCAGGAAATTTTTTATTGTTTTTTTGACCCTCTCATTTTCCATTACTGTATTCCATTCCAGTACACTACATGGCCAGAAGTATGTGCACCCCTGAACTCAACCCCACTGAACACCTTTGGGATGAACTGGAACACCGACTGCACCCCAGACCTCCTCGACATCCCAACATCAGCGCCTGACCTCACTAATAATTCGCTCTTTTAGCTGAATGAACACAGATCTCAAAGGTGTTCAGTGGGGTTGAGGTCAGGGCTCTGTGCAGGACACTCGAGTTCTTCCACTCCAACCTTCACACACCATGTCTTCATGGAGCTCGCTTTGTGCACAGGGGCATCGTCATGCTGGAACAGGTTTCAGCCTCTTAGTTCCAGTGAAGGGAAACTGTAATGTTACGGCACACAAACACATTTTATACAACTGTGTGCTTCTGACTTTGTGGCAACAGATTGGAGAACCACCACATATGGGTGTGATGGTCAGGGGTGCACATACTTTTGGATGTATAGTGTATTTCTGCATCTGCGTTTTTGTGAACATGACAAGGTTTCGTGCACGTGGTCACACATGCATCTGCTTTCATGAACTAAAAAAAAAAAAAAAAAGAAAAATTTAATGAAAGACTCGCGTTAAACTGCAGAAAGAAGGTAGAAGGAAAAAATGGGTTAGTTATGACTTACCTCCAGGTTCTAAACCACTAAACACTGGTCTTAGACAGAACAGTTGGGGATTTTTCCCAGTGTTCTCCACAGGAAAAGCTGAGTCAAACACGAGTGTGGCTACCACTATTAAAAGAGTAGGTATTATAAGCCCCGCCCACTGCATCCCATCCCTGAAATGCAGGTTTGTTTTTGTTTTTGTTTACTACTCTCTCTCTCTCTCTCTCTCTCTGTGTCTGTTTATTCTTCTTATATCACAGGAAATTGACAAGTACAATTTTTTTATTTAGTAAAGGATTGGAGTACCTCATTAAAGCAGGACATGTACTGTTTATCCGTTTGTAGTTACAGAAACAATTTAGTTCCTGTTTTCACTTACGTTATAGCAGCGTTCCTGTAATCGCTCCCTCACCAGGCTCGCTTCTCTCTCTCTCTCTCTCTCTCTCTCTCACTCTCAGAGTTAATAAGACAAAAATGACAACAACAAAAAAAAAAAAATGCAGCACTTCACATTACCGAGAAACCGCAAAGAAACGCAAACTCCTCGTTCTGACGCTGGAGACTCCTTCCACGCGTCTCCTTACAGAAAACGTCACCACATCAGCGCCTTTTTTAATCCGTTTATCATCAGTGGAGCGAGCGCCGTACACGTCCCCGAGACTGTGCTGTAAATATAGAGACAATAACGTATCAGAGCGAGCGCATTAATATAAACCTGCGCCAATGTCAGATAATGATCACCTTCCGACCAATCAGAATCCAGAATCCAGCAGCACTGAGGTATAATGTGGCTTATCCTGTTAGGAAACATGGAGTAAACACAACACGGATTTTGAGACTGAAGATGTTTATTGAATACACGTTTGTCAAGTAAATCACTAGCTAACATTAGCTGGGCACCGCCCTACTGAGCTCCGCTCTATAATCACAACTACAGATTACTCCCAATCCTCATCTGCGTTAATGTGGAAACCGGATGCAGGTTAAATACTGTAGAGAGAGACGGAAGATTTCCCTTAAATTTCTGTACACTTCCTCTGGTCCGACTGCAACCAAATATCAATCAATTATTTAATAATCTTTACCAAATAAGCCTTTTTTTCCTCGATATGGAAGAAATATTCAAACACATCTTGAGTTAGAGGAGTCGGAGGTGCACAGTGATGGCATAAAACAGATTCTGAATCCAGGAACATGTCCAACTTAAAGAGAAATCACATCCTGCTGGGGGGTGTGTGTGTGTGTGTGTGTGTGTGTGTGTGTGTGTGTGGAATATTCACGATCTGAGCAATGTGCTCAGGACCATATGCGAGGATCGGGAACATGGTGATTTCATGGATGGAAGAGGAGGACATTTATTATTAATAAAACAAAAACTGGAGTCATATTTCTCACATTAAAGGAAAACTTCAGGTTTATTTACTCTATTCTAATCTCTACTCAATGGGTTTCCTGTGTGTGTGTGTGTGTGTGTGTGTGTGTGTGTGTGTGTGTGTGAGTGAGTGAGTGAGTGTGAGTGAGTGAGAGAGTGAGTGAGAGAGAGAGAGATTAAAAAAAACCTGGCACATTTCCCTTTCACTTAGAAAAGAAACAAACCTCGTGTTTACCCGAAATCCAGCTACAATGGCCGTCTAACGGTGTGATACGTTTGGAGCAACTTTCTGATGAAAGCATGAAGTCAGCAGCTTTCTTAAGAAAAAGAAAGAAAAAAAAAAAAACCACAAAAAAGAAACATGAAAATCTGGCCACAAGGGAAGGAGTTAAAAAAGTTGCTAACAAGGGCATTGCACGTAAAGCTAGCCCGCTTGAAATCTCAGGTGGCGCTAAAGGCAATGAATGAATGAATGAATGAATGAATGAATGAATTACTCAGGAGCGCAGCTTTCAGACGCTAAAACCAAACCTTCCTCGATTAAATCCCTCACTGCTCCGCTACAGGGTCTTGTTCTGAATGAGAAAGACTGCTCCGTTTCATCATTATTCCTTCTACAGAATGTTGCTGCTGTCGTGAGGACAGCGTTTAAACATAACGACCCTCGACAGCGCCACTGCATGGCTCCAGGGGCGGGGGGTTCCTTTTTTTTTTTTTTTAAATGTGTTCTGGACAATTAAATCTAATTAAATAATTTATAAATCCCAATTTATAAATCCCAATCAGAGAAAAATCAATACCGAAAGCAAATCCTGTACGTTTGTAAAAATGTTTTAATGAATTCTTCAGACAAAGGCGTTAGAAAAGCTTCAAATCTCTACATAAACACCTTTCTGTAATTTGTTTTTTTAAAATAAAAGATTAGCAGAAATTATTAGAGAAATTATCTCCCAACACACTTTACACATTTTTTTTTTTTAAATTTTTTTACAATTCCAAGCAATTACCAATTCAAAAATTTATAAGGTTTTGCAGTGAAAATTTTGCAGTGAATTTTTTTTTTTTTTTTACAGAAATGTGACGGTTTTTCCATTGTCAAATTATATTTACGACTTTTGCCGGCAGCTTGGTAGAAGACTGATATCTCATGATACTTCTGAAATATTCAACAGTATCGTGATATATTTGTCCTGTCATCGCTCAGCCCCGGCGGGTCACGTCACCGGAGCCGATCCATATCCGGCGTACACGCGCGGCAAAACCTTCAGGAACGTGTAAAGCAACCGGAATGACTTTTTAATTCTTTTGCTCCAGTGTTGGGAAACTAAATAAGAAGAGATTCGCTGAGACTTTCTCACGCAACCGTCTCATCCTTAGAGACACTAAGTCGTATTTTAGACTAAATAAGTATAAATAGCTTTTCTTTTTCTCCTCAGTGCTGGAATGTGTTCAAATTCTGGTCTGTGGTCATGCAGTGGACAGACACAAGACCGAAAACTGTGGGAGTCTTCCTTTAACACAGTGGCAAGGATTCAACCATAATAATAAAGCTGGAGAAAATGAAAAAAGAAAACAGTTTAAAAAAAAAAAAAAAAAAAAAAAAAAAAAACCCTTTCATCCTGATGTCTGTTGCCTAAAAAAATGTAATGAAATCAGTGCGTTTTTTCTCCCATAGATCTGTCTCGGTATTCTTGATTAGAAAAAAAAAAAAAATCGATTTTCTGACCAGTGAACATCCTTCTGTCCGGCTTGAGGCTTCGTTGTTGTTGAGACGTCAGAAAAATGTCACCGTGCTCAGTTTTAAACCCAGATCTGTGCGTGTTCTTGGCAAAACACGGGCGGGGAAACCCCCAGGACGTCACGAGAGGCCCACAGCGAGAGCAGAAAGGTCAGCGCTGCCTCGTCCGTAGCTCCACTATGATCCCTGTTTCCCAGCGTGAGAGAGCGGGAGGAACTCTCTCAGCGTCTCTTCACCGTCAGTCCATGTTCAGGACGTCCTCGGAGAGAAGGTCCATGGGTTTGGACGTGCTTCTGGAGTCGAGGAACATGCGCGGGATCTCGCTGCCGAAGAAGATCTTACTGTTAGCTGCTATCGCTTTGTACTTTATCATCTGCAGGTACTCGGGAGTCAGCTTCATCTGAGAGACAGCAGGAAAAAGGTTTTTTTTTTTTTAAAAATAAAATCGACAAGGAGCGTGACATGAACCCTGGTGCACACCACTAGCTACTGTGGATTATAGTTTGTGGATTATGAGTGCGGCAGCCACTACATGTGGGGGAAAAGAAGCGTGTTTAACGATTCAGCACCATGCTTTTTTGAAAGGTTCTGCACTGCAGATGCAAGAAACTTCAGAACTGATTATTAAAAACACAGTTCAGATATAGTTACCGAGAAGCAGAGCTGTGCGATTATCAGGAGTTATGTTTGTGTTTGTGAGAGGGTGAGGTAATGTCAGAGAAGGCAGATAGTAAGAAATTTGTGGCAAGAACTCAAACCTTCTTTTTCGAAAGCTGACATGTGGGAACACTTTTGGTTCAAGGAGGCCGACAGCTGATTTTAACCCTTGTGTAGTCTTAACATTGTGTATACTCCTCTTGTCCCAAGGGTCAGAAATGAAACACCTTCTCTAAACCCCTTAAGACAAAGCAGCTTAACTGAATTTCAGCGGTGGACACCACTCGCTTTCTCCGCAGGTCAACATGGTGGTGAGTCATTTTTGACCCTTAAGACAACACGAGGGTTAAATAAATAAAATAAATAAATAAATAAGGAGCTTGATAAGACCTTGCAAGAACATCAGTCTTAAGTACTTTGGCAAGAGAAGCGGTATGAGAAATTCCACCCAGAGTTAGTGTTAGTGTTGAACAGGCGCTCAGATCAACGCTGGCACCCAAACATGAAGCATTAAAAAAAAAAAGATAACTAAATTTATCGTAATGTTTATTGCTGAGGATGTGCGCTCTTTCTCTGTCATTTCGTTTTCTCCTACATGCCTTGGGGGACAGACACAACCGGAACATTTTGACTTCGCGTTATGAAATCGATCACATGACCAGAGTCGGCGCATCTGAAGCCGGGGCTTGGACCAAGGGAGCAAAATTAACTGTGCTCTCTGGCTGAAAGGGGCATCTTCTCTCTCTCTCTCTCTCTCTCTCTCTCTAGCTTATGTAGTAAAGTATATAGCTTAGTAGCCAGCTTTGACTATTTTAGGAGACATAAGGAGTTGATGGTTTGTGCGCTCTTATCAGAAAGTGGAAGTGAGAAGAAGAAGTGGACAAGTGCAAGAGCAGACAGCTGAACGGAGAATAAAATTAAAATTAAAGCCAAGGGGAGTAGAAATGAGCACTAAAGCTAGCTTTAGGGCGAGATATGTTAGAAGCATTGTCTCTTGGTACAGGTTCATCAAGCACAGGCGGCCATACGGACCACCACAAGCAGGAAATCTAAGCAAGCAGCATGAGCACGAGCAGCTGCAGTTGCAAAAATAAAAACAACAAAATGAGAATAAAGCAAAACTCTCATGTAGCAGAAAATAAATCCGCGCGTTGTCGATTGGGTACAAAGAGAATCAGTACAAAATAAAGTGAAGAAAGCAAGCGAGGGCTCGTATATAGCAGGTTACTAACTAGGCCGGGGGTCAGGAGGCAGCAAAACAAGATGAAAAACAGGATGAAGAGTCTCAAGAAAACAGAAGTGTCTGTGTAACGCAGATAAGAAAAGCAAGATGTGGGGTCTCAGAAAACAGAAGTGTCTGGAAAACAAGGCAACAAGTTCTGGGTAACTGATATTAAGGGGAGATTCCAGGTAAAGGTGGGGGGCATGTAAACTGGGACAGGAGGAGTCAAACTGGTTTAAAGTGAAGATAATGGGAAAGTACTGGCACGGGCGGACCAAAAAGGGGAGGCGTCGGGGAATATATGCAGGGGAATGTGGAGGACTCGGGGCGCTCAACTCTCCTGCGTGACATTGCTGTGTCACCTTCACCTTCCTCGAGCTCATTGGAACGTGTGTGTATTGTTTCTGCAATAAAGAAGTCTGCTTCTTCTCATCCAACGACTGAAGATTCTTCATTAGTTTTATTTGATTGACTGAGACAAAAAGTGAAGTATAGGTAATTAGAAAAGAGGTTAATCATGTGACAGGGCAGCGCTGGCTGGTGGGTGGGAACTGGCCAAGATTAAATAAGGAAGAAAAACAGGGAAAGAATATTCACCCTATCGTCGGGAGATCTTAAGTTCAAACCTCGGTGATGTCACGGCCAAAGAGCGTGCTTTATAGGTGGGAGGGACGGCGCTACTCTCTCCCCGGTCAATCAGAGCGAGAAGAACCATCACAGTGAGTGTCTGAGAGTTCATGTACGTGTCTGTTAGCTATTTAGAAAAAGGAGTCACCTAGTCCTTTCATAGCTCTGTTTCAGGATGTCGGGGGTTTTTTTTTTCAGCTGTTTTATTTGTGCACCAAAGAAATGTTCCAAACCACTTTCAGAAACCTTTTAACTGGGGGTGTGAGTCAGTAAAACTTTAGTGAATGTTAAGACCACGCAGGAGGTTGGAGAAGGAGAGAGAAATAAAAGGACAGAGACAGACAGAAAACTTGACACAGGTTGTAAAAGAATGAAATGTGAGACAGGACCCGAGGAGTGAGGGACAGATGTTGACTCAAAGGATGAAACGCGAGAAGAGGAGAAATCCAGATTGGTTTACTGGATGTTCTGTAGGGAACGCATGACCGTCCTCTCACCTTATTAGCTTCAGCTGCTCTCTGAGCCGTGTAAAACTCCGCATCTGCTTTAGCCTTCTGCCGAGCGAGAAACGCGCTGTCTAGAAAGAGAGAGAGAGAGAGAGAGAGAGAGAGAGAGAGAGAGAGCGAGAGAGAGAGAGAGAGAGAGAGAGAGAATCAGGACGACACGTGAGAAATTCAGCTCCAACATGTCTATAATCTGTTCTAGAAATGATTTCGGAGATGATAAACACACGGCTTTCCCACTCAGCGTGTATCATCGGCACTGTAACAGGACTGAGGATGATTAATAAATAAAGCCATGTTAGCTTCGACAACGAGAATCATAAGCCCCGCCTCTTTCTTCGCTAAACCCCGCCTACTTCACCTTTCTGTCCCGCCTCCCAGCATTTGGTGATGCATTCAGGATTGTTAATGAAAATTAAAATTGTGAAAAACTCTTTCAGAAATGGAAATAATAAAGATTTTAAAAAGACAGTAAATTATCTTAAAAAGTCATAAATAATACAATGATAATACACTAATATTAAGTTCTCAATTAAAACTCAATTAAATTTAAATGAATAAAGAATGTAGATTGATTAAATAACGTCCGTTCATTCTCCTCTAAATCTCAGGCACAAAACAGCGCCGCAATATTTACCCCTAGAACTGAAATTGCTAAAAAGTGACACTAAAATATATAAAAACTTTGACCTTTATATCCCAAAAAATTACAAGGTGAAAAAAATATACCTCTATTTCCCAATTTTTATGCAATAAATGCTGTTATAAAAAGCAAAAAAAAAAACAAAATAACGTACAACAGACAGTACAGTAACTTACGAACCCCGAACATCTGCGCTTAGGCCACGCCCCCTCCCTGAGTCACGCCGAACTATACGCTGAGGAAGAGCTAAACACTGCGATGACTGACTGTCTTGTCTTTTTAGACACACGAGTATGAAGGAAATCCCAAAGTTTTGTAAATTTGGTGAGAATTTTTTAAGATTTAAATAAAGCATTAATGAACGATATGACAGGGTCCTATCACCATTCTCGAGGGCATTTCTGAAACACGCATAATGATGTACGGCGGAGATTTGCTCAGAAACTTCCAGCAAGACAGCGACGTGAACATCGTATCTAATGCTTCCACTTTGTAATTATTTAAAAAACAATTTAATGAATAAAAAGATGCGAGAAATGATCATGACGGCGAGACTATAATCATCGTATCGTCCAGTCTTACTACTAACTACTAAAAGACTAATATATGAGACAGTGTTGGGAGTATGACGTCATTACAGTGCTTCTGCTGGGGGCGGAGCCTGGTGGGCGGAGCCTGGTGGGCGGAGCCTGGCATACCCTCTGAGCGAGGCACACACTGGGCACGAGTGTGTCCTCGGCCCAGACGCGTCATCCTGCCAGACGCTGACGTGGGAGGAAATTTTGGGAAAGGGATTTGGAAGGCAGCGATGAATCCCAACTGAGCAGTTCTTTCTTTTCTGCCCTGTTTTTTTTTTTCTTTCTTTTTTTAAATTTGGAAAGGCTAAATTACCCAGAGCACTCACACAGGAGCGTGACCGCTCCAAGTCACACATTTAGACGCTCAGTCAAAGTGCAGAACAAAAGCACATAAATGAACACAATTTTTTTTTTAACCATCAATACACTTTGGTTTATTAATATCCCCAAGGCACGTGCGTGTTTATTTATGCACGCGAGCGCAAAATGTTTGGTTTCAGCCTTTTCCCAAAATTCGCTATTGTCAGCAAGTCTGGGAAACAGTCGGGGAAAATGGTTTTTTGGAAAGCCACACTGCTTCGTGCTCAGGACGCCTTTGTGACACTGGAACAATGCTCGACTACGCCTACGTGTAAACATTCACAATAAAAACACGCTTTTATAACGTAGACGACTGCGCTGAGGAGCGACCGCAAGTCTACTGGACGGACATAATCGCATTATAACATGAAATAATGCGCTATAAATAAAAACAAAACCCGGAATACGAGGTTCTGATAACTCAAGCTTGGCACTGCTTCCTAATGATGCTTCATAAGTGTGTTATAAATGTAAAAACCTCCTTTAGTACAGGAATATCCAACTCCTTCATCAGCCCTTTCGCATGAACTCCTTTTATACCACATGACTGAAGTCTCCATCCTGATTGGTCAGAAGGTGTTGACTAATTTTCAGTATTAATGCAAGAGTTCGGATACGTTATCGTTTCTATAGTAACAGCTCATTCACAGGGACTCGTACGATAAAAAACGGATTTAAAAAATCATTAATATGGTGATGTTTTCTGTAGTTTAGTTAACGTTTATGGAAGGAGTCTCCAGTGTCAGAGGTGAAGCTGTAACTAAAGTTACGCTTCTTTGCGGTTTCTCGATAACATGACTAGCAGCATTGGGTTTGTCTTGTTAACTTCAGGAGAGAGAAAAAAAAAAAAGACTTGTAAAGGAACGAGTGTTTATAGCCTACGTGTAACCATAAATGGATAAAAAGTATGACATGCTGCTCGTTAATGAATTAAAATAGTAATTGTTGGTAAACTGCTGTGGTGTAAGAATAAAGAATAAAACACTTCAGGATGTGCCGTTAGGGGAAAACGATCCACTTCGTCGTGGTAACGGTGATGCCGCTTCATCACACCACGCTGTTGTTGATTATTTTACTACAGCAGCACCACGCAGAGGGGTTTATTCTCTACATCCTGCGGAAGTGAGTCGCTACATACCCTCAATTTCCGATATCTTTTTCTCCGTCTCCTTCTCCATCACTTTCTGTTCAAATTTGATCTCGGACACTTGAGCAATCTTCTCTGCCTCTAAACACACACACACACACACACACACACACACATATATATATATATATATATATATATCTACACACACACACACGCTAGACATAAACGAGTAATAACGAAACCTCTCTCTGAGTGACAGCGCTGCTCACCAATCACAGCTCGTTTCCTCTCAGTCTCCGCCTCCTTCTCCACCACCTTCTGAGTCTGAGCGGCAATCAGCAGCTTGGTTCGCTCAGTTTCCCTGACACACACACACACACACACACACACACACACAAGTATTAACACATGTGCTAGTAATTCCCCAAAGACAATGACTGAGAACATAAATAATACACAGACACACTCCAGGGTCAAAGTGTACACACATTCTCTGAGCATGAATCCTTTATATTCTCTCTCTCTCTCTCTCTCTCTCACACACACACACACACACACACACACACACACACACACACAAAATAAATGAGTCCATATTTGTGTTCATTTGGGGGTTAAATAAATACAATACAGTACAATACACCCCCCTGTGAATGAGCTGTTGCTATAGAAACGCTAACATGTTAAAATGTCACTTTCTGACCAATCAGAATCCAGAACTGGCGTTAACATCATGCCCGCGGGATCTCACGAGAAGCTTACATGAGCTCGTAGTTTCTGCGGATGGCCTCGGGGATGTTGGGTTTAGTAACACGAACAGCCTGTGAGACACAGAGAGAGAGAGAGAGAGAGAGAGAGAGAGAGAGAGAGAGAAGAGGAGAAAAATACAAAAGAGAGGATAAAGATTTATTAATCAGAATCAGTACTTGGAGCTCTACACAATCAGAAGAGAAGTGAGTGCATGAAAGACAGAACACATGGAGGTTCAGATCTGCAGGCAGACAATGTCTTCCTGTGCCTGAGCTCATTCTTCGTCGAGTGGGGAAAAAAAAGTTATGGGGGAAAAAAAAAAAAAAGAAAAAAAAAAAATCCTGCTGCCAGATTACACATCCATCTTAAAGGAGTCTGGCACAAGCGGCTTCCATTTACTGGAAGACAACGAGCAACAGAGGAAGAAGGAGTTTTGGGGGCAGCTTATAAAATTGAAAAGCGCTTTATTATTTAAAAAAAAAAAAAAACAACTCCACGAGGAATTCATGCTGTAGAGCGCAGAGCTTGTCCATGCACTCACAGACGTCAATCTGAGAAACACTAAAATCATCAAAGTGAAGGAAAAAAAAACAAAAAACTGGCTTTTATACTTTGCTTTTCGCTCCGAGCCTCATTCTGCTGCAGGAAGCGAACGTTAAAACCCCCCCACGCACGGCTCCAGATCGCGCCTGATGCTTAACACCGGCGTGCTGTGCGCTTACAGTCAAATAATCAACGCCGGGGTGCGCTCCTGATGAAGGGGAGTTACTGTTACCTCTCTGAAGTGTTTTATTCCTCTTATACCACAGCCAATTTCTTCACGATTACAACTGCTTATTCATTAAAGAAACGTTTTTGTCTGTTTATAGTTACGTTTAATGCTGCGGAAAACAAGTTCCTGTTGCCTCAGTAGCTCCCACAACAGCCTCTCTTTTTCCCCCTCAACACAAAATAATAATAATAATAATAATAATAATAATAATAATGCAGTGTTTCATGTTGCCAAGAAACCGCAAAAAGCGTACACTCATTATTACGGCTTACTAATGCGTTACTTCAAGACATCTCATTATTGTGACTTAATAACTTGTTATTACATCTTTGTAACTCATTATTACGACTTACTAATTCATTATTTCAAAATAAGTCTTTATTACGACTTACTTATTACACCTCACAAGCCTCTCTTGCAGCTTATCAACAAACCGCAAGATGAAGGAAAACCGTTATAAAGCGCTGGCACTGGAGACTCCTTCCATAAATGTGAAATATTTAAGTCTTCTTTCCTTAAAGTCTTTTTAAGGAAACGTATTGAAGTCCCTGTGAATGAGCTGCTACTACAGAAGCGATAACGTGTTTGAACGAGCGCATAAATATAAACCTGTGACTATCAGCTGCTGGGTTTAGAGCGCACACACACACACACACACACACACACACTCTCTTCACTGCTTAATAATCTACAGCCATTATACAGCAGTATCGATGTGTCATGAGTCAGTGGTTAAACATCAGGATGGAAGCCTTCGAGCCTTTAAGCCGTGTGCAGACACGCAGTCGGATTTCTTGCCATTGCTTATATTAAAGACTTCACGTGAAATCTTGCCGTAAACGTACGACCTGCACTGACACCCGACGCGACACGGCACACACACGCGTCAAACTAATCATCGTCTTTATGTCAAACCTCAGCGATTCACTCCGTGTACACACGCCCGCATCGCTACTGTAACGAACAACCTCGACTTTCGAGCGAGTACGACTGCATTCCGAACAAATTAGATCGATCAAGTGGATTGTGGAGACCTGGGGCTATTTACATTTAAAAAATATAAAAAGAAAAAATAAATGCAGTTTCATGTCAGCGAGAAACCGCGAAACGCGCAAACCCATCATTACAGCTTACTAATGCGTTATTTCAAGATATCTCATCATCACGACTTTGTAACCCGTTATCATTATTGTGTTACTCATTATCACGACCTTATCTCGACCTTATCACGGCTAAAAAAACAAAAAAAAAATTTGCAGCAACAGGAGGTGGAGTGGCCGTGAGTGGTGTGTAGTGGGCGGAGCAAGCTACTCGAAAAAGGTTGAGTGCAGTTCAACTTTATGCAACGGAGTGAAACAAAGTGATGTGGTTCCGACCAGCAGGAATGAGGGACAGTGGTACAAACTCGTTATTCCAAGATCTCATTATCATGACTTAGCACCTCGTTAGCGTGACTTAGGAACTCGTTAGCGTGACTTACTAATTTATTATAACCCATTACTTCAAGATAGCACATTATTATGACTAACCTATCATCACAAATTGCTATTATAACTTACTGAATTATTAAGTCACATTAACGAATTATTATCACGACTTACTAATTCGTTATCGAGAACTCAGTAATTCGTTATTACAACTTAGCTCATTATGACTTAGTAACCCATTATTACGACTTACTAACTCATTATTACGACTTACTAATCCATTATTACGACTTACTAACCCATTATTACGACTTACTAACCCATTATTACGACTTACTAACTCATTATTACGACTTACTAATCCATTATTACGACTTACTAACCCATTATTACGACTTACTAACCCATTATTACGACTTACTAACCCATTATTACGACTTACTAACTCTTTACTGTCACTTAGTAACATTATTGCGATGTCATAACTGTTTATAGCAACTTAGTAACACATCATGACTTGGCAACTCTTTATTATTAATTAGTAACTTGTAATTATGACTTACTAACTCATTACTTCAAGATAACTCATCATTACTAACTCGTAATTACGACTTAACGTCTAAACCATTACAACGGATTAAGTCATTACTACGATGGATTAAGTCATTATTAACTTGTAATTACGACCGCTGAAGAATTTTTATTTTCAGGATTTTTATTTCTGGATTTCGTTTGTTTTTCAGTGTGTGACGCTTCTTAAAATAAATAATAATAATAAAACAGAAAAGGGGAGAGAAGAGCGAGGGCCTGGATCATTATTACCGTAACAGCTTTCTTCAAATTTTGTGATTCTGAACATCGTCCTTACGCAAAACCAAACATAATCCACGGAGGAAATCTCTGTTAGCTAACTTTCGCTCTGTGCCAAAGGGTTTAATTTTTATATTTATATATAAACCCAAATCTAAATCCAACAAAAACACAGACCCTAATGAACAGATGAAGCAAGTCTGGCCGAGCGTCTGGTTTGGAGAGATCGCTTCTCTGAGAAGTTTGGCCAGAAAGCTGTGAGAAAGTGTACAGAACAGCATGTGTGTGTCTGTGCTGGATTAAAGTCACTTTATTTAAAAAAAAAAAAAAAAAAGCATTCTAGTTAGCAAACAGCAGCCAAGTTGAGTTGTGTGTGTGTGTCTGGAACCACAGGACAGATCGGAGATGAATCAGAACGATGAGGAGACACATTTCCTGAAACCACTCCTAATGTTTCAATGACAAGGCAAACTCTTAAACCCACAAGAAGCTCTAATTAAAATCGTGAGAGCCAGATATCGCCAGCTTCGGACATCTGAACACTTTCGTTTTGACTGAGCGCTGACTCAGACGGTTTGGTATTTGGCTCCGAAGCGGATCTGGAACAGTCAGGTCTTTGTTCTCAGGAAGAAAAATAACACGTAATGACTAATTCTTAACTAAAGTGCAGTTTTACTCAGCTAGCTTACTCGAGCTGTAAAAAGTCTTCTGCAAATCTGGATAACAGAAAGACCTGAGGTCAGAAACCAGGATTATGACCATATAATGTGGAAACGTGAGTGTATTTTATATATATATATATAATAAACTCGAAAAGATTTATACCAAAAGAATGTGAAAAGACTGAACAGAACAGAACTGAGGTTTGACGGTATAAAGTGAAGTGACAGAACAGAATAGAGTTTTATTATAACAGAATGTATTGGATAGAATAGAAACTAACAGAATATAGCTTTGGCAGTCTGCGTTAATATAAGACGTGAGAAGAATAGGGCAGGATGGAACAACTTAGCATTAAATAATCGAGGAGAGATTTATGACAATATAATGTTAAAGGTATAGAACTGAATAGAATAGGCTTCTGAACGCACCTGAATGATGAGACCGGGAGCCATGTGGGTCAGATCCTCCTGCAGGGTGAGCTTCAGATTCTCATCAATCTGATCTGTAACGCGCGCACGCGAGCACACACACACACACACACACACACACACACACACACTATATAGTACAGTAATAAATCTGTAACTACACAACTATAAACTAAATATCACAATTACATAAATTACGTATAGTCGTTAGTCTAAAATGTAATTTTATGATAAAAATCTTTAAGGTTGGAGGTGGATGAGGTGGAGGCGCGTGGAGGTGCGTGGAGGCGTGTTCCATACCGAACAGGCCGATGTAAACCTCCTGAAGTGTGTGTACGCTGCAGAACTGGTTCAGCTCATGGTGCACTTTGTTGAAGATCAGAGCTTTATCGTAGTCCACCGTGTAGTTCCTCACGATGCCATACACTGTGCAGGGAGAGGAGAGGAACTGAGAGCCTACACACACACACGTATACAACCTCTCTCTCTCTCTCTCTCTCTCTCTCTCTCTCTCTCACACACACACACACACACACACACACACACACACACACACACACACACACACACCTTGACACGTTTAATATCTGATTATTGGACGTCACAGAGCTAAGAACAGTCGCTTTCTTTCTCAGCACGTAGTCTAGCATCAGAAAAGGGGGTGTGGCCTAAAGCGTGAATGCTGCATGTTCCTATTTTATTTATTAAAATTTTTTTTACAAAAACAAACCACTGAGACTCATTTATCAGTCTTTTAGAAAGGCTGCGTGTAAATATTATTGTAGTCTGAACCACAGAAAAAAGTCCCAGCATTACCAGATCAACGAATCACCAGGGAACCAACCGCAGCCACACGACCGCGCCGGTCCCAAGCGTTGCGTCAGGAACGGCATCCGGGATACAAACTATGCCAGATTAAATATGCAGAGCAATGATATGCTGTGGGAACCCCTAAGAGGAACAGCCGAAAGAACCACGACCACCAACGGAGCAATCAGAAGTAAACATAATGAGGTCTATTAACAGACAAATCCAAATTTTTCTTCATACTTACATGGTATGAAACGATAACCAAGACTGAATAGTCTTAATTGTGTTGATTTGTTTTAGAATCACTTTCTTTCACGTCATTAATGTAAAACTAAAATGTTTAGTCATCATACAATCAGATTCACATTAGAGAATCTCCTTTTACGGAAAGTTTTTACGCAAACTAACAACACGCAGTTTCACGCATGCATGTGTAAATGCTCCTGTAAACAATGTACGCGTAAATCTGTTTGTGTAAAAGACTGATAAATGAAGGTAAGTATCAGCAGATGTTCCAGTTAATGTTTTACTGATGAGCTACGTTAGCCTTGCGCCTCCTGCGCGACGCTAGAAGACGGACTCCGTCTGGGGTGAAGGTCACGTCGTGGATATTTCATCAGCTGTTACAGAAATGAGACGCAGGTTCATTTACCAGCTGAGGGAATGAGGTAGTTCACCACTTCTATCCGATCGAAGTAGATCATCACTCCACCGCTGCCAGAGAGACGAAACAACAAAAATATCGTGAACGAGCAGTTAATATCACTTGCCTGTGCTTTCAGCTCACTCGTCGCTCCTGCCTAATCGCACGTACGCCATTTCATCCATCACATTACTTCACAGATATTTTCTTACCTTGTGCCGCAAGGAACGTTTTTCACTTCATCCGTCTGAAGTGTGGTCTGTGAAACCAAAGCAAAACAGATACCGTCTTTTATCTCTCTGAATCACACGTTAACCGCACGCACGGCTACGTGACGTCTACTTTCAAAGACGCCGTTTCTTCGGCGTTCGTTAACAGCAGATTTAGATGCGCTGAGATACGGCAGTGAAGCTCGGCAGTGAAGATCAGATTAATTTGTCATATCTTTCTGTTGATGTCACCGTCTTTTTTCTTCCGGTTCTCATTTCTTTTATTTCACGTACAAAAGGGGTCGAGAGAACAGGAAGAGGTCACTTTAATCTATGCGATTGGTGTAAAAGCAGAGTGACGTAAGCACATGGCTAATTCTGATTGGTCCTTTGATTAATTAAACATAATTAAACATATGTTAATTCTGATTGGTCCTTTAGTAGTCCTGACTACATCTATTTCTGATTGGTCCTTTAGTAGTCCTGACTACGTTTAATTCTGATTGGTCCTTTAGTAGTCCTGACTACGTTTAATTCTGATTGGTCCTTTAGTAGTCCTGACTACGTTTAATTCTGATTGGTCCTTTAGTAGTCCTGACTACGTTTAATTCTGATTGGTCCTTTAGTAGTCCTGACTACGTCTAATTCTGATTGGTCCTTTGGTAGTCCTGATAATCAGAATTAATAATAGGACTATTATTTATTATTATTATTGCTGTCTCCTCTACGAAGATTTTGTCCCTCTCACCTCGAATCGGCCAAAATAAAATGGCTTCTAATCTAATCGGTGGTAAATTCGCCATAGAAGAAGAGAGAAAAATAAACTACTTATAAAAATGTGTTGTGTTGCTGTGTGTGTGTTTTGTACTTCTTTTAATCCCAGGCCAAGATTCTTCTGCACATGTAAGAGAAACCTGACAGCAGGAATCCAGTGTGAAAGTGTGTGTGTGTGTGTGTGTGTGTGTGTGTGTGTGTGTGTGTCTCACCTGTACGGACTTGTAGGTGGTGATGAAGGGCAGCATGAGGTGAAAACCCGGGCCGCAGGTGTCCGTCAGCAGAGCTCCACCTCTGAGAAACGAAACACAACACAACCTCACTTGGCACTTTAAGACTGCGAAGCTGCTGCTGCTGGTAATCACGTGGAGGAAGACTTTCTCTCTCTCTCTCTCTCTCTCTCTCTCTACCGCCAACACGTCTTACAAGTGATACTACGGAATGCATCTGCTAATAAAAAGCGCCGCCGGAGGCTGTTGTTTTTTTTTTCTTTCTCCGCTCATCACAGTGGAGCTTCCAAAGCTGAAAAAAATTTAACTTGACATCAAGCCCAACCAATCAGGGCGCAAGTGCCTAAAAATAAAATAAAATTATTTAAAGTGACGACTCTTCGCTTTAAATAAATAAACAGTGTCTCAGGTGCAGTGTGTGCAGTTTGATAAGGAAATGAGCTGGAAGTGTTACTGAGCATCTTGCAGAAGCAGCCGCAGTTCTTCTGGAGACTTTGACTGTCGACTCGCTTCTTATTTCTGCAGCGAAACCCAGCAGCCTTCATTCTGTTTTTATCTGAAAAGTGTC
>CM040998.1:17525594-17547311 GCA_022985145.1 Pangasius djambal
TCTCTCTCTCTCTCTTTCTCTCTCTATCCGTCTTTCTCTATCTGTATGTCTCTCTGTCCTTTTTCTCTCTCCATCTCACTCACTCTGTATCTCTCTGCCTCTGTCTAATTTTTATTTTCTTTCATTCTATCTTCTTTTTTCTTCTCTCTCTCTCTCTGTAAATTTTACTTTCTCTTTCTCTGCCATATTTCTTTATCTGTCTTCTTACTTTAGTCTCTCTCTCTTTCTTTCTTTCTTTCTGTCTTTCTATCCATCTGTCTCTTACCTTTTGTCTCCCTTTGTGATCATTTTTATTCTCTCTTGTTCTGTCTTGTCTTTTCTGCCTTTTTCTTATTCTCTCTCTCTCTCTCTCTCTGTTTCTTTCTCTCTTTCATTCTTTTTGTCTTTCTATCTATTTGTCTCTTACCATTTCTCTCCCTTTGTGATAATTTTTATTCTCTCTTGTTCGGTCTTGTCTTTTCTGCCTTTTTCTTATTCTCTCTCTCTCTCTCTCTCTCTCTCTCAGTTTCTTTCTCTCTTTCATTCTTTTTGTCTTTCTATTTGTCTCTTACCATTTCTCTCCCTTTGTGACTTTTATTCTCAATGTTCCATTTTTACTCTCTCTTGTTCTGTCTTGCCTTTTCTGCCTTTTTCCTCACCTCTCTCTGTCTCTCTCTCTCTCTCTCTCTCTCTCTCTCAGTTTAGGCCGTGCTCTGTTTTTTTTCTCCCCCTCCTTCCCGTAACCTCTGCGTGGCCTCCGAGCAGCTCTGCCATAAATCAGTGCTAAGATCATGTCTGCCAGTTAGACTAAACAGGAGCATTTGTGAGGATTTGCTCGCGCTCATTAATCATCCTGACAGTTTGAAAAACACATTTCTCCTTTAATGACTGTATTTGGATAATCAGGCCTCGTTCCCCTCCTTCTCTCCCTCTCTCTCTCCCTCTCTCCTTCCCTCCCTCCCTCCTTCCTTCTCTCCCTCCTTCTTCTTTTCCCTCTCTGCAGCAGTTTTCAGTGACAGCTGGCTTTGGTTTATGGCCGAGTCGGAGGCGGTGAGGAGGAGAGACAGCGCTCAGCACCACCTCTTAAAAAAATGTGAGTTTCGACTCGCCTGGAAAGATCACATGACCGGAGAACGTTCCCTGACGTTCCATGTTCTCTGTTCTCATATGACTTGTCTCGTGTCACTTTCGTAGAGATACAGCGCAGGGTCACGGAAGGAGACGGAAGGACAATCGGGTGAACAGAGGCGGGTGTTTTTTTTGGGTTTTTTTTTTGGGTTACAGGAAATATGGCTCGGCGATGACAGGAGCACTTTCATCTCCGTCCCTTTCATTAGAGGAGACGTGACAGATTTCTGCACCCCGTCTCACACCGGTGTGTGTTCTGACATCGACGTTCGACCTGACGCGGGGGTCGCGGTTTATCCCCACACTCGCCTTCCGAGGGCTGATACAGATGATGACTACTGAAATCACTTTTTATAAAGGACAAAGTTACAATTAAAAAAATAGTTCTAGCAGTGGGGTGATATATATACGATATATACAGCATATATTATTAAATATGAAAAACAATTAATGTTAATAGCTGATGATGTCTATGGGGAAAGATTTTAAAACAGAGGCAACGACTTTTTGGAGAAATTAAAAATTGGCGGAAATTTTTTTTAACTTGTATACTCTACATGTATCTCTCTCTCTCTCTCTCTCTCTCTCTCTCTCTCTATATATATATATATATATATATATATATATATATATATATATATAAAACTGTATACTTTCACATCACAATGAGACGGTGTGATGGAGCAGAGTTGCCTGTGTTTTATTCCTCTTACGCCACAGCAATTCCCCAACGATTGTTATCTTTTTATTTATTAAAGAACGAAACATCATACTTTTTATCCATTTATAGTTACAGTTAGTGTTGCGGAACGTCCACGAGACATGTTCCCTCACCAGTCTCTCTGTCTCCTCTGTTTCTCTCGAAGTTAATAAAACAAAACCGCAAAGCAGCGTAAACCCCTCTGTCCTGAAGATGTCGGAAAAGCTACAGCTTCACCTCTGACTGTTACAAAGCGCTGACACCGGAGACTCCTTCCATACGTGTTAAATAAACATATTTCTTCCTTACAGAAAACTTCGCCATATCAACCATTACGCACATTTTTCAAGTCCCTGTGAATGAGCTGTTGCTATAGAAACGATGACGTATTACGTAGGACGCACGCATTACTATAAACCAGGAAATGAATCAACACCTTCTGACCAATCAGAAGCCGGGATTTTGTGTAATATTGTGTAACTGATGATCAGCATCGGCATGTCTGGCAGATGTACGGTGAAGTTTCTGTCCTGTTCCAGGTTTAGTTTCTGTAATGTTTTGTCAGCATCGTGTACAGATAGAGTTCTAGCCCTCGTTTCTTTTCGTCCTGTCAGCAGGTACGCCGGCCCGAAGCGCCCGGCTCTGCGCCGTCTCAGCGTTGGATCGGTCAGCTTTTTGGTCTTGACACATTGTTGAGTCATTACGGAACAGTGTGTCATGCTGGCTGTCGCGAGTTTACGCCAGCTGTCATAAAGCTGATGCTAATCCAAACTGTGTGTGACAGGAGGTTTAAAAAACCGCTCGCACTGTTGTGCCAAGTTTCTGACGAACCGCCTCGGGAAAGTTAAACAGCCACAAATCTGACTCTGTGACTAACACTGACACCTACACTGAAGCGCAAGTGTGTGTGTGTGTGTGTGTGTGTGTGTGTGGAGTTTCTCACAGAGGAGATATGACACATTTAACCCTCTATCATCCTCCAACAGAATATTTCTAGATCTGCGACCTGTTTGCTTTACATATCCTAATGGGTAAGGAATAAACCACTCCGTGTTGTGCTGTTATAGGAAAATAATCAACAACACCATGGTGTGATGAAGAGGAGTTACTGTTACCACCCCGAAGTTGATTATTTTCCTATAACTGCACATCCTGAGGTGTTTTTTTTCCTCCTCTTATAGCACAACAATTCTCCAGCAATTACAGTTTTATACTTATTAAAAACATCATACTTTTTATCCATTAATTGTTGCATTTAATGCTGTGGAATGTCTGTGAAACAAGTTAGTTTCCTGTTCTCACTTAACGTTATAGCAGCTATAAACAGTCGTTCCCTCACTTGAAATTAACGAGATTAAAAAAAACGAGAAACCGTAAAGAAGCTTACACTCCTCTGTCCTGACTGTTACAAAGCGCTGGCACTGGAGACTCCTTCCATGCATGTCACATAAACGTCTCCTTACAGAAAATGTTCATATCAGCGATGTTTTTAATTCATTTATTTGAAGCTGTTGCTATAGAAACGATAACGTATTAGAACGAGCGCATTAATATAAGCCTGCACTACTGTACTGTTACACTGCAATAGATCAACACCTTCTGACCAATCAGAATCCAGGAAGAAATTTCATTCAGACTTTTCTTAAGTGCAAATGAAAACATTCCCATTGAGGTTAATAAATGGAAACTTCACTTTTACTTTTTCTTTTAGGAACTTTCTCTCTCAGCCCCAGCTTGAATAAGGGCATTATGAAAACTTAACGTCAGCGTATATTTATTTCTCTTTCAAGTCATTCAGTATTTCAGCAATAAAAAATATATATACTTCACTATGGACTAATGTGGAAAAAGTTATAAATGACTTCCTTTGGTCGCGTTGAGGCTAACACACCTACAGCGAAGTCGTTCAGAGGCATGCGGATCAGGAAATATCCCCCTGACCCCCCCTTCAACCCCCAACCCCCCAGATGAGCATCATGCGTGCTGTCATTTGGAGCACGGCTCTGGCGCGACTCGAATCCCGACGTTCCCGTGCCAAGGCACGTTTTTCCAGGAGAGCCGAGTTCCCCCGGAGCGTTCCTAAATGGAGTCCAGCTGGTGGTGCGGCGTGCGAGTATTAGCGGTGCACCATCGTTACTGCGCCTTCATCACGCTCTGCTGCTGTTCCATTCGCAGGCCTGCGATGATAAATGGCGTGGACGTGAAACCGTGACGCGCCAATCGGGGGCTGCTGTTGTTGTTTTTTATGGCTTGCATTCTGGGGTTTTTCTTTTATAAAAGGCTGGTCTTGTTGGAGAGTGGACAGGAAGCAGCGTTTTGTTTTGTTTTGTTTTGTTTTTTTTGGATGAAAAGATCTGGCATGTTTTGAGGCGTAATGGGGTTTCATTGAACGTTCATCGAGGTGCTAGTCAATCAGGACGACGGAGAGACAGAAAGATGGAGCCGGTGTGTGGAGAGACAAAGAGCCAGACGGAGAGAGGGAGAGAGAGAGAGAGAGAGAGGAAGGCAAAAATGGAGGAAAGGAAGATAGAGTGCGTCTCACTCTGTTTCTCGCTCTGGCTAATTGGAGAGCAACTCCACACGCTGTCATCATTAATCACCGGCGCTGTCGGCTGCCTGCCCAGGACACTGCTGAGGCCGAATAAAGCTCACACACACACACACACACACACACACACACACACACACACACACACACTCTCTCTCTCTCTCTCTCTCACTCTCTCTCTCTCTCTGTCTCTCTCGTTGCTGACTGAGCAACGGGGGACATCAGTAACCTCACATCCTCCACCTCCATTCCAAACCCCATGAGGCTGAATCCTCAGAGAAGAGAGAGATCAATCAAACAGGTGTAGTCCTGCTGAGGAGAAACTTGTCAGGGACTGGAATTGTCCTCACACACACACACACACACACAGGCGAAAGAAACAGAGCGTCGACTTGCATATTGACTCAGCTGAAGCCATAAAGAGGAAAGAGAAAGAAACAGAGAGAGAGAGAGAGAGAGGAAGACAAATGGGACGGCGAGATGGATGAGGCTCGTGATGAACGAGCGAGAATGAGATGAATCGGTCAAGATGGAGTGCCTTCCCCTCCGTTTCACCTCTCCTCTCCTTTCCTCTCCTCTCTTTTCTTCTCTTCTCTTCTCAGCTATTAAAGATCCAAAGTCATGTGACTAAAGTTTGGAATGAAACACGTCCGACGCCGGCGTCTCCACCAGTTAGGGCTAGGCGATATAGCGGTATGATATCGATATCATGATATTTTGTATTGTGATACTGAGCATATCGTGTGTAAAATCTATTTTTAAACTATACAGTTTATTTTATTGTGCCAAATTGTATGATTTTTATTTTTTCTGTTTAATTCGTTTTTTAAAGTAATTTTCATACACTTTAAAACTCACACTAACAGATCAATATCTGATTAAACTGAATATTAAAACTGGTCAAATATTTATTCTTATTTTACCAATTATTCCAATCTTTCCTTCAGTTTAAATATTTTTATTGTCATATTTTTAAATAACAAAAATCATTACACTACTAATACATTTAACTGGACATTAAAATATTTTTTAATCGACTGATTGTTCCATTCTTTCCTTTTGTTTAATTAATTTATTTGCACTGTTTTTATATAACAAAAATCACTAACGATGATTATAATACATTTTTGCATACTTTAATAATCACAATACCAGATTATATTTGTTTACAGATTAAATTCAGTTTTAATTTTGGCCAATTGTTCCATTCATTCCTTGACAAAAAACAAAAATCATAAAAAATATTTAGTATAATAATTTCCCCAGGGTTTTGTACTAACACATCTGTAGCTGATTATTTTTTTATTTATCCAGTTTCATTTGAGCCCAATCCTGTTCATTTTTAAATGTAAAAAGAAATGATCTTATAGTTTTTGTATGCTTTTGTACTCACAGTAATCTGATGTTAAAATCGATTTATCTTTTGTTCAAACTTTACCCCGTTTCTGTGTAATTAATACATTTTTAGTAAGATTTTAAAATAAAAATGTTTTCAGATGCTCCGTGTACTCAGTAAAATCTGATGTTAAAATCTTTTTTGTTTTTCATTTTCTCTTCCTGATTCTGTTTGTTTATTTACTTCTTTATTTATTGGTAAATCTTAGAATTTAAAACATCACACAATTTTTTTGTACTATTTTTGAAATATTTTATCACACACATTTTTGTGCTCCCGGTAACAGACTCGTGGCTGATTGGATATTAAAATCTATTTGTTACGTTCACAGTTGTGGTTCTTACTGCCTTTTTTAGAAATCTGAGTGCTATTTCGCTGGCACTTTTCTAGCAAACCTGAACAGAAATAAATATCATTGTGCATCTTGAAAACAAGTATTACGATGTTATATTTGTTCCATGTCGCCATCCGTTCCACCAATTATGCTGCACTGTTTCAAACGTAAAGTTAAAATTGCTGTAGTTGCCCTCTACCTCCACTAGGGGCAGCAGAGACCAGGATGATGTGAGATCCTTTGCATGGGCAGAGCACTAAATAAACTTCCTGTCTTAGTCACAATGAGAATTCAGAGGAAGTTATATAAAATTATTTTAGCAATAGTTACGCTGTTATTGCTAGCCTTGATGGCTATTAGTAACCTTTTTTTTTTTTTTTTTTTTAATCTAGCACTGTTTTCATTTGTCCTTCTTTAGGAACAATGTGGAACTCCTTAGAGAAGCCAAAGAAGAACTATCCAGAGAAGCCATGAGGTACGGGAGGGCGATACGACAAAAAAAATACTTGATACTTCAAGAAATTCATGATATGTATCACGATATATATATATATATATATGTGTGTGTGTGTGTGTGTGTGTATATTATATATGTGTTTCTAATTACTAGTTTTTGTTAAATGTTAGAAATTCTATCACAATAGCTCAAAACAGTGCAATGTGGCACAACTTGTCAAAATATCGATATTGAGGAACCATTTTTTCAACTTCCACCGGAGTGATAGCTTAATAAAGATAACGTTAGCCTTTCTCTCTTTCACTCAGTGTATTATGAAGACAGAAGAACATCATTGTTGTCATCATCATCGTCGAGAGCATCTTTAAAACCTTAAAACCTTTGGTAAGAATCTTTAGTGGGCAGCGCTGACCTTGCTGGACAAGCTGGACTAACCGAGGCTCTCTGGCGTGATCAATTCAGTTAATGGTCCTGTCAAGTGACACCTGTGCAGTGTCCTCTTCTGTCTGAAGTGCTAATGAACTCAGTGTGTGTGTGTGAGTGTGTGTGAGTGTGTGTGCAAGAACCCAGCTCTCACTCCAGCCTGCTTTAATAACCTTCAAGATACATTACAGTGGAATTACTCCCGCTACCACAGCAAATGCTTATAAATATTAAAATATTCCACTAGTCGTTGAAGCTAGCGCCCAGAACTAGCTCCGTATCCGAGCGACCTTCATCAGCCGACCCTGCAGACCTCATACAGAGCTCTAACAATAAGGGCCATCCTCCTGAGGGTCGTGTCAGGGACGCGTGATAAATATTTCTCCACTAACAGACTCCTGTTGTCGTCTTTTGGCCTTTGTGTGATGGGAGCGATCCATCAGAGCTTGCAAGGGAGCGAGTTCAGGCCCTCAGCAGGGTTATTACAGGCCTCCTATGGAGCTGTGGTTAAGAGTCACCGGATTGTCCAATGCTGAGGAAGCACTTTACACAACAACAGCACTGTAGATCTACAAACATTGCACATTAACTTAGAAAACTAGGGTCCTGCGGTGAGTTTAACAGCTATAGATGTTCATAATTGGCAAAACTATCCCAAATAACCATTACCGACCTGACAACCCCAAAGAGGAGAAAGCAGTCCTAACGTATCTAAGGTAAATACAGGGCACCTGATGGCTGAAAAATCTGCTGCTCGTCTGCTTTAGTTAAAGTGCTATACATTTGTCTGTCAGCTAATTCAAACATACATTAGGAGATTTTATTTCACGCTAATGAACATATTTTTCAAGGTCAGTGAGAAAGGGGGCGGGGCTTCCAGGGGGTGAGGTAATATCTGAGATTTCATAACACCTACGTGACGGTCAATCATTCCAGATTCATACATCAGTTGACTCATCGGTCGTTTTTAACTGGGGGAAAAAGAAGACTTTGGCGTATTTTTGAGCTACATATTGTACCAGCTTTAAAATACAGAGTTCCTATGCAAAATACATTAAAGATTGGCAGGTTTGCCATTAGCATGGTGATCTATGCTATAATATAATGCTATACCAGTACTACATAAGGTATCTACTCTAGATGATGAAAAGATGAGAGGAACTAAAAACGTAAATGTAATCAAGTTATCATTTATTTCACAAAATAAGACATTCTGTTAAGTGTATAGCGCCACCATCTCTACATAGGACTCTTAATTGTTTGTATTCATTTCCCCCGTCCCCTTCAACCCTCCAGTAAACTCTCCTCAGGTTGCAGAATCAGTCACCATAGAAAATATATCACATCTCTCTGTTTGCGTTTTATTCTTTTGAACTGTACAAGTACAAAAAAAAAAAGAAAGAAAGAAAAGAAATGGCAAATTTCCAAGAACAAACCGGCTGTCAGGCAAGTCATGCTTGCTGGAGCACTCGAAAGCAAAAGAAAAAACAACCAAAGTGACAACCAAAAGATAAATGAGTTTGATATAAAAATGTATTGTGGAAAGAGCGATACTGATCTCTGAAAATATTGTTCCTGTACCAAAGTGACAACGAATGCATTTAGACGGTAAATGTTTCCCAAGTACAAAGCCAAGCGCTCAAGAGAAAAATAAATATACTTTTTTTTATTAATAAACTGAAATAAAACTTTGATCATCAAATAATATTAAAGTTATCAGTTCCATTATTCTTAAGAATCAAGCACAGGTTCATGGTTCTTTCTTCAGATCCGAGAGCATTCATGCCTGAGCATTCCTGTGCTTCCCACCTCCACGGTTTACGGAGGTAACTCCATCCATTTAAAGCTCCCTTTTTGGCTGGGGGCCTCTTTTGTGGATGGTCCTTGTCCTTGTCTTGACCTTGTCTTCATTCTCTCCACCTGTGCGTCCATCAAGGGTAACCGAGTGCCGATGCTGAGCCCAGTCTCTGGCCGTAGAGAGCGTAGGGTGAGTAGTACGGCGCGGTAGCAGGGAGAGAGTGCATAGGTAAGGAAGGTGCTCCAGGCAAATGCGGTTTGCTGTAGGGATGGTAGCGAGCCAGGCCGAGTCCAGGTGAACCTCTAAGCGAGAAAGAGCTCGGAAGAGCCCCGGGGCTGCTGGGAGGGGGCAGGTGTAGGTGGCAAGAAGCAGCTGAAGAAGAGGCAGAGGAAGGATAGGCAGACAGGAGCTTTCCATCCACGCCAGGAAGGGAGGTATGAGTGCGCAAGTGCGCCAAAAGTTCCTCAGAAGTGGCAAAGCGCTTGTCGCAGGGCCCACTGACGGAGACCCAGTTGCAGGCGTGAGGAAGGGAATCACTAGGAAGCATGAAGCCATAGGTGTAGAGCGGGTGAGAGAGGGAGCCGGAAGCACCGGACGTGGACAGAGAGCCTGGGTGGAGCGCATGGAGGTGTGGGGAAGGGTACATCAATGGGAATCCTGACTTGAGAGTCGCGGATGGGTCATGGACACAAGTGTTGCAGTTGCTTCCCCCTAAGTGGGGCGCATTGGGGTAAGTGAGGCAGTACGGGTCCCGGCACAAACCTTGCATAAAGGATGGAGGAGATGTGCCCGTTAAAGGACTGGAGCTTGGGTGCTTAGCCATCCCAGCGGTGCCCATTAAACCAGACTTGGCAGGGTCCAACCCAGAGACAAATTGGGACGGATAACCAGCATAGGCGCCGACGATGGAGCCGTGGTATCCCAGGGTGGAAGCAGGCAAGGGGAACACGGAGTGTCCTGGTTTGAATGGTGAAATTGGGGCAACATGGCTGGAATTAGCTAAGGATGTCTGCGGTGGTTGGGAATCGTTCTTGCTTTCTGGTCGAGGGCTACTAGAGGCACTGCCACTGCTAGAGTTGACACTGGCACGTGCCTGGCTAGAGTTGGCTATCTGGGCATTGTCAAGTCTGCTGTTATCCAAGTCTTTTTTCCCAACACGATCGCTGCCACTGCTACTCTCCGTGCTGGAGTCAGAACTTCCGGTTTTAGAGTCTACGCTGAGGGGTTTCTGTGCGGACGGAGACTGCGTCTGGCGGTGTACATGTGCCTGGCCCGGGGCATGCTGGGACGGCGAGCAGGTCCTCGGAGACGAGGTGTGAGGAGGGAATGATGGACATGTGGTAGCCGAACTTCCACCAGAAGTCCTGAACCCGGATTTGTCAGCTGACCCGCTCAACATGACTCCATCCTTCCGGCTTTCCGAGCTGTTTTTGGAATAAGGCTTGAAGCTGGACTTGTCCTCCAGGCCCTGCTGTTGCTGCTGCTCTGCTGATTTAAGACCCGATCCGGTCGAACGGCCATCTTTGTCTCCCAAGTTGCCCGAGGAGATCGAGCTTAGCTTGGAGGACGAAGGAGGATCCGGCTTGCCAATCTGGGAGCAGGTCTGAGCCAGAAGAGCTAGTGGACTCTTCTTAGCATCCAGCTGAAAGGAAGAAATCGAGACATATATACGGTCAGGTTTAATTAATTTTTTTTAAAAAAAACATCGATTTTAACAAGCAGGTCTTGGAAATGATGTTCTGGAACTCAAGGCACATCCAGGACGCTTTAAGGGGAAGGAGAGAGCTAGTGTTTCATTCATACAGCCTTCTTTAATGAGGTACTGTTAATTCATTTATACAACCCTCGTTAAAAACGATTTGATGAGCAGCTCAAAATGCCCGATGGCTATTTACGTGGTTTATGGAACTGCTCTGGAACTTAAGGTATGATATATTTTCACAGTTATATATATATATATATATATATATATATATATATATATAAAAACTTCTTTAAACATGAACACAGATGGCACAGTCTTCTGGTTTCTAGTTTGAGATCCGATGCATTTTACAGCTGCCTTTTTATAACCCGGTCTGTTTTTAAACAATAATCACAGTGTTAGAATTGTGAAATATTTACTCCCGTGGTTTTACCCAACGCCCCAAACCCTGACACACCACCTGTTCCCAAGAAAAAAACGACTGCCTATCACTTCAACAGGTTTATATCCTAATATTAATCTTCTGTAAACATAACATGACGTTTTGCTTTATGACCATGTTTATTAGATAAAAGAGAGAGAGAGCGTAACGTTGGACAAACTCTATATGAACTAGATAAACATTAACACTAACTGTCAGACGTGGAGAACAAAAGCTGATGTGTGATTGCTCTAAATAATGCTGCTGTGTTCGTAAAATGCTCTGGATAAAAAAAAACGTAGGAGGAAAATAATGGAAAAACACGCTCAAAGAACTGTTTCGTGTCGTGCTGCTGCAGTTTGTTTGGTTTGTAGAAATGTTCTTTTTCAAATCTTTTTTTTTTTAATTCTTAACAGAATGTCTTATTGGTTTGTTTTGCATATTTTTGTTATATTGTACTTGTGTACTATATATAAAACCTCTTACAGGAAAAGAAATCTTTTTTTTTGTTTGTTTTTTCCCCACCTTTCCCGTGTATTTTTGTAAAGTAAAAAAAATTTAAAAAGTGCAAAAAAAAAATTTATTTAAAAAAAAAAAAAATTCTACACACGAGTCCCGGAAATCACGTGTTTCTTTGGTAAGAGAGTATTTATTATTTTATTTATTTATTTATTATTTATTTAATCAGTAAATGAAATAATTTATTTTTACTTCTGTTATAAATAATCTCCAGTGCTTTGCCAAAAACAGAGTAAATAATAGCAAACTATTTTTAATTTTAATTACAATATTTTAATAATAAAAGTAAATTATGGCACCAGGTGCGAGTGCATTCCTTATTATTATTATTATTATTATTATTATTATTATTATTATTTAATGTAACTACGCAATAAAGTAATTTCATTTTCACTAATACAGAGTGAAACAGTAAAAATAAATTATGACACCAGGTACAAGTAAATACATGTTAAAGTGCATTATTATTATTATTATTATTATTATTATTATTATTATAATACCTCGATGGGGAGCGGCGCGGAGCTGAGCGGCTGCAGGTAGTCCGCGTGGAGCATGTGAGCCGCGCGCGCGCTCAGCATTTGGAGAATCCGGACGGGAAGCCGCTTCGCGTGACGCACCGGATCCGCGAGGGGCAGCGAGGCGAGCGCGAGCCGTGGAGCGCGAGCCTGTGCTCGTGAATCGCCGGTTTGACCGGCGGCGGGGCTGCGGTCGGGGTGCGAGGTGCCGGCGGGGCGGCTGCTCTCCGCGGTGGGGGGACTCGGTGTCCGCGCGACTCCAGACGGCGAGGGCGCGTCGCTCATGTGGCGCGAGCGCGTCGTCCGCTTCTCACTTGCAGCGCGCGAGTATCCGCATGGCCAACACTGGCGTCCAAGGATCGGTGGAAAATATCCAAACTTGGTATGAAGGGGATTAAAAAAAAAAAACAAAAAAAAAAAACAGCGAAACGCGTCTCTATGGAAACGATACACCCCCGCGCGCGAGTGGTATCAACTCCACAAAAAAAAAAAAAAAAGCAAGCACACCTGGGTATACCTATTTAAATACAAAAACACACACCTGTGTACTGCATATTAATCAATCAATCGGCACCAAAAAGACACACACACAAAAAAAAACAGAAACAATGTGGATCCTTTAAACTGAGGAGAAAAACGACATCGAAGAAAATCCCGGTGTGCGTCCGGTCCCGTGCTCGCGTGCGTCCGTCCGTCCGTCCGTCCGCGCTCGCGCCGTCCTCGCCACTGTCTCTGTGCGTGCCGCGCTCGCGCTGCTCTCACCGAGCTCTGATCTGGAGCGGCGCTTCAAAGCTACCAGCCGCCGGCCAATCACAGACAGAGTAGGAGGAGCCTGTGGTGAAGGGGGGCGGGACAACCTCGCCCACGCTCCTCCCACTCTCCCGGATTCACTGTAAGCTAGAGGAGGTGTGTGTGTGGGTGGATTAGCATGACCCAAATACTCCACAGAAATGGAGCTAAATGTATAAAAGCAGTAGTGAAGTGTGAAAACAAATGTGACCAAACTGTCAGGAATGTCAACATTTTCCTCAGAAGTGTTGTTAGATTTTTTTTTCTTTAAATATATAAGGCTCTGTATTACCAAAAATTACTCTGTAGTTACACTTAGCATCAACCTCTGACTGAATTTTCACTTCCTCCAAACTAAAACATGTCAACATTGAGTCACAACTCAAAAAAAAAAAAAAAAAAAAAAAAAAAAAAAACACTTCTTCCAGCTCAAGTCTGTTCAATTTACAAAGAAACTATTCATACGTGTAAATATTATCATTTCAGCTGTAAATGAATCTGTTAGAGGTGTTTAATGATCCAAATTACAGATCATCAGATCATTAAAACAAACACAAAGAGAACATATTTATCTCTACAGACTTCTTAATTCTTTAGATCAGATCAGTCCATCAGTTAAAGGAGACACTCTTCTTCATTTAAAGAGATTTATTTTTCAAAAAATTAGAAATAGCACGTTTTATCTAGAAAATTTTTCATTACAAAAATTAGAAAGATCAGATCAGTCAGTTAGAGGAGACGCTCTTCTTCCGTTAAAATATGCTTTTAAAAAAATCACTTCTTCATTTAAAAGACACACATTTTGTTTTCAAAAATTAAAAAGAAGTTTCTTGTTCATTTAACACGTGCTTTCTTTTTCAAAAATTAGAAATAAGCTTCTTTTTTTTTTTTTAAAAGAGAAAGATCCCAATCAGTTAGTCAGTTAGAGGAGACTCTCTTTTGAAGTAACACATTTTTTTGTTTTTGTTTTTCAAAAAATTAGAAAGATAAGATCAGCTAGTCAGTTAGAGGAGACAGTCATCACTTAAAAACTTTTTTATTTAAAAGAACACACTTTTTTTTTTTTTTTCCAAAATATCAGATCAGTCAGTGAATTAAAATGTTTTCCCCTCAAAAGATAGAAATAACACGGGTTTTTTTTTTTTTTAATCAAAAATGTTTGTCAAAAACAAAAGCTTTTTTCAAAAATTAGAAGGTCAGTCAGTCAGTTAGAGGAGACGCTCAGCTCCTTTTAAAACATTATATTTTAACCCAAAAATTTTGAAATAAAAAAAGATTTTGAAATTAAAAAGATCAAATCAGTGAGTCAGTTAGAGGAGTTTCTCTTTTTCATTTAAAACACATTTTTATTTTCAAAAATTAGAAATAATTTTTATAATAAAAAAAATGAGAAAGATCAGGACAGAGTAGTCAAAATTAGAATGAACACACTTTTAAAAATTAAAATTTTTTTTAAAAAAAATTAGAAATAACATACTTTTTGAAATAAAACATGAGAAAGATCAGATCAGTCACAGTCACTCTTCTTCATTCAAAACATGCTTTTTTTTTTCTTCTACACACGATTTCTTGCTCCATTGCAGTTAAAACCGGTGTCCTGCAGGTTAAAGATGCCCAATCGCCTGTTTTTCTAACACCTCTGTTCATTTTTGCATTTCTGATGACACCGAATGATATATTTGACACACAACAACTGCTTGTGTCAAACTGGTGTCGGTTTCCAAAGCTGGAATGTTAATAACTTTATTCCATTACCGCAGGCTGCTTTGCCAACAGAGTAATTTAGCTAACTTAATTATGCAATGAATTGGCTTCATTACTTAAATCCGAGGCCTGGCAGAGCGACTGTTAGAGCAGGCAGGCTGTTATAGTTTAGCGTCTGAATGCCTTTGAAGCTCGAGAGTAATTTATGGCCTATAATTGTTCGGGAGTTTGAACCGCCTGCATTATTTCATCCTTTGTGTGCTCTGGATACACAAAGGCGAGGCTTGTTTACGGGACACTCTGACTATTTTTTTTTTTTTGCCAGACTGGAAGAACAATCCAGGCTAAGAATAGTTCCTAACTAACGAACGAACGAACGAACGAACAAACTGACTGCTCATACCACGCCCTGTTACTTACAGGAGCCTGTCCAAATGATCGACCGTATAAGGCACTGAATACCCATAATGCATTGTGCTATCGTAAAACGACACTGAAATTCCATAGGTGATGAGCAACCACATTGATTGCTGACGGCAAGGCGTTTTAAATGGTGTTTATCCCACGACGCTGTTGAGTTCTGACCGGTTCGGCTATCTTTATCGTTTCCATAGTAACAATCTGTATGTATGACGGATGCGCCACATAGTCCAAAACTAATAATAAACAGATTTTTAAAACCCGTGTTGTTGTTTCACAAAGAACATTTTTAATTATGGTGACGATTTCTGTAAGGAGACGTCTATATAACATTGATGGAAGGAGTCTCCAGTGTCAGCGCTTTGTAACAGTCAGAGATAAAGCTGTAACTTTAAGTTTTCCGACAGGATTTTATGGTTTCTCGGTAACACGACAAGCTGTTAATAAGACAGAAACGTGGGCGTAGGGACACACGGAAGGGAGTTTACGCCGAGCCTATACGGACAGTTTTGCAAAATAAATGCCCTCAACACTGAGAACAACACTGTCCTTCATTTTAATGTGTTATTTAAATATGAACAGTATGTACATGAATGTTTGCTAATCACCCACCACATGCACATGTAAATTAGCGGCTATAAACACACACACACACACACACACACACACACACACACAAACCACACCATATGTATGTGTATTCTAGCAGCCGCTTGAGGGACTGAATTGAAAAATTCAATAAAATAACTTTAAAATTACAAGGTTTAAGGGAGCTAGCCATTTAGAATCTAGCTAGCTAGCTAGCTATAACTTTACAGCTAGCAAGCTAAAAAAAAAAAAAAAAAAAAACGCACCGGTTTAGCTCCAGAACTAAATTTACAGTACTAAAGTACTGGGCGATTTTGTGAGAACTATTTCGCAGTACCATTTAAAGGGTTGCATTCGCACCGACAGTGGGCACCAGGAAGTGACGTAAGCCGGTCGACAGCGACGTCATTTGTGCGCGGCGTTCAACAACAGAAACAAAGAAGAACGACGTAAACAACCGGAGGATGGAGGACGCTGTGATCGGAGCTGTGTTGCACTTCAGCGTCCGTCCATCTATCGCTGTTCTCCATACTTGCGAAATAAGTCGACACTACAGTATGTTTACACGGCGTTTTAAATCATGGCGGGTGACGGCGTTTTCGTACGCGTTTGGCCAATCAACGTCTACTTACGTCACGGATAGTACTAGTTGTGCTGGTTAGACCCTGCTCCGGAGTAGGAGCTAATTTGGTTCTCGAAAAAGGCAGTCCGGTACTAAAATCGCACCCAGTTCCGGAGGTGCGAAAACGCCAAAAAGTGGGTAGTTCCACATTTAGTTCGGGTACTATGAAAAGGTTCCCGCGGTGCGAAAGGCCCTAAAGCTAGCTAGGATAATGTCTTTAGATGAGAAAACACAAGATTAATGTTTAATTTTATCCCTTTGAAAAGTAAACAACAAATCATAACATTTTAACATTTTATCATAACGTTTTCTAAGCAACTTCTAAGCTAGCTAGCTACTTACACAACACCCATAACTCCTTTTCCTTTCCTAGCCAGATAACGCAAACACACCTAAAATGGGCAGAATGTATATCTAAAAATGTATTTATTAAAATTAATAGTGAAAACTTTTTGAAAAATAAGATGTTAAATTCTAAAATCTTAACTGTTATATCATTAATGTTAAAGAGGATAATAATATCAAATCATACCTCACACATATACGGTAGAATTAATGGGAAAGGAGATGTGAAAATTGTTGTTTTTTGGTCATTTGTTGTAGTAAAGTTAACTTTTAATAATATATCTAGCTAACTTGGGCTAGCAAAATCAAGATGAATCTTTTTTTAATATTCTTCAATAACGTTATTTGTTACAAATGATTTGTTATGGTTTTCCTCCAAAGTTAGTAATCTAGCTAGCTTTGTTTTGTTATTAATAAATTATCTAATTTATATTTAACTTATCTAATAAATATTAGTTACTAGCTAACTTTGACTAATATAGCTAGCTACCAAAATGGAATTAGTAGGAGAATTTTTCTTATAATTTTATAATTAAAAAAATTCTTTTTTTATAATCTTGTGAATGTAGCACAGAATTGGGCATTTGTCACAAACGATTTGCTGCACTTCACACAATGTTAGCTGTTCTATATCGTTTTTATATCGTTCATCATTGTGCGAAATGTTTCTCGATCTACCAAACAGCAGTGACAGTTTTTCGGTACACTGTAAACCCTAATGTTGTCTTTACTTAAACAGTCACCCAATCATGACTAAACATTACTTCAAATGTTGCGTTTTGTTTCCATAAATATAAATTTGTTTAACTTATTTACCTCGATATACGTAAACTTAAGATTTCAAGTGTTATGACCTAAAAAAAAAAAATCATGATTCATTAAAATACCTCACTCTGGTTTTTCTTTGATGTGATTGGCCGGAGGAGTTCTGCCTTGCAACAAGAGAACTAACGCTCTGATTGGTAGATAATTGCAAAGAAATAGTAATTGTCATGCAGAGGATGTTTTGTACATAATGTTACGTTTTGCTAAAAAGCGTTAATTTCCGCTATTTATGGAGACTTTTGGGACACGCTGTATTCAAGTACGTTTGAAATGAACACGAAGTTAAGAGAAATTCATTTTCTCAGTGGTGGACTAGCGGCTAGCATGCGGCGGTCTCAGCGCCACGGCCTGGGTTCGAATCATGGTCCGTAAAAGATCAAATACGCTACATGAGCACTAAGTTAAGTGAACTTAACAATTTAAGTACAGTCTACATGAGCACCGAGTTACACGAACTTTGATATACAGGTTTTGGGAGACTCCATTACTCGATTAAATTGAGGGAACGAGTTTACTCAGTCAGCTTGTCAGGGTTTTCAGTGTAGCTTTACCTCCATGACTGCAACATCAATCACAGTGTTAGAGTAGATTTTTGTCTTGTTTCTCTGGTTTGTTTTCATTATCTGAGGCGATAAACTGAAACCTGTCGCCATCTGTGCGCTTGTTTCTTCACGGCCTGGATTTGCCTTCTGACGCGGCTTTGCATACGTTTTGCATTGTCGGACCTGCAGCCGTGAAAAGCGTGTGTAGAGGAGAGCGCTGCTTTGCATACTGAGAACAAAACAGGACATTGACCAAAATGCGAGCAACAGCAAATGTTTAAAAAAAAAAAAAAAAAACGTAGGCACGCAAATCATGCGAGAAATCAGGGACCATGTGTAGCCACAATGCCAGCGTCGTAAAAGAAACAAAAACAAATTAGGATGTAAATGAAAGGGGGAAAAAAAAAAAAGTTAATTTTAGTTTTGCACACCGACACATTTCTTGAACAGATCTAGAACAATAAAAAAAAAAATTTATGATATATATATTATAGAGTAGCTGTATATACTTTAAACTTCGTACTTTGAAGTGTTGATAAAATCAAGTATATAATAAATATATTATTTGTAGAAAGATAAATTTTATTAGACAGTCACAAACTTGATCATACGACATCACCACTAGCATAAACACTTTACCGTTTAATCCTATAATGCGGTAGAAATATTAGCTATGTTCGCTAGCTTCCTAAATGCAGCACTACGCTAACATTAGCTAGCATATTACTTAATCTTTCCAGCAGTAGGTCTTTGATGGTGGTAGATATCCATGATTGCTAGCTAGCCAGATCAATATCATCATGTAATTTAAAAACTACATGGTAACTACTATAGGCTAACATTGATAATGTGGTAACTTTGCTAGCATGTTGTGCTAGAATATAATATAATGTAGCATAATTGGTGAAAAGGTACAGAAACCTTATATTATGACATCACCACTAGCCTTTCTTTTCACTTTTTCTGGCTCGGCGTACTGTTTAGCACAAAAATGAGCTAAGCTAGCTATTTACCTAAAGCACTGTGGCACTGTGCTGACTTTAACCAGCTTACTACTTAGCTTAGCTACTGCTGTGTTTACTACAAAGCTAGCTAGAAAAAAGTGAGTAAGATTGATAGCAAACTAGCTAATCTTATTTAAGCTACTTAAAATTAGCCAAGTATGTTAGGTAAGTTAGTGTTAGGTGATGAATTATCAACAATTTCCCTCAGGGATCAATAAAGTACTCTATCTATCTATCTATCTATCTATCTATCTATCTATCTATCTATCTATCTATCAACAGAAAACAATTATGAAAACGCATTTACAAGACTTTTTCATAATAAAATATATACAAGCTAAGTTTTGTCTAATAACAAAGTTATTTAGCATCTACAGTATAAACTGTTTTATGTCAGAAAGGAGGAGAAATTACACCTGGTATGAAAATAGACGTGAATGTTGACCTGTAATTATTGTTTTCAGTCAGTTACAAAAGTCCCGAAACCTGCCATGTGCTCACAAAACATCATCTTTGATTTATGGCGGAATTGCTGGCGCTACTGAGATCACGTGATCACGCATGTGGCCCAGCCTGCCGCTCCTCAGGAATCCGAGCGATTGCAGCAGAGCAGCAGAACCTTATTTGAAGAGATTGGTGTGGAAAAAAGGATCTTTAGAGCTGGTCTGCGGTAAAACCAAAGCACACCTGCGGAGACGGATGAAAGCCGATGCTTGCCTGGCTCGGCGTAATAAAAATGACAATAAGACAGAAAGCTTGAACTGTTGACCCGGGGAGAGGCGGAGCCCGCAGGCTGGCGTGTTTTTTTTTTTTCGCTTTGTGTAGCATAACAGTGTGACATTTTTGTGTTGTATTCAAGACTGTATGCTTAGAGTTAGTCTAGTCAAGGGTTTGGACTTGTCAACATCCTGTCGTTTTAAAGGCAACAAAAAAAAGCACACACAAACACACAGACATGGACACACCCTGAAACACTCCCTCTGACAAGCTGACAGATGATCAAAGGCAGGTGAAGTGCCACAGGTATTATTACAGCTTCTTTTTCTGGATAATTAATGATCCCCAGCGTGAGGAATCAGCGACGGTAATCTGTTACAGGGCTTAAACTGTCACGCTGTGGTTGATCGAGGTGTGAAGGTCTCGTGAAGAGGGAAATAAACTGTGCACTTTGTTACTGCCTTCACGCTGTACGAATTTCGGCCTTGTTTTGTCGTTGCATATCTTCTTCTTCTTCTTCTTTCGGCTTTTCCCTTCAGGGAAAAGCCACAGCGAATCATCACTCTCCACCTCTCCCTATCTTCTGCATCCTCAACACTTGCACCCACTAGCTTCATATCCTCATTTATTACCTCCATATACCTCCTCTTTGGCTTCCTCTTCGCCTCCTGCCTGGCAGCTCCATGTCCAACATTCTCCTACCAATATACTCCCTCTCCCTCCTCTGAACGTGTCCAAACCATCTTAATCTGGCCTCCCTGACTTTGTCCCCCAAGCGTCCAACATGAGCTGTCCCTCTGATGTACTCGTTCCTAATCCTGTCCAACCTCGTCACTCCCAAAGAGAACCTTTGGGATCGTGCGAATCGTCAGTTTTGTCGGTGCATATAAAAATACAGTTCATCGTAAAATTATTATTATTATTATATAGTGACATTCAGTGCCACCGCAACCAAAGATGGACGACAACAAAAGTTCTGGCAGTGTTTAAATGTTACGTTTAATCGTAGCGCTGCTGCAACGTTCGTTTAAAACCCACCAATCGGAGGACGGCAAACTCACAGGACAGCTACGAATACAGTAGCGATGATTGCGAAACGTGAACGAAACACGCTAATGGACAGAAAGAAATCTCCTTATTACCCTTGAGGAGCGTCTGTTTATGTGACACGGTTTTCTGCGTGGTGCTGATTGATGACGTAAACCACACGGAACGTAGCGATTTTCTTTCGTCGGAGGTCTAGCTTCATCGTGTATCACACAGTCTGTTAGAGAATCCCAGTACAGTGATCTTAAAAGATGGTGGAAATCGCAGCGTCTAAAACCCAGGCTGAGTCAGTTTTGTGAAAGAGAAAAGCGCGGATTACGGAAAGTCCGCTTCAGTCAACACTCCCGCTGTTTGGCTTGTCGTTATTAACGCCAAGCATCACTCTTCACGCAGGGCGGCTCTTCAGCATGCAGTGTGTAAACGCATAAAGCCTCAGCGGAAAGTGATCTGATCTGTCGTCTCACGCTACGCAAACACACACTTCGCATCACCACTGCGGGATCTACTTGTCAGCGGACGTATTACCTCAGCCATTGTTGTGATTTTTCATGTCAAGCTTTAACACGCAACGTAATCCTTCCTACCCCGTCTCCGAAGCGTGTGAACGGGTTTCTGTTTGAGCGGCAAAAAAAAATCATAGCAATGATGATTCATGTGATAAACTGTTTGTTTGTTTTTTTTCTCCAAGTGCCAGATATTACATTTAGGTCAGTAAAACCTGTTCCGGATGCTGCTGCTGTAGAAATGTTTGGTTCTAGCGACATTCTTTTAAAAACCTGAACTTCTGCGGAAATTTGTAAGAATCTTTAACAGCTCATTGCTTTTCATATGAACTGATTTGTGCGAACTGTTAAGCGTTTTTATGTTTTTATGCTTATGAACATTTTTACAACATGTACTGCGGTGGTTTTTCCACCGTAGAATGTGTTAACGCTTTAATAATGTTAGTTTTTCGCTAACTGTTGACGTTTGAACGTTGCAAACTATTACTACATCACTTTTTTTAAATTCAGAAATTCCTTTCAAACCCCTAGATTTATCTGTTTTTTCTTTTTTTTAAAATTGTATTTATTTAACTAACTACTTAACTTGATACTAAGCTAACAATTTAGCTTAGCAAAGTTTTCAGGAAGTTCTAGCAAAGTTTCTTTAAACCTGATTTTATGCAAAATCTGTAAGAATTTCAAC
>CM040998.1:17547411-17572411 GCA_022985145.1 Pangasius djambal
TTTTTTTTTTTTTTTTTTTTTTTTTTTTTTTTTTTTTTTTAAATGTAGTAATATTAGGTAATTAACTAAGTAACTTGCTATGCAATTTTAGGTTAGAGAAAGTTTTTAGAGAAAGTTTTCCAAATTTAAAAAAAAAAATCTTTTAAAATTGTAATAATTTTTTTAAGAAGAATAATTTTGTAAGAATTTGTACAAATCATTTGCTTTCATACAGATTGATTGGTGCAAATTGTTTCCAATTTAAGCCTTAATTTTTTATGTAAAATTTAAATTAAAAATCTGTTTTAATTTAATTACCTAGCTTGGTTAGTCGGTAGTAAAGTTAAGTAATAAAGTTACGAAAGTCAAACATTTTGCTGCAACATTTTCTACGGTTTAAATATTTGAACCGATATTAAATCATGTTTTCAAAGTACATTGTGGACATTTTGCAAAGTTGTAAATGTAACATTCTGATAATAAATCCTCTGTTAGCTAGTTAACTAGCTATTCACTAACCATGCTAGCTTGCGAAATAGCTAGCATGCTAAATGCTGAGCTGGTGAGCTGACAAGTGAGGTCAGAGATGGGGGGAGAGATGGAAGTAAGAAAGTAAGAAAGGAGTTCTAAAAGCACCCCAGAGAAGAAGAAGAAGAAGAAGGAAGAAGAGGAGGAGGACCAGAAGAAGGAGGAATAGAAAATAAATGTAAAAAAAAGAAAAAGAATAAGAGAAAGAATAGAAGGGAGGGGTGGAAGAATAGAAGAACAGCTCCTTTCATGTCTGGCCTTGAAGTGGGCTCCTAACAGCTGGTTTGGCCTCCACATGACTGATGGCCACTTCCTGTCAAAGATATTTAAAGAGCCAGCGTCTTGTTTAAAAAAAGAGGACAGGTCCCTTTAAGGCCGGAGGTGTTTTGCTAATGCGTGGTGGTATCACAGCCCATCGCTTTTAACAATACAGTAGCCAAACAAAAGGTTGAAAGGAACACCTACACATCCGGAGACAAGAGCTCGCTTTCTGCTCTGATCCTGCGAGTCACAATAAACAGTGTAGCTCACGGCAGGAGCTCACTACCCTCGGGGCAGTTAGAGGGGGGCAGAAACACGGTGGAGGGTTTTACAGGCCTGGGTGGAAGAACCTACAGAGAAATGCTTAAAAAAAAAAAAAAAAGTATAAAACTTTTAAAGTGAATTCTTAGAAAAAAAGATGTCACCTCAGATAACGAACTGCCTGACTGGCCTCCACTCCTCCACTGCTCACATTTTCAGGTCGATAGAAAGTTTTGCGAATGTTACAGATGTAGGAATTTTTCGTTCCCAAACCGCAGAATCTGTCAAGTTTTGAGGATAGAAACTTTTTTTTTTTTTAAACCTAATGATTTTTCATGTCATGCTCTCACACAGAACATAATCCATCCTGTTTCTGGAACATTTTGACGTTTGTGGCCAGGTTTCCATTTGGACAGCAAAGCAGTCATAGACATGAGGATTCTTGTGAATCCTGAATCTTTTTTTTTTGCAAAATAAGTTGCGACACAGCTAGCAGGTTTTTTTCTTTTAATTTTTAGTTCCCAAACTGCTGAATCTGTCAAGTTTTCATGATGTGCTAACAACGTTTTTTAACTTAAATTTATAAGAATCTGTTTTATACGAATTGATATGAATTGTTGACAATTTAATCGTTATCTCTTTTTTTGTGTAATGCTTATAAGTGTTCTCACAACGTCGCTGCTTTTTAATAATGTTAAACTCTAACTAACTGGGAACGGTTTAACGTTACAAATTACTACGTAACTTTTCAGAACGTTGTGTAAGTTTTAATGTTCTGATAACATTCTCCGTTAGCTAGGTAACTAGCTATTTACTTACCTATCAGCTATAAACATTCACTCCACTCTTGAAGTTACTAAGACAAAAAAAAAAAAAAAGCAAAGCGTAAACTCCTCTGAAAACTTACGACTTTCCCGCTGACACTGGAGACTCCTTCCTTAAATGTTAACTAAACTTAGCTTATCTCCTTCATCTGCCATACGAGTCCCTGTGAATGAGCTGTTACTATAGAAACGATAACGTATTAGAACAAGCGCATTAATAAAAAAAAAAAATATATATATATATATATATATATATATATATATATATATATATATATATATATATATATATATATATATAAAATCAACACCTTTTGACCAATCAGAATCCAGAATTCAACATCACTGTGGTATAGTAACAGCTTTCCTTAGTGCCTTAGTTCATATAACACGTATCTCCATTTTGGATTCGGTGAAGAATGTAGCTGGAGAGATGATATAAACCAGTTCCTGTTAGCCAACAAGCCCGAGACCTACGTCTGGTATCTTTTGTTGTTGTTTTTTTTTTTTTTTTAAAAATATATTTTAATGCGATTGTTATTTGCACGAGCGTGCTTGGCCCGAGCCCCGGCTGTAACGTGACGGCGCTGTGGGCCGAGAGTAGACCTGCCGGTCGTGATTTAAAGCGCAAGAAAGAGATTAAAGAAGAGAGACAGAGAGAAGGAATTGTAAGAAGATCTGAGTGGGAGAGGCAGCGCATGCAGATCACTCATATTTAATTAGGTGCGTCTGAAGGATGAGGTGCGTGTGGCGTGGAGCGTCCAGAGGCCAGAGGCGGGGCTGAGTCGTCTCCAGAAATAAGAAGAGTTTGAAGGAAGAGGAACGCGACAGGTTTATGGAGTGTGAGTGACATGCTCGAGCAGGCCTGAGGGATGAGGAAAAGCAGAGCTCGCATTCACTCTGCAGTTCTTCACAAAAAGCCTAGCGGAGAAACTCGGGATCAAGTAATAAAGAGAGGCACGACTTCACGGACCGCGAGACACGGAATGTGTGTGTGTGTGTGTGTGCGTGTGTGTGTGTGTGTGTGTGTGTGTGTGTGAAAGAGTCGTGTTATAGCAAAACCAGCTGCAATAAAAAGTATGGAAACTAACAGACAGGAAAAACAGACATTTCAAAGAAAGCTACATGACAGACGATTAGTTTGATAAAGTGATGCTGTTTTTACTAAAAGATTCCACGTGAACAGCCAACACGACACATAGCTCGATATTTCCTGACAGCTCAGCGCTCGTGACTTGTTAGCGGTCGATGCTAAGTGTAATTAGTGGTTCTGAGTCACACATCTGAGGGAAATGTTGGTATTATCAATGATTCTATCACATCTCAGCTGCCAGTTCCAGCAAATTTTGGTTCTTTGATGGTAAAACCAACAGTCTCCGCTTTATATATATATATATATTTATACATACATATATAATGTGTTACTTTCTTCTCTGTAACACTAAACCTTTCTCTTTTCTACTGACACACAAAAGCAGAAGACATCAGATAAACATCTTAAGACAAAGACCTTTTTTTTATTGCATGTGTGAATAAATGTACACGGATAAAACGTCGAATGAAATCTGATCGGAGGATTTACTGGACACCTTTAGGTTCTCGCTCGCAAGAAATTCTTAAAGGATGTAACGATGGAGTGTGTGTGTGTGCGTGCGTGTGTGTGTGTGCGTGTGTGTGTGTGGGTGGGTGTGGGTGTGTCTGTCACACAGGTTGTGACTCATCAAAAATAATCAGCACTGAGCGTCTCGAGACGCGTGTAATGGGCCGATGAGACGGTAAATATTTGCGTGTGGATGTGACAGAGTGAAGATTAAGACATCAAGGGAGCATTTCCGTAAAACTAATTCACAAGACTAAGAGTGAATTTCCAAAGGTTGGCGTAGCGGATTAATCAGCGTCTTGGGAAACAGAGACTGCACAGATCGGTACTTTCTACAGGCTTAAAGAGCTGTTTCATGAGTTTAGTATTAAAGCCGTGTTCAGATTAACCTGTCTGTGTGCTTTCTCTCTTTCTGGCATGCCTTGAAGTTAATGAGGGAATTTTATTTAGGCCATAAATGCCTCATATGCACACACACACACACACACAAACACACACACACACAAGCAGACTCGTGAACTTAAACGCACTGCTCCAGCTGAAACAAAAGCAGCCATTGTCCTCCACATGGTGAAGTTATCAGCGGTCGAGTGAGGAAAAACACACTCCCCAAAACACACACACGTCCTGATCTGAGCGCGTAGGCCGCAAATCAGGTCACAGCACGCTGTAGAAAAAAAACAAAAAGCGCAAAAATCCAATCAGAGAAGGTGTTTGGCGTTTCTTCAAATACGACACGACCCATTTCAGGAGTAACACATCAGGCCAACAAAACATCCATGTTCTTTGCACTTTTTCTTCTTGTTTTGGTCTGTAAAATGAAACACACACACACACACACACACACACGCCCAACTTGCATATGAGAGAAACTAAGAGTTTAACATATGAAATACTTTTGCATTCATTTCTGTTCTGAAGTTCGATCAGGACAAAAGAAAAGGATGTATGTGAGATTTGTTTCTTCGGCATTATTTGCTAGTTTATTATTTAGCCGCGGATGGAACTAGCCTGGACTAGCGGCAGCTCTTTTTGGTGCTGAGTTACTAGCTACCTAGACAGACAGCTGACTAAAGCTAACTAGCAAGTTAGTCATGAAAGCTAGCTACATAAATTAATTGTTAATTTTAACCGGAGAATATCTTCTGGCAATCGATGAACACCGATATGACTGGACAAGCAATTTGTAAAGCGTTCGCCGTGTTTGCTGTAACGTTCTTGGAACTCCATTAGGATGAACAGAATTAAGGGATTGTTTACACAGAGAATGAGGCAGTCAATGCCATCCTTATATCTGGACAAATTTAGAAACCGTCAGGTAAATGTCTTCTCACTGGGAGTGTGCTAATGCTGCCCAAAAAAACTCCGCTCACCTAGCTAACGCCTTATCCAAAAAGGCAGCACCGGGGGACTGAGGTAGCGATGATGTTTTTGACGTTTCTACAATAGCTAGCCTATATTAACTGTTAAATATTACAATATATTACATAACCGATTATCGGCACATACGTCATTTGCAGCTTCAGCCCAAACCCTAACAGCTCACCAGCTGAGTTTCCTCTCAGCTCATAAAAGTGCTGTTAAAAAAGACCAGATGTTTTCATTACCTCACTTCAACTGTCTGGAGTCACACTAACCAGCATCATCGCACTCCACTGCACCAGTCCGCTTCGACTTTGTAGAAAATTAGAGGACAAAAATCAGAAAGACGAATAAATAAGCAGCGAAGGTTATTTCAAATTCGTGAGACATGATCCAAAGGCGGCCGGTGACGTGCTGGACAACATAAACGACTAGACTGTAAATACAAAAAGTCTTAGGATCAGGATCAGAAGATGATTATTTTCCTATAACGGCATGTCCACAAGTGTTTTATTCCCCTAATACACACAGCAATTTGTCAAAACTAACATTTTTTTTATTTATTAAAGACAAAAATTTATAGTTTAGAGTTTCGGTTTATCGTTAAATAGTCAGTTCCTGTTCTCACTTACGTTATAGCAGCTACTCTAAACACTCGTTCCCTCGCCAGCCTCTCTTTTTAACATCATTAAGAAAAAAAAAACACACAAAAGACGTCAGAAAACTTACACCTTTACCGCTGACACTGGAGACTCCTTCCATAAATGTTAAATAAGTCTCAAAATCCTGAATCAACTGGTTCTTCAATAGTCAACTTTGCGCTTTCTGTGTAAATAAAGTTGAGTATGAAAGCGTGGATAATTATGAGTTTTGTATTTTATAACGAAGGAGGCAACAGCAGTGGAAGTTTTCACTGCAGATTTTTTAGTCTTGCATGATAGAATTGATGTAAAGTCAGGAAGACTTTGAGCTTATTTAAGTAAAACAAGCATTTCATAACTGAATAGTAGTTTTCAAACACGAACCTCCTGCGATCACGGACAGAAAACTATCCTCGGCAAATGGCTTTTCTTCCCAGACTGCGCATGATCGTTGACCTGTGCAGATTCTCCAATAAGCCACGCCTAGGCCACGCCTCCCTGATGAAGAAACATCTGTTACGCTGTCCTGAAACCTCTGGAAGTAAGTGCGTGCTGTCAGAGCTGCTGAATCAACACCTCGTGACCAATCAGAATCCAGAAATCAACAGCGCTGTGGTGTAAGAAAAAGCAATCGAATGTTGACGACATTTAACGTTCAGTTAAATGCTCAGTTAAATGCTATTATAACATGGTGGATAATTTTGGGACATGATGTGAATGTACATTTGTTTTTGTTTTGTTTTTTTTGCACCAAGCTACTAAAACATGACTAATAAAACAGGGCTTAGCTGTTTTTTGTGCATTCTGCGCTAACATATCAGACAAATGAAACTGTTTCTCACCGACTCGGTTTCTGTAAATCTCCTGCTGTTGTCTGTAAACTGCACAGTTGGAGATTTTGCTGCTCTAACACACTGTCTAAACCTGATGAGATTCTTCCCTGGTGGTCTCCGTAAACAGCTAAAGCACTTCTGGGAATATAAAGCGTTGCACAATTGAATTTCGCAGATCTTATGGTGTAGAAATCGAACCGATTCGCCACAAAGCCAACCTTAGCAGAACATTTTCTGAATGTTTCGAGGACATTCAATCTGTAGAGGTTTTAGGTCTGTAATCTTTATAAACATTCCTACAATTGGTGCGCTCCGATTGGAAAGCAACGTCCTGGGCAATGTCAACAGCCGAAGGAGCGTCGTCTACAAATGTGAGTAAAATGCTTTGGGGGTTTTTTTTGGTTTTTTTTGGAACGTCAATTAAAATTTTCCTCCTGATTTTTAAAAGATATAGCAGTAATTTCTAACAGAAGTTGGTCTGTTGGTAAAATTAACAAGCTAACGCAACCTCAGTGTATGTAGCTAGCTTATGTGTCTAAGTAATAACTAGCTAGCTAGCTGATATTCACTGCACACTGAATCAGGTACTCTGTAATTTTAGCGTTCTTGCATTTTAAATGGTTTATGACTATGCTGTAGCTTGAAAGACGTCTAATTTTTTATGTTTTCAGGAAAGTAGTAGTTTCATAACAATGCAGAAACGTTCATTAATCTTTCGAATAAGTGACTAATATGTTCGAATAAGTTAGCGAGGATCGTTCAAGCTACTTTAAAGCTTTATTCTGAAGGGTCCAATTATGTACCTTAAATCATTTTTGAAGGTACACTATATATATATATATATATGCATTTTCCAGGTGACAGAAACATATTAAAAGTAGAATTGTGTACACTATTGAAAATAGCTACAAATGCAAATGATGTACTTGTTCTGAGTATTTTGTTGATTTGCTAATTTATTCAGCTAACATTCTCAGTTATTCAAATGTTCGGTTTTACATTTTAAATATTTCTAAATCTAAAAAAGTTTTCTCTTTTTTTTTTTTTACTACAACAACAGGATCGTTCGGTTTCTGCCAAGTTTGAAATGGATCAAAGTTACAGTCGTAAATCATTGATTATTATCGAAAAAAGGACAAACAACTGGTGTGAAAAAAATCATTCATGTTTATAAACTGATGCGTGAATAATTTCACAGGCTAGCAAGATGATTTGCCCGTAACTCTGACACTTTTTTCAAATATTCCTTCTCTACATCATCATCATCATCATCATCATTCACGACTACCAAAGATTCTGAACAAAGTTGGTCACGTATCAGTCGGAGGCTACTAAGTCTTGTCGTATCGTATCATAACAGATTCAGTGGTATAGTCCAAACACTGCCTTATTAATAAAAATCATATTGTGTAGAAGCCTGAGGTTTACACTCATAATAAACACATCATCAATCAAGTTACGAAATCCTAATTACGAGTTCCCTGATGAGGGAAATGATATGTTTAATTTTTTTCCACCATAGCACTAATTCATCATAAAGATATAACCTTTTAGCCCTGCCACCTTTAGCAACATAAAGGTGCTCAATTAAAAGCCAATCAGCTGCCATCATTCTTGTCACTTCCAACAAAAGATTATTACGCTGATCCACCCAGCTCATTAATCTCCCAGCGAGCGGCGGCTGCAGAGGGGTCGCGATGGACAAACGCAAAACACGGGGTGGAATCCTGAGATACCATTTCCATCCGCTGACATCCATTCAAACCGTCAAACTATAACTATTTGGTTCTAAATACGATAAATTGCCCAAGAACTCTAAAAACAATGTCAAGAATGTCACTTACAGATTGCTTTATTATATTAATTTGGGAGAGATGTTCATCTAAAGCAGCTTACAGCTTACGAAATGCAACTTCCTGGTTTATGGCACAATGTACAGACGTCCCGTTTCTAAATGCAGGTTTCATTCGTCACAGAATGATTCAAACTTTCATTAAAAACATTGGTCATTTCCAGGATCCAGTTAAAAAAAAGTGCTAAAGGGGAATTACCAGAGTTACAGAGGTGACATTTGAGCTAGTATTGACTTGCAAAGTGACTCACACCCACTACAAGCTTATCTCAATTTCAGGAAGAATCCAGAACAATATTCAAAAGTAAGATAAATATTTATGTGTTATGTGGTAGATACAGTATATGAAGTTGAAGTTCATCAGTGTTACAGTGGTGACATCTCTGGACTTTTGAAAAGATCTTTCCAGAAAACATTATAGACAAATGAAAAAATGGACACAAATGTGTAGACCTTACTGAGAACATTTGATCGTTGATGTTTTGGCTTTACGGATGTAACGTGTCTGAAAGTGATTTTCTACACAGACTATAGAAATCACAAAAGCTGTGAGTTTAATGTTGTTTGAAAAGACTGAAATAGGAATTAGGAATAAACTCCTGTCCCAGCCTTACTGATGACATTTGATGTACAAATGATACTTAAAAGACATTAAAACTCTAACCAAAGCAGTTAAGTGAAGACCTAATGGGAAAAGTGTTGTATTTTTTATGGTAAATTTGACTTTTGTGTGGACCTGCACACAATATTTGTCATGAAAGGTGCTAAAAGTTTTGTGGTTCTTATCGAAATTAAGCGTTTTACAATATGAGGCCCTTAAAGGATTTTTACAGGAGTGGCTCGAACGAAATTGTGCAGGTGAAATCTGAAATTTAAAAAGAAAAATGCTCAAAAGATCTTCTATGATATAGGGTTTACAGAACCCCTAAAAATCTAAATGAAATTTATAGATTAACTGGTTTGACAATCTGATGACCCTCTAAAAACCTACCAGGAACCTGAATGGTCTGCCATCAAGAAAATCTGAAGAACACCTAGAACATCTACCAGGAACTTAAGGATTCTTTGGTGAAAAATATAAAAATCAGCTGAAGTCTTCCAGAAGCTGATGGGTTGCTAATGAGAAAGTGTGTAGGAACATTGAAATGTTGGTGAAGCAGCAAGAATGTTTTTTTCTGATAAGACAGAGAAAGAAAAGAATCTTTAAAAGATCTTCCAGGAACTTAAAGCGTTTGCAAGTGAGACAATCTGAAAAACTGTTCTTTTTTTTTCCAGTAATTAAGTCGTTTTAGAGAGAAAGCAGAGTCTGCTGCTAAGACAATCTGAAGAATCTCTAGAAAAATCCGCCAGGAACTGGATGTTGTGCTGTTAAGTTAATCAAAGACGCCCTGGAACTTAAGGTTCTGTTGGAAGGACAATCTAAAGAACTTCTGTAAGATCTTCCAGGAACTTAAGGATTCTGCTGTTGAGACAATCCCTAGAGTGGAAAGATCCAAAAGATCTTCCAAGACAATCCAAAGAACCTCTTAAAGATCTTCTATGAACAATCAAAAGAACCTATGAAGAGCTTCCAGGATCTTAAGGTTCTATTGTTCTAACAATCAGAAGAACCTCTGAAACCTCTTATCTTAACCCTTAGGTTCTGCTGGTAAGACAATCAGAAATAAAGGGTTCTGCTTTTGAGATAATCCCTAGAGCAGAAAGATCTGAAAGATCTTCCAGGAACCCCTGGTTCTGCTGGTAAGACAATAAAAAATCTCCCAGGAACCTTAAAGAAACTTAGGAGTTCCCCTAAAAGATCTGGCTAAAGGAAATGGGACACACACACACACACACACACACACACACACACACACACTAAAAGAAGTAACAGTCGATAGCCAGACCATGGAGATCTAATGTAAAGTCATTAGCACTCAGTACGGCCACATCGATCGCTCTCAGATACTTTTGTTTTCAGCTTCATGGACAAGACGGGAAGGACAAAATCACACACTTGTCCTCTCATGTCCAGATTCCACTGCAGTCCCTGGGAAAACCGGAACCCTGCAAAAGGTTATTAGTATTTGACGAGACAGACAGAGAGAGAGAGAGAGAGAGAGAGAGAGAAAGAGAGAGAGAGAGAGAGAGAAAAGTCTGCTTGCACAAAACCTGCCAGAAGGTTACATTGCCTGTGTGTCATAAATTACCCGTGACAGTCCACCAGAACGGGGGCTGCGCTGTAGGGGTGCCGAGAGAGAGAGAGAGAGAGAGAGAGAGAGAGAGAGAGAGAGAGAGAGCAACAGAGAGCAAGAGAGAGAGAGAGATGGAGAGAGAGAGACAGAGAGAGAAGGGGGTGGTGGCAGCTTTCTTCTCGCCCCCGCTTGATGAACGAGCCTCAGAACAAGGCAGAGAATACATCATATCACCTCTAATGGGGCCCCATTTCCCTGGCCATAACTCAGCCGTTTAAAAATAGAGAGGAGCGGGTGAAATATGGCGCCGTATATCGCCCCGGCCTGACACTTTTACGAGTCCTCCCCACACTACGGAGGCACTGATTGCTATTTCAAAAGAAGACCGTCACGTCCTGCGCTGAGCACAACCAGCTGCTGCTGAGGGAGAGCGGAAAATTATGGCCTCTGAGATTTGGGTTATCTTTTCAGAGAGTCGTTCAAGCCGCTGATTTACAGTGTTTGCGCTCAGCGTTATTAAAAACCGAATCTGTGGCCGTGCCATCACTCAGGCGCATGAGGGAAATTCCTCCGTTAGGGGAAAAAGAAAGAGTACACATGGAAAGACAAAAAGGTTAACGCTTATGTGGGCCTTTCTTCTCCTTCTCTCTCACTCCCAGGCTGTATGGGAGAGTGTGTGTGTGTGTGTGTATGTGTGTAGGACAGAACCCATGCCTGAACTCTAAAATCTCTAAAGACAAGACGGCCTTTGGGGATAATGCTGTGTTCGACATAACTCAGAAGCAGGATTTCGGAATTATGCATTTTTGACCTCCGTGCATTTGAGCTACAGAGTGGGAAAAAACATGGACGCCTCCATGTTCGTCTTTTGTTAGCGACAGTCTACGTTAGTGATGTGTGTGATGTACACTTGCGTGTGAACCGTATAATCAGTGTAATAGATTTAACAAGCGAGTACGTCTGTATGTTGATTGAGTTAAATTAAATACCAGTATATGCAGCATTACTCATTCGAAAGTAAAGAAGTGCTATTTTATTTACTGGTGATGGTGGGAGCGGCCATGTTGCTTTGACATCATGTGCAGAACTCAGGGTTGAGGAGACCATCCCAACTTTCCAAGCAGGAATTCTGAGTTGAAGGAGCGAGTTGCAAGCATTAGTCAAATGCAGTAACGTGTGTGTGTGTGTGTGTGTGTGTGTGTGTAAAACAAGTCCATAGCTCAGCTCCAAAGGCTCTAAAGGCACTCCAAAGGCAAAGCAGCCTTCACGGCTAAGCCCACATTTTCTTAACACTTACATGTGCTCGCTCATCGTTTTTGTATTTGTACGCAAGACCGAGTGTCAGAGATTTACATTCAAAAGGTCTAAAGACAACACCTACTTTAGGAAAAAAACCTGTGCATTTTATGAAAATTGCTTCTTTAGGCAACAGGAACCTTTTCCAGGAACTTCAGGTGTGCTTCCACTACAGCAACCCTTTTTAGGAAATCACTAAATCACAAAAGAAACCTTTTTTTAGAAACGCAGGAACTCTTGAAGGAACTGAAGAACCTCAAACATATTTTGACTACAGTAGCTCTTTCAGGAGCTCTTTTAGGAACTTAAAATCTACAGGCACATTTCCACTAGAGGAGCTCTTTCAGGAACTCAAGAACTTCAGGTGTGTGGCCATTGCAGAACTCTTTTCAGGAACATAGCAACATTTTAGGAATATCAGAATTGCAGGTTTTTCAGGAAGTTAGGAACGCTTTTCGGAACTCAGGACCTTTGAGCATATTTCCATCACAGGAGCCTTTTTGTGGCTTGAGAACTGTTGCAAGAATGCAAGTATTTTATGAATTATTGCCATTGCAGGAACCTTTTCAGCATCCCTGTCAGGAACTCATGAACACTTTCAGGAACATCAGGCATGTTTACGTCACAGGAACCGTTTCGGAACCTCAGTAACTCTTTGCATTTCCATTGCAGGAACCTTTTAAGGAACTCTTTTATGATCTTCAGCCATGTTTCTATCGCAGGATCTGTAGGATCCTTTTGTAAGAATGAGATCTGGGTTAAAGATGTAAATTCCAGCTTCTAAAGGGAATCGTTACTCATTTTGTCCATCTTACTAGCACTTCTTCTGCCTTTCTTCTGCACTCTTTAACTTTGTGAGAGTTTTAACCCCACAGAAAAACATGTAAACTTCAACACTCAGCATGTTCAACTCTTTCTCGGTGTTAAACTCAGCCCAGCCCCAGCAGTGTCTCTGTTAGGACACTATTCCTTCTCTTTGTACTCGACGGCAGCAAAGAGAGCGACTCGTAAAGTTATTAGGAGCTATCGCTGACCTTGACTTTTATTAGCCCGGTATTTATGGACCATTTTAACTGTTTTTTTGTGAACTATGTACTATGCCTTTCAGGAACGTCTTCCAAAACCACCCCCTCATCTCCACCCCTAATCCCCCCCCCCCCACCTCCCAGATCAGTCTATTAAACTCCATCCTGGACTCCTGCCACAAGCACATCATTTATCTCAGGGTCGGCCAAGAAGAATTATTGTTGTGTAAATCTCCAAGCCTTTTAGGAGATCAAAGTTCCAAGACATAAATCACATTAGCCCACAAATCCAACAGACACACACATGTGAGGGAGGTTCTTGGGTCATCCTTCTCCTTTTTTCCACCCCACACCCCCACCCCTTCTTTTCCATTTTTTTTTTCTGTTCCAGCTTGTTCCACTGGACACAGATTTCTCCTTGTTGGCCTGTATTCCCAATTTGTGGATCAGTTTCTGCTTTTTAGATCTTTATATGAAATAAATCGATCATACAAACAAAAAAAGGAGATGATTTTCCATTTCCACTTCTCTGATCTAACCTCAGTGAACCTTCAGCAAACTTTTACAGATGGAATCATGTGTTTAGATGAGATAAGACCAATTTGGTCATCAGCTGTGCTTGGTGGAACTCTCACAGGAACCTGCAGGTGCATTTCCACCACAGCAAACTTCTCATATTTTCATCATAGGAACCTTTACAGGAACTTTTTAAGGACCTCAGGATCTATAGGCAGTTTCTGCTCAAAGAACTGAGGAACTCTATCAGTAACTCAGGACCTTCAGGCTTGTTTCCACCACAGGAATCTTTTCCAGAACTCTTAAAGAGATTTAAGAATTTCAGGCTCATTTCCACTGCAGGGACCTTTTCAGGAACTCAGGGCCTACATGCATGTTTCAGTCAGAGGGATCTTTTCAGGAACTCAAGAATTCTTTCAGATGTTCAGTAATTTCAAACATGTTTTCAGGAACTTGGGCACTCTTGCAAGAACTTAAAAATTCAGGCATGCTCCCATCACAGCAACCTTTATAGAAACTCATACATTTATTTTCAGGACCTTCAGGCATTTGTCCATCACAGGAACCCTTTCAGGAACCTAAGATCTTCGGGTGCATTTTCATTGCAAGAATATTTTCATTAACCTTGGAACATTTGTAGGAACTTACGATCTTCAGATGCATTTTCTCCAAAGTTCTAAAGTATAAAAATGTCATAAAAACAAATTACATTTACATTTAGAGATAAATAAAGAAAAAATATAAAATTATAAATGGTAGAAATGCCATAAAACTGGTAATAAGAAATAGAGAAGCATCATATATTATTAACTGGTTAGTAACTGATTAATGACTGATTAGTAACTCAGCCAATAAGAACCCTCCATACTGGTCTCAGCCAGTCAAAACACTCTGTACTGCTCTCGGCCAATCAGAACACACTGAACTATTCTCAGCCAATCAGAACACACTGATCTGCTCTTGGCCAATCAAAAAAACTGTACTGCTCTCAGCCAATCAGAACACACCATACTATTCTCAGCCAATCAGAAAACACTGTACTGCTCTCAGCCAATCAGAACACACCGTACTGCTCTCAGCCAATTAAAACACACTGTACTGCTCTCAGCCAATCAGAACACACCGTACTGCTCTTGGCCAATCAAAACACACTGTACTGCTCTCAGCCAATCAGAACACACTATACTACTCTCAGCCAATCAGAACACATCGTACTATTCTCGGCCAATCAAAAAAACTGTACTGCTCTCAGCCAATCAGAACACACCGTACTGCTCTCAGCCAATCAGAACACATCGTACTGCTCTCAGCCAATCAGAAAACACTGTACTGCTCTCAGCCAATCAGAACACATCGTACTATTCTCGGCCAATCAAAAAAACTGTACTGCTCTCAGCCAATCAGAACACACCGTACTGCTCTCAGCCAATCAGAACACGTCGTACTGCTCTCAGCCAATCAGAACACATCGTACTGCTCTCAGCCAATCAGAACACACAGTACTGCTCTCAGCCAATCAGAACACACAGTACTGCTCTATGTACACGGCCCAGAAGCAGGTCTGAAACACTCCTGCCAGTGCTTCTGAGAGATGCACCACAACGCATTTGCATGAGCTTTGAGTTGTTTTCTGGATCCACATCCATCTTCCTCCATGACAGGAGATTTAGAGGAATAAGAGCATGCAGAAGGAAACATGGCTCCAGGGTGTGCTGGAGTGAAGCCGTGTGACAGCGCTGATGTTCCAGACCTCGTGTCTGCTCACCGATTCTATCAGCTAACAAGCCTGAAGAGAGACAAAATAAAGAGCACGCAGGCTCAGAGATAAACCCAGCAGATTATCGGCTGTTCACCTGCCCGTGTGCGCTGGCGGCTTTCACAACAAACACATCTGCCGGAAAAGGCAACTGACAGCCAGCAGAGAGGCAGAGAGAAGACAGCGACGGGATGGAGGGGAGGGTATATACAGTGAAAGAAAGAAAGAAAGAAAGAAAGAAAGAAAAACAAACAAACAAACAAACAAACAAACAAAAACTGGGGGAAGAGTCGATAAATGAGGAAAAAGCAAGAATGAAAGAAACAAATTCTTTCCCATCCCTTCACTTTTCTTTCTTTCTTTCTTTCTTATTCTTTCTTTCACTCTTCTCCTTCCCTTTTCTTTCTTCATCTTTCTTTCTTTCTTTCTTTCTTTCTTTCTTGTTTTCCTGTTTTCTCCATGACGTCTCAGCTTGAAGAGTAAATACTCTGGAATAATTGCAGCTGCCGAGACGGGGCTGATTTTATTTGTGTGTGTGTGTGTGCGTGTGTGTGTGCGTGTGCGTGCGTGCGTGTGTGTGTGTGCGTGTGTGTGTGTGTGCGTGTGTGTGTGTACACAGAGATGTGTGAAGACTGTCTGGAGAAGCGCTCAGACAGAGTGCTTCAGATCCTAACAGATGATAGCGTTCTTAAGACAAGATAATGTCTGTAAGCGCACTGAAGTCTTACACAAACACACCGTGGATTGGCACAGATGGAACAAAAAACAGCAGTCACGTTTTTTTTTTTCTTTTTTCTTTTCTTTCCTTTCTCAGTTTTATTCCTCCGTAGCCAAGACATGCGGTTATGCTACGCGAAAAACATTTAGCGTGTGATGGTAATGCCGTGTGAATTCAACCTCACAGCTAGCTAAAACGTTTCAAGCAACGAATAAAACACTGCGTGTTGTGCTGTTATAATAAAATAATCAACAGCTAGGTGGTGTGATGAAGCGGCGCTGCTGCCACCACCCGCAAGTGATTATTTTCCTATAACAGCATATCACAAAGCATGTTATTCCTCTCGGTTTATAGTCACATTTAACGTTGTCTCACCTGTTCTCGCTTACGTTATAGCAGCTACAAACAGTCGTTCCCTCACCAGCCTCTCTTTATTCTCTCTCTTGAAGTTAATAAGACAAAAAAAATAAATCTCAGCTTGTCATGTTACCAAAAACCGCAAAAAATGGTTAACTCCTTTGTCCTGAAGATGTCGGAAAACTTAAAGTTACAGCTTTACAAAGCTCTGAAACTGGAGACTCATTCCATAAACTTGAAAAAGAATGTCTCTTTACAGAAAACTTCACCGTATCCACAATTTTTAAAATCCGTTTATGTGAAACGTCCGCCGTACACGTCCCTGTGAACGAGCGGTTACTATAGAAACGATAACGTATTAGAACGAGCGCTAGTGTCAGAGCTGCTGTTATAGAAAATTAAATCAACACTTTCTGACCAATCAGAGTCCAGAACTCAACAGCAGCCTGGTATAAACTCTGTTAGTCACCGTAGGCCCTGGACATCAGCTTTACGCAGATCAGAAGTAGAGACTCGTCCAGAGAGCTTCTCGTAGTGTTTTTGTCAGGCTAATATAACAGTAGCTAGCTAGGACTAGCATAACTGATGCTTTGCATGTAATAAATGTGCAAGTAAATCAGAATTAACACTGCGATCTTTCAGTTTCATAGGTTACACCTGAGAGAAATCTTCCACACCTGCTAGAAGAGACATCACAATCAGGTTTAGTTTATTATTTTATATTCTATTTTTCAGGTTTATTTTTTAGGCCTCAGTCACGAGGTGGAGAAGGCGTAATGCTTTCAGGTGGTCCATCGGTCTGCGATTCTGATTAGCACCACAGGTCAAGAGCAAGTGGTTGAATGCTTGTAGGATTTATGTGGAGCGATCGTTGTAACCAGCAGAGGAACTGATTAGAGTTTGGAACTGATCCAACCAGGGTCAAGGTCACAGCAAGGTCAGATGTCTGTAATAGTTTTTCTTCAGTAGCTTCTTTCCTGTCTGCGGGAAATTTTAAGGATATTCCAGGCGTACACATTAGTAACAACAGACTTGTTGAAGTTGAGTTCGACTTGTTAATCATTTATATAGAATAAAGTTTACTTGTGTCATACTGAGCCTGGTTTCACCTATCTTACCCATCATCTAAAAATCATCGCTGTTTGCGCTCCATCCACACTCTCCCCCATCCCTTTTCCCTCCTCCTTTCCTTTCTTTCTTAATATTATAATAATAATAATGTACCCTACCATGTGCCCTAGAAGGATACTGAGATTAAACCATAGAAACAGTAGTAAAGTTTGCGCCCACGCTTTATTCTCACTAGTCACCACACACAGAGAAACTCCTCCCAGTTTCATGTGAGGTGTAACTGTATAACCCACACACACACACACACACACACACACACACACACACACACACACACACACGCTGCACCATTCAGAGTGTTATTAATGACTTCTCTGAAAATACAGCCTTCAGAAAAGCATCCTGAGAATGACTCAGCTCTGACTCACACCGTCACGACTCCTGACCAGGAGGCCGGGAATTTTTACAGGCCTGTAAAAGTCTGTTTCCGTCCTCCGGGACAAGCTGTGTAAAGCCACCTGCGGTAACTACACCCCCTCTCCAACACCCTAACCAAATGCAGCCTCGTGGCCAGGTTCGCACCATGATGACGGGATAATATCCGGCTTAGAGGAGGTTTTAAAAGGAAGGTGTCAGCCATGACGCCTCTGTCCATCAAAGTCCGGCTACTGAGTCGTAAAGCTGTGAAACAGAGTGCTAAAGAGTGAGGAGGAGGAGGAGGAGGAGGAGGAAGAGGAGGGTTTATGGAGCTCAGCTGTTCTGAGCTGTCAGAGATGTGGTTAAATTAAGGTGGTCACATGACACCTTCAGGGCTGCTGGGATACTAAAAACATCGTCTGAGAAAGGTGTTTATTAAAGGAGTAGTTGCCAAATAGCTTCGGGGGAAAACACACACACACGCACACGCACTGTTGCAACTTTAAATATACAAACCTCACGTTATGTCCAGCAGGTTTATAAAAACTGTCAAAACTATGAGAACTACTTTCTGTAAAGAACAAGATACAAAGTGGCTCAGACTAGCTCTCATGAGCTAACTAGCCTAGCGTGCTCTCTAGATTAGGCTTATTATTCTCAGTATTGCATTACTGAACCGGCACGTCATAACCAAATGGCTGGTAATTTAACAACAGCACAAACACACTGTTCATGATGACATGCACAGGTTTGTGTCTTTTAGCACAAATAAGTGACAAGCTGTTTAGCTTTGTCTTACTCCAATTTTATTTTATTTTTTTTCAAAATAAGACATCAGAGTTTTGGGGCGAGTTTCAGTCGCTCGTTATCGGGGATCCTCCAGATGAAAGAGGCTGTAATGTGTAAACGTGTTCAGCTGCACAGCATTCTGTTGATCAGAGTTAAAATAATAAAAAGAATGTTGCGTATTGTGCGTACAGTGATTTTGGATTACTCCTGGCCTTCGGCCACTTAACGTGTCTTTCCAAACAAGTCCAAAGGAACTCGTTTAATAACTCGTAGAACAGAGTTGAGTCACGTCTGCGACAGTCGACGTGAGGACATAAGCAAGAGTTTATTTTCTATGTATGTGCACAACACGGAGCCGCAATTTCAGTGACAAGCGACAAAGTGCCATTTGAAATGTCTCGCAAGCTAAGTATGATGGTAATTATGATGCTAATTAGGTATTTCGCAAATTAGGTATGAGCCTGTGGCGCGTGTGGTCTGACGTTTATTTAGTTCCCAGCTCACAGCAGTCTCAGGTGCAGTGTGTGCAGTTTTATAAGGAAATGAGCTGGAAGTGTTACTGAGCATCTTGCAGAAGCAGCCGCAGTTCTTCTGGAGACTTTGACTGTCGACTCGCTTCTTATTTCTGCAGCGAAACCCAGCAGCCTTCATTCTGTTTTTATCTGAAAAACGTCTCTTATGGAATCTGCTGCTTTCTTTACTGACACACAAACATTTTTCTGTAATGTAGAAGTCAGAAAATAAACATCTATAACAAAGTTTGTACTAAAAAAATAGGGTGCCAAGACTTTTGCACAGTGCTGTATATATATATATATATATATATATATATATATATATATATATATATATATATATATATATATATATATGTAGCATGAGAGCAGGGCCACAGTTCACATTCCTAGCTCTAACACACCTGAGTGAGGTAACCATGACCTGCTGAGATGGACCCTGCCCCTGAGGAGATGGACCAGGTAAGACTGGGTTGAAGCTGAAGGAAAGTTCTGGATGAAATGTGACATCAAACCAGCCCTCACTGGAAGGTGGATGCTATGAGTCGCTACATCGACTCTTAAAAAGAGTTACGCACTTCTGGTTGAGATCTTCAGGAACATCCAACGTAGATTGAATTAAAGAGAAGATAAGTGGAGTTCTGTAATAATTCTAGACCACATCAGCTAAACCTTCTTCTCCACCTGTAGGGAGAATCATCAGTGTTGACCTTCACTGGTTTCCTTGAAACCTCCAGGGTGTTTTGACCTTCAGACGATATCACCACTCAAGATGGGCATCTCAGAACTCAGACAGGGTTCTACACGCCTTTTTGTCTTCACCTTCTTGTTACTGCGTCTCATAAACTCTTGTTAAAGGTTTTATTTTAGGTGCGGTCTGGAATCTTGTAAAAGACTTTGAAGTACATTTTATAGATTGAAGACTCTGAAGGTTTGCTTCTTACGACAGCATGTGAACATTAACACAGAAACGTCCTGTGTGTCCTCCTCCTGATAGGCCTTTTCTAACGACAAACGTGCCAGTGTTTAATCTGGACCCATTCCCTACTTTTCTTCATAAGCAAGAAAGGTTCCAGCACCACAATGTGTCTAGTTTGGAATCAAGAACCTGTGAGCTTCAGGATGACTTCGTGTCATTACGCTGAGGACGGCACAAGGCTCTCAGACCATTAAAATACGGCATGATAACAGTATAATAAAAAAATTTATTATTTAAAACTATCCTTCAGAGAGAACCTTTAAACATTTCTATTTCACAAATGATTCCAAGTAGATCCTCTTTAGAAAGCTAGATTAAAGTTAAGAAAACATGGAGGACATGGACTTTCTCAGTCAAAAAGTAAATAATAATATAAATACTATTAAATAATATTAATTAATAATAATAATAACTTAGTAAAGTCGCCCTGAACTTGATTTTTTTTTAAAAATGATTATCACTTCAGGCTTGAGTCAGATTTGCTAAGAAACCACAAAAGTTACAATAAAAAAAATTATAAAAGAAAATAAATAAATAAATAAATAAACAAACAAATAAATAAATAAAACTTTATGTATATAGGAACTTTCATATGTTGAATAGACGTCTCAAAGGGCTTTATAGTGTGAAGTAAAAATCGGAAATATCTAAACAAAAATAAAAGGTGGTCAAAAATAAAATAGTAAAACTGACCAATAATAATAGTCCAAAAACAATACAACCAGTGACAGTAAAAAGAAAATAACAGTATAAAATATAATTGTATGCAAATAGAGTATAATAATTTAAAAACAACATATAAGTCATGTAAAAGTACCCAGTAAAAGAAATTATATAAAACAGAGACTTTTCAGTACTTGCATATAAACCTGACTTGGGGCGGGGCTACCTATGAGCTCAGGTCGTGATGTCACAACATAATTCCGTGGCTTCGGACCAATCACCTTCTTGAGTTTTAGCCACAAAACCAATGTGGTAAGTTAGCTAGCTAGTTAACTTATTTAATGTTATGATAAATAGATCATGGTTGCTATGGCAAATTATGGGCGGGGCTTCGTATGAGCTCAGTCAGTGATGTCACATGGCACCATGACTTCAGACCAATCAGGTTCATGTTTAGAGATACCCAGAAACTTTTAGCCACAGATCCCAGGTACTAAGTTAGCTAGCTACTTGGCTAACTTAGTTTATGTTAATGATGAATAGATGGTGGTTGCTATGGCGACTATGTATTAGCTTTTGGCTGTTAGCCGATGTAAATCGAGACTCTCAGTCGAGTTAAAACTGAGAGCTAGAGCTAGTTCATAAGTGGACTGTTAGCTAATGTTAGCAATATAATGTTGCTGTAGATGATGAAGGTCTTAAATTCATAAATGCTGGAATTTTTATAGTTGTTTCATGGACTGAAAAACAGTTTATTATTTTTTCACACACACATTATTTTTAATGGTTTAAAATCTGCTAGTCCCTGAATTTCAACATTTCAGAAAGATATAAAGGTTCTCTGTACTTCATCAGTCACTGGACAGGTGAAGTGTAGAACAAATGAGGCGGAGATGGAGAGAGGGATAACAGACACTCCTCCAATCTAACCCCCTCCCTCAGGGCACATCTCTCTCTCTCTCTCTCTCTCTCTCTCTCTCTCTCTCTCCCTCTCTTCATCCCTCACTCCTCTCACCTGACTCTCCTCTCTCCTTTCTTTCTGCTCTCATCTCTCTTCAGGCTGTCACTCCTGTCTGAGCCTGGATTAGGCTACAACGCCACAGTGTGTGTGTGTGTGTGTGTGTGTGTGTGTGTGTGTGTGTGTGTGTGCCTCAGGAGACAGTGTGATGTCAGCACTCTCATGTCAGGAGCTGTCCGTCATCTCAGACCTGTCAGCACGTCACGCCATCGGCCCGTCACTCTGAGTTACCGCGGTTACTGTCGCCATCGGAGATCAGAGAGACGTCGAAGCTCAGGTTGCAGCTTTGCATTGTCACAGCGCAGAGAAACAGGACACGAGAGTTCTTTTTGTTTGTAGTTAAGAGTTCAGAAGCATCGAGGTGTGTGCGTGTGTGTGTGTGTGTGTGTGTGTGTGTGAGAGAGAGAGAGAGAGAGAGAGAGAGAGAGAGAGAGAGAGAGAGAGAGAGAGAGAGAGAGAGAGAGAGAGAGAGAAAATAAAAAGAGAGATTGACAGTCATAGATAGTCAAAGCCAGGTGGCACCTGAGTGTAAATTTACTCCAACTTTCCTATGCATGAGAGAGAGAGAGAGAGAGAGAGAGAGAGAGAGAGAGAGACAAAAAGAGAAGGGGGGAGAGTGAGAAAGAACAAAAAGAAGAAAAAACTAATTTAGTCCCTGTTCCTCTTCATTTTCTTCTTCTTCTTCTACTTCTACATTTTTTTAAATTAAGATGGGAAGAGAAAGAAGAGGAAAAAGAAACAGTAAAAGAGAGAAAGGGAGAGAAAGAAGTGAAGGAAGAAGAGAGCTAGAGATGGAAAGACAGAGGCAACAAGAGAGAAGATGTCTAGGAAACAGGAGAGAGAGACAGAGAGAGAGGGAGAGAGAGAGAGAGAGAGAGAGAGATCATATACAGTAGATTAACACAAGAATTGTGGATAAAGAGATTAAACTGTGTGTGTGTGTGTGTGTGTGTGTGTGTGTGTGTGTGTGTGTGTGCGTGTGTGTGAGAGAGAGGAGCTATTGTCTGTTGCGCACTTTGATCAGTGGAGGATGAGATGGAGGAGGGAGGGGAAGCTGAATAAATCTCACCTCAGGAAACCTCTCAAAAAGAAAATGAATCACAAAATGGCTGCCCGTCCGCTAGCTATGGACAATGCTAATCAGTGCACAAGCCTCTCAAACGTCCTGTGTGTGTGTGTGTGTGTGTGTGTGTGTGTGTGTGTGTGTGTAGGTGTGTGTGTGTGTGGCCTGCTAGAGAGACATGACGACTAATTAGCAGCTGCTTTAGTAGCCTTATCCTTCAGAGATCCAGACTGAGTGGGATTTTAAGTTAAACTTAAGTTTAAGTTAAACTCCATAGCTTTGATGACATCATTTGACATTTTTCCTTTTTTTTTCAGTATAATAACTCCTCAGTTTACCGGCTTATCTGAGGATGGAGTCCAAACTAATGTTAACTGAACACAACTACTGCTTACTGAATAACATAGCTAGTTAGCTAGGCAGCTAAATAGCTAAGTGGCTAGGAAGTTATGTGCATAAGCAATGAGGCTACATTATGTTAGCTAGGTAATTTCAGTGTTATGGTTTTCCCATCACATAACGTTGCCCATGAGGTTATCAAGTAGTATAAATTTTTAAAAAGAAAAATTGAAATAAATCCAGTTGAGTCTCATTTGATGGTAACATGCTGTGTTTCTTTCTCAAGGGATCTAGTGAGCACAAGATACAGCAGATCTGAAAAAGGTAGAAAAAAATAGACAATATTTAAAACATTACTAGATGATGTTCAAAAAATAAATTTACCAAAAAAAAAAAGACCAAATGATGTAAAAAAATATATAATAATAATAATAATAATAATAATAATAATAATAATAAATTAAAATAAAAATAAAATTACCAGATGATGTTAAAAATTTATTTTCCAGATGATGTTAAAAATAAAATTACCAGATCAGGTTAAGAAAAAAATGATCAGAAGATGTTAAAAATAAAATTACTAGACATGTTTTTTTAGACTAAACAAATGGTTTTTTTGTTTGTTTTTTTTAATCCAGTGGCTGAATATCAAAAGTCTTTCTACACTATCTGTTAGGGCACTACTTAGGGCGCAAACACAGTGAATTTGGGATTTGTCCTAGAAGACGGTGGATTATATTGGGGTCACGGGGGAAGAAATGGGTACTGAGAGGTAAATGACTCATTATAGTCAGAGCTTTGGTTTAGTGTTGCATGGCTGTTCGTCTATAACCCGAGCAGAGCTTTGATAATCAGAGCAGGACTGAAGCACCTGCCGCTGAGAAGAGAATCCCAACCAGGTCGTGCCCTCAGGAGTGCACTCCAAATCGGCCTTGTCTGATTAAGAGATGCCCCTGGCCGTGTGATCACTTTGATGTCTTTCTCTCTGCGAGCTTTCTCCGTTCTTTCCGCCTCTCTCATGCCGTTACCCGAGTGCAGTCGAGTGGCCGAGGTTCCACTCGAGTGTACGTCTGTATTCACGTGCGTTTGGAGCGTGACCGGCTGACTAATTGAATTAGGACCACAAACAGGGCAGGGTTTTTGTATCAGGTTCCATCAGTGTGAAAGAAATACGGAGAGACTACTTTGTACAACACTTCGTCTGATTAGAATTATAATAAAGAAGAATTTAATCAAAATAAAAAGTTAAAAACTGGTACTTTCGGGTTGTCCTTCTGTGGGGGAACACTTAAAACATTTAGTATGTAGAATCCGAACACAATGTGAACTGAATTCTTGAATCTGGTGTTGATTAATTTTCTATAACAGCAGCTCTGACAGTAGCAGAGGTTTAGATGAATGCTCTCGGTCTAATACGTTACCGTTTCTATAGTAACGGCTCATTCACAGGGACTTAAAAACGTGTGTAATCGTTGATCTGGTGAAGTTTTCCGTAAGGAGAAATGTGTTTATGTAACATTTATGGAAGGAGTCTCCAGTGTCAGTGCTTTGTAAAACTCCCTGTAGAATTTCCCGACATCTTCAGGACAGAGGAGTTTACACTTCTTTTTTTTTTTTTGCAGTTTCTCGGTAACGTGACAAGCTGAGATTTATTATTCTGTCTTATTAACTTTAAGAGAAAGAAAAAAAGAAATTCTAGCGAGGGAACGACTGTTTATAGCCGTTATAAGTGTGAACTGGAATGAACTCTCTTCCAACAGCGTTCAATGTAACAATAAACCATTAAAAAAACACAACATGTAGATCTTTAATAAATAAAAAATTGTAACCATTGGATTAATTGCTGTGGTGTAAAAGGAATAAAACACTTCAGGACGTGCTGTTAGGGCAGAATAATGAGCTTCTAAATCATAACACCCCATCATTGATTATTTTACTATAACGGCACCTTACAGAGTGTGTTTTATTCATTCCTTAAATATATATATATATATATATATATATATATACCTAATAAATACTAAAAAGTGTATGAAGCAGCAGACACAGATGTCGGCTTGAGTGGAGGTTTAGATTTATGGGGTCGTTATTCACCTTTTACTGCATCCTGATGGTTCGAATCTGTTTCACTGGAAGATATAAATCTTATATGTGCAGCTATCG